>CM050167.1:243728451-244208451 GCA_027410445.1 Discoglossus pictus
AATTAATTGTATTTCTTAAAACTGAACTAACTAGGAAATGTGAATCAACTAGAAGATGCATTATATGTTACTAGTTGCAAAGATACACATTTAAAATACTATGCATGCATAGTTGTTGAATAAGTTCCTTTTCATGTAAATATCATTCGACTTCAGAAGCCAAATGGTTTAGAAGACATCTCAAACAAAGACAATGGGGCAAATTCATTAAACTCAAAATAGCCTTTCCCTGGACTGATCAGATCAAATTCTAGTTTACATTACTCAGCAATGCCAGTTGAGTTTGATGATCAGTAATATAGTTTGCTATGACTTTAAGGGGACACTGAAGTCAAACATTTCTATCATGCACTTCAACCAGCATATTTTACATTTTACAAAAGTGTTTTGTTTTCTTATGAATATGAATGAGCTACAGTTTAAAAAAGTTACATTAATGTACTATTGAAAAGGGGAATTAGTTGCTCCTCCCTTTGTCATATGCCATTAAATGATAGAGGAAAAAAAAAAACTTGTAAACACTTTGTTACTATTTTGGTGGAAATGGTGTAGGCGGTGGGATAGAAAAGGACATTGTCCTTGATAATGAACAGGGCTGAACATTGCATACACCACAAACTCATATTTTGGATACACAGCCGCTCCAAAGAACCATAGTACAACTATAACCTGATGAAAAGGACAAACAATTCATTATTTCTTGGGTACAAAAACATTTACCGTAAAAAAATCCAAACCAAGTGTAATATATGGCTATATAAAATATTTCTAATGATGTGCAATATAGTTTTTTACATTTGTCAACCCTGTATGAAAAAGCCTTCATATTCAGTAGAGTGCAATGTAACAATGTGTTAACCGCAATGTATGGGCTCCACTATGGGCACGGCAAAATTTACACAGGACAGAAGTGCAATGTAAAATGTGGCAGTAATCAGTAAAAAGTAAATAAAGAAAACACGTTGAATCAACAAACCCAGAAAACAAAAGGTTTCATTCTAGGTAATGGATTTAATTAAAAATTCTCGCTGGTTCTCAAACAATAACCTCATAAAAAGATATTTCCATTTTGCAATGAGCTTCTTTCCAAGACTGGGAGTCCATTATTGGCCAAAAACATTAATTTCATGGTAAAGCCTCATTTTACAATTACCATTATTTGAGCTTGAAATTATTTTCTTACAGTAAATGTCTGAAGCAGCCCTATTTACGTCTATTGTTAAAGGCATATCTAAGTTTCCTGGACTATGAATGCATCTGAGGAGTATCAGTAGTGCAGGCAAATATTTTTTACCTGCAAAAATACCAAAATAAACATTTACAAGCTCACCCTGATGTTTGCTAAATCCCTTCAGTTTGACACCCCTGAAAATCCCTGCTAAGATTAGCATAAAATTCATAATTATTTTTTAGTAGAAAGCAGAGGTTAGCTGATACATTTGTATTAAACTCTGGGGTACCGGTGTTAAAAAGCAGCATGGGAGGTGTGTGGTCTCTCTCTTTATCCCTGTGCTCAGATTCAGCTGCAAGCTCCGACTCTACCCACCCATTTGATTCCATCCTGCAGCAAGTACTTCCTTTGAAAGGTCAAACTCTTCCTTTGAAAGGTGGGTGTACAAAGCTGGATTTTACTTTCCTGCCTATAACTTTGTAAGTACCCTGAACTTTTCTATATAAAGACATGTTTTTCTGATAATCACTGCCTGTTTCTTACCAAACATTTTAAACTTACCTTTAAGACTATAACGATTGTTTATTGTATTCACATCTAGAAATTGTGAAATAAAAAAAAAATACATTTTTTTTTAAAAATTGGAAATCATCCCCTTTAACCAGTGTAAAAAAAGAAAACTGGCGGTTTGGGCTCCCTATTGGTTGACATACATTGGCAGATTAGGTGGTGTCAAACATATGTGGCTTTGCAATTAAGGCACAGTGTTATTGCCTGTCCGCTTTCCCATACTTGGTATAAATAAATACATACCCGACTGCCATACCTGGACCCACATAGCATACATAATTGGACTATAGATAACAACAAGTTGGCAACTATGGCCTGTCAGTACTCCTAATTAAAAAAGGACTGCATACACGATTGAGTACCATAGCTTATATTTCCTTGTAATGTGTGTCTGTGATTTATAAATACACTTCTGAAACAGATTGCCTCATATTCAGGGGTTTAGTCTACTGGCACCACCTTGTATAAGTCTTCTGTGTTTTAAGAATCAACCTTGGCAGCATAGGCAGAACTGAGAGATCTGTGCTTTAGTGGGGTAACACTAACGTAATGTGATGTCAGCAGTGCCACATGTGCAGTCATGCACTGCTGCCATTAACGGCCAGATGTCAGAGATAACTAACTTTTAAAATAAATGTTTTAACATATGGGTTTCCCAACTCTAGTCTTCAAGGGACAAAATGACACCAGATTATCTTGTTTGAGCACAAGTTATGACAATCAGTGCTTAAATAAATTTGATTTGCTTACCTATGCTCACACAGGAATATCCTAAAAATCAGACCTGACTACAGCCAGTATATTCAACCAGTGTAAAATACTTGTTTTTACACAATAAGAATAAAAATAGCAATAATCAGATCTTATGAAATTCATTAAGCACTGCATTGTACCACATGCTTAAGACTTTTGAATAGTGACAGCACCAAATCACAATGTACATTATCTTATACTAACTTTGTACAAGTGGTCTAAAAAACATTTAGGAGTACATTAGCAGTGAGACGCAAGAGATCAGTGTGTGTACATGTCCCATTCACTCTGAGTGAACAACATGCTATATTGGGACCCTGTATGTGAGAGTCCTGAACTCAGTGATTAGTCTGTAAAAGTGCACGTTATCTCTGGGACTGGGTGTGCGTGTGCTGGGATCTGTCCGTTAGAATGACTCCTGAATGTGAGGGTCATGTACTGAGCGCATTACGAGAAGGATGAAGGCTATCCTTGGGACTCGGTGAGTGACTCAGTGCTCAGTCTAGAAGGGTGAAAGCTGTCCTTGGGACTTGGTGAGTAGATTTAGAGAGGTTGGCATTAATTGGCCTTTTACAAGGCCAATCTGGCGATTTACTGGGGAGGATAATGTCAACCAATTTTTTTTTTCATTTATTTGCAACTGTAACTAAAACAAAAAAGTCAGATAAGGAGGGTAAAACTAAAATAATCCAAATAGGGAGATACCTAGCAGAGTACACCATCTACAGCCCAATGGGAGATAAACTCATCCATTCTCCCAGTGGACAAAGCCAGGCGATACTCTGCCCAGATATGGGAGCGAACCAGTGCCTGGAAAATGGCCTCAGGTGACAATGGAACCCCCTCAGGTGACAATGGAACCCCCTCAGGTGACAATGGAACCCCCTCAGCCAAACACTGCTCCTGGCCTTATATATTACCTCGGGACACTGCAACCAGGTATTTGTCACAGGGGTAGCTCTGCTGGCAGAAGGTGTTTTTCCACCAGGAGCTGGGGTTGTCTTATATGTCTGGGGCCTATGCTGTGCAGTGCTGCAGCTTGGATTTTCAGGGGCTATTATTCTCCCTTTTGACCCCTGAGGCTTCTTAGGTGTCTTATGTCTCATGTTGCCGATTTCCGGTTATATGTACGCACGGGAAGCGCACCGCCGGCAATGTAGCCGTTTCTTAAGTGGCCGGTAAGTGGTTTTCGAATTAGGTTTAGAGGGTTAGGTTTAAGGGCATAGGCTTAGGAAGTTACTTTTAGGGGGTTACAGATGGCAAGGGGTGTAGGGGGTTAGGGGCTTAGGAAGCAACTTTAATGAGGTTAGGGGGTTAGTGGGTTGTGAGTGTACATCGGGACACGGTATGCGAGCTCACCCGGCACTAGAAGGCTTCCCATGCGCCCATCACCAGGAGGCTCCCCGTGTGTACACATAATAGGATAGATCCCTTTCCTGTGTTATGCTACCACACGTGCATCTGTTATGTGCACGCACGCATGCTGCACTGATGAAGCTGTCTCCTTATGGACGGTAAGTGGTTAGGGGTTTTCAGGTTAGGTTTACAGAATTAGGGGGTTAGGGTCGGGAAGGGGGGAAGGGGTTTAGGGGGTTAGGGTAAGGGCTGCCAAGGGGTGTAGGGTTAGGGTCCGGAAGTGGTGTAGGGGGTTAGGATTAGGGACGGCAAGGGGTGTAGCGGGTTAGGGCCAGCAAAAGGGGTAGCGGGTTAGGGCCAGCAAGAAATGTAGCAGGTTAGGGCTAGGGCCGGCAAGAAATGTAGCAGGTTAGGGCTAGGGCCGGCAAGAAATGTAGCAGGTTAGGGCTAGGGCCGGCAAGAAATGTAGCAGGTTAGGGCTAGGGCCGGCAAGAAATGTAGCAGGTTAGGGCTAGGGCCGGCAAGCAATGTTGCAGGTTTGGGCTAGGGCCGGCAAGAAATGTTTACAGGTTAGGGCTAGGGCCGGCAAGAAATGTTTACAGGTTAGGGCTAGGGCCGGCAAGAAATGTAGCAGGTTAGGGCCGGAAAGTGGTGTAGGGGGTTAGGTTTAGAGTTAGCCCTGCTAATTGGTGTAGGGGGGTAGGGCTGGCAAGGGGGGTAGGGCTGGCAGGGGGGGTAGGGGGTTAGGGAGTACATTGGGACGCAGGACACAAGCTCACCCGGCAACAGGAGGCTTCCCGTGCCATGCACACGCGCAACGTGTGGTAGCATAAAACAGGAAAGGTCCCAGGATAGAGCCCCATTTTATTCTTAAAACTTTTAATTAATTTCCCTTCCACTGCCCACAAGGATGTTCTTTTCTTCCTTCCCCCAAAACACAAATCCCAACCCCAGACAAACAAACTAAACAAAACTTTAAAAATAATGCAAACTAAAAACTCCAGGAGTGAAGGTGCAGTGCTAGGGGAGGGGTGTGGTAAAGTATCCAGGAGACAGCTCACTCTGCTAGGACAGAGAGCGGAGGCTGCCTCCCAGAAAACTGAAATGTAAATGAAACTAAGAAAAACACAACAAATACTCCCCAAAAACTAATAGCAACGTGCTCAAAGAGCTTATAAACAACAAGGTGTAAAAAGAACAATTGATTTTGATGGACTAAGGCCCTAACAAGCCCAGGTATGCACACAACATGGACTCAGTATATGTCAGTCTGTATGTGTGATGCTATTCATGTGACTGGTGTGATCACTGTGTGTCCTGCACATTATAGCAGTGACACAGCTCCCACCCACATCACCAGCACTCACTAACCTCTCAGTGTCACAAGCAGCTAGTTATGTCCTGTCTCACTGCCCATATCAATGACACCCCGGACGTGCTCACCTTTATCATCACACCACACTCTCTCCGGGAGTCCGGTGAGCAGCACCGATAGGAGGAGCAGAGGCAGCATACTGGTGCTCCCAGGTCTCCTTACAGCTTCGCAGGCAGCCATGATAATAATAAGGAAGGGACGTGGCCGTACAGGACGTGTGATGTCACCGCTCAGTGTGAGGAGCAGGCTTTGTTTCCACCAATCACAGAGCGCAGACACTGGCACCGCCCACCCCAGGATCTGGAGGTGTGTTATTAATGTGAGAAAACCCTGAATACAGACACTTACAGTACTGTGTGCTCACTGTGACAGGGGTTAACTCTATGTGTGCTGGCGCTAGCTCAATAATAGCATGGGCATGACTGTGATTAGACGTAAAGGGCCACCAGAGGGTCAGATTTATAGCTTTTACTAAAGAACTGGCTGATAATGGATACAAAATGTTTTACACATATTAAAATATAATAATTGCAGCCATTATATTTAATGTTGCTTTAATAATGACAGACATGTTGTCCTTGTAAAATAGTTAGAACCTTGGGAGGAGCAGGAAGTGCAAATGAGATCTGTATATGCTCCTGTTAAAAGGGTAATTTTGAACTAGCCTCTTGACAATAGATCTCAATAGCATAATAAGGCCCCCTAGGAGACCAGACCCCACAAATTATAGATAGACTGGCAGCCTAAAATGGAGTCCCAAACTCATCAAAGTCATCTAAATCTTACAAATGCTCCTGTCTTGTATACCGGCTAATATTGTTATTTTATTCCTACTTCACAAACATTTTTACTAAACTAACCTTTAAGTTTATCAGTTAAAATGCCTTGTGCTATATATCCAGGGATAGATATACTAAAGTATGAAGTGCTAGGGGTTCCCTGGTAGTCCAGTGGTTAGGATTTGATGCTTTCACTGCTGTAACATGGGTTCAATTCCAGTTAGGGTACCAATTGGTCACACCACTCTGAAGCCATGCAGGATTGGGCCTAGTCAGTATTTGGATGGGATATCACCTAGGAATACCAGGAGCTGTATGCTGTGGCTCACTGGAGAAGGAACTGGCAACCCACTCCATTTCTCGGCTCAAGTGGATCAACATGGTGTGTTACGGTCCATGAGGTCATGGAGAGTTGGACACGACCGAATGATGCAAACATACATGAAGTTCTAAAGAACCTCTCCATTCCTCTGTTATCCTGTAGGTGCATATGTACTACTAAGATTTTACATCTCTGACATACAGTGCATATGTGTCACTAAAGTCTGGACACAAAATAAATCATTAAACTTGGATATAACTGCAAGAAAATCAGCTTAAAATCATGATGCTACCCATTTTTAGTTTACCCATTTCCTTTTTTTGTTTTGTTCAGAAACCTAACTGTAAAGTACAAACTAAAGGTTGGAGTTATTATTATTCTCATAAATGGGATCTCTTATAAGGAACTAGCGACTTGCCTGTCAAAAATGACGGCAATAAAATTGTAGGGCAGGTAATGCTGTTTGGTCCAGACATACATTTTGTTCTTGTTCCGAGATCCTTCGGCGCTCATTGCGAGGCTGTTGTATGTTGTATTCTTTTTTTTCTGATAGGAGCTTTGGCTTTTATTGTTTTGTTGTTGTTCCGAGATCCTTCGGCGCTCATTGCGATCCTTGCGCTGTGCGCCTTCGTACGGACTCCGCAAACAGCGTGACGACTCGCAGTTGGACTATTATAATATGTAATGTTATAGATTGAAATGCACCGGTGACAGATACAATTCAGAGTTTCGGTTTGCAGGCATGCCAGTAAAACCAGTTTGTTTTAACCTAAATGCAGCGCATACATTATTTTGAAAAATAAACAGATACTTGCAGCTTTTTGTAACAAGATCATACACAACTGTAGGACACATTTATATTAATTTCAGATAATTAGTCTAATAAATCACATTTGTGCAAATATATGAAAATAGATTGTTTTCCCTTTCAAATTATGTTTTGATATTAATTATTAAAAAAATAGAACAGCAAAGTCATCAAAGAAATCTCTAAACAGACAATATGTAAGGGCACTGAACGGCAAAGCTTTGAGAACTCTTAGAGAGCCTCCCAATTCCTATGCTATTCTCTACAGCATATGCATTAAGATTTAACATCTCAGAGAATTCCCCAACATGTCACCATTTAGTATATATGCAAAAGTACTTATTTACAGAAAATGTAGTGGATAATTAGAACAGCATCAAGCTGACGTGCTTGAGTCAAACACAAGCAGCTTTATTAAATTGCAATTCGGCCAAATGAATAGGGCTCCATATAAGCACATAGCATATTTTTTTTACAGAAGTTTTTAGTTAGTGAAGACTTTGCTTTTGGATAGAAGTTCACTAACTAAAAACTTCTGTAAAATAAATATGCTCTCTGCTTATATAGAGCCCTATTCAATTGTCCGAATCACAATTTAATAAGGCTGAAGGTATTTCCGCATACCTGGGATAAGCATAAGACTATACTGAGACAAAGGGACTCTTTCAAACCAACTGAAAGTTGATTTTATTTTAAAGAGCACTAAATACTGTCTGAACTCTACTAGCATTTTTTCTCTACAGTAACTCATTTCTGAAATATTTGGAATTGATTTTACAGGTCCTGTATGCTAATGTGCGGCTCAGAGTATACTGCCGGTCTTTATTGCAGATCTTTATTTTGGCCACTACAGAGACAGACAGGCAAACTGTAATCCTAATTAGCACATCAATCAGCTAATTCATATGCATGAACTGCTCATTTGTATATAAAAACAGCAACATGGAATTTCCCAGAACTGATTCACTTTAGATAAAATGGAAAACCCAATATATAGCTAGTTTTTCATGCTCTCTAAAAAAAACAACCTAATTTTGGAGTTTCTTTAACAAAGCCAAGCATTTATATAGATAGAATGGGCAGACCTCGTGGGCCTTTTTGTTTTTATATGCCATCAAATCTATGTTTCATGTGACCTAATACCTTTAATGTAGACTCAAAACAGACACAACAAGACAAATGGGCACAATTACTAAAGAATACCATTACAACCTTTAAAGATAAATACATTTTTGGAAATAACACATATAACTCAGCCTTAGTACTCGCAGGTGTGCCTCGCTGTACGAGAGATGGAAAAGTGTGACCAACATCGCAAACGTTCCGGACACTGACAACTATATATGTGATATCACATATAACAGTTGTGGACCCAGAACGTCGGTCACGTTGCGGCGTTATCATGTTTATCGGCACTCGCAAAGGGAGGGCCGCAACTGCAAGCCTTGTGAAGCCAGGCGAGCAGTTGATGCCCGCAGCTGCGCGAGACCCGCAAAGCAAGGCAAGCAGTTGAGGCCCGCAACAGCGAGCCTCGCAAAGCAAAGCGAGCAGGTGAGGCACGCGACTGCAAGGCCCATGGGACTTATGCTGCAGTTAGCGCCAAAGGAGCTCATTGCAGGGCTCGCAATGAGCGCTACAGGCGCTCATCGCGATGCTCGCGGGACTTAGGCTGCAATGAGCCCCGTAGAACATAGGACCAAACCATGAAAAACAGCACGAAGGCAGTAACACTTAACCCAAGGCAGTAACACTAAGTAACACATTGGGGAAGAAGCTCGCAATGAATGCCAAAGGCGCTCATGAAGAGCCACGCAATGAGCGCCAAAGGCGCTCATCATGGGGCTCGCGATGAGCACCGAAGGTGATCATTGCAAAGCAGGGAAGTTGAAGTACCCGGGGGGGGGCTCGCAAAGAGCGCCAAAGGCGCTCAGCGTGGGGACTCGCGATGAGTGCCGAAGGTGCTCAGTGCAGGGCTTGCGATGAGCACCAAAGGTGCTCAGTGCAGGGCTTGCGATGAGCGCCAAAGGTGCTCAGAGGGCGATAATCCTCACATTGTGTGGCAAACAGCATTGCTAGATTTACAATTTAATTCCCATGATTTTTGACGGGCAATTTACTAGTAAAATAAAACCAATGGCACCGCGCCCCACGCAAACTTTCAGCACACACACAGAGTAAAAAAGACACAGGGAAGGGACAGGGGGGAGATGCTGAAAAGAGACACATGGCGTTCCCAAGCACTAAACTTGCAGGTTAACGAACCCTGCAATGAGCCCGTACAGTAGGCGAGAGGAAAGGCTCGCAATGAGCGCCAATGGCGCTTTTTGTGAGCCACACGATGAGCACCGCAAGAGGGAAAGGCTTGCAATAAGCGCTGAAGGCGCTTATTGTAAGCCCCGCGATGAGCGCCAAACGCGCTCCGCGTGGGGCTCGCGATGAGCGCCGAAGATGATCAGTGCAAAGCAGGAAACTTGAAGTACACGGGGGAGAGGCTCGCAATGAGCACCAAAGGTGCTGAGCGCGGGGCTCGCAATGAGCGCCAAAGGTGTTTAGAGGACCAAAAGCCTCACATTGTGTGGCAAACAGCATTGCCTGGCTTACAATTTTAATCCCGTCATTTTTGTTGGGCAAGTTCCTAGTATATATTGGGTATATACATTACACCATTCGCTTAAAGGTCCTTCGAGGAATTTTATGGTTTGGATATTTTACCATGGTCAGAGGGTACAGTCATAAATTCCTATCATATTTCTTTCTTAAAGATTACTAATTTAATAAAATATAAAGAAACGTTTTACTAAGTTTCTAGATCTTATCCTGTTCACCTATTAAATACGTCATAACCAGAGAAAATAAGGCACAAGGTACAGCTGTTAAATAATTATTTACATGAGCGTTATCTTCAGGACAGCAGGTGCACAGGGTGTTTAAAATGGATATATCTGCAAGGCAAAGTGTATCTATAACTAACAAGATGACAGGAAATTACAATTAAACAACCTTTGGATCATTTACATACTTTATTCAATCTTGCTTTTCGGGTATTTCCATGTACATAGCTCCCAAATGTCACTCTTCTGGACGGACTGGTCCTGATGTCAGGAAAATCCTCCTGTCCGTCTTATTCTTCCAAATGTCACAGTTTTGAAAGAAAGTCCCACATTTAAAGGTATTTTAAAGTGAGGTGGGTTATTAATGCATGTGATAGAGGAGAATCTATAGTGTCTGAAAAAAATAGTTTTCATGAAAAAAATCCAAAGTAATCAGTTAAACCGTTATCCTGCAGTTTGCTGAATTTCTTGCTTTTGCAAACTGTTTTCTCTCAATGCTGACACTCCCTGAAATTCCCAGGGATAATTAGCATAACTTCTACAATGTTCATTTTTTGCCTGGGGATTGTGCAGGCATGCTCAGTTAGCACCTGTAGTCTGCCCTACTGTGGGAAGTCACATGATTTCAGACACTTTCCTTTCCTTTAGCCAATCAGCATGTGCATGTGCTGCATATTGGATATCTCATTTAAAATTAGATATCCAATATGCAAATCTCAGTTGCTGGGGGTGTCTACATCACCACCAGCACATTTTTTTTCTTTTCTGCAAAACATTTTTACTTTTTATCATGCAAACATTTTTTGCTAAGTGGATTATGATGCATTCTACAGGATGCATTCATAACCCACCTCACTTTCATATACATTTAAGGGCAAAGCTCTGTTTTACAGCCCTGGTCATGATTCAGTACCCCCTGTTGTTCCCTGGTCATGAGTCAGTACCCCCTGTTGGTTCTGGAGAAAGAAGCATTGAGGGTCAGGTTTACAGAATATGGGCCCTATTTTATTGCTCAATTCATACATTTATAAACACTTAAAATCAGTCTAAATATTGCCACATATTCTATTAGCTACTTGCAATCCAATTACGAATTCCCCGTCCATAATCACTACTGGCCAGCCGAAGACGCAAATTCAGCCTTAGAACACCATTTTAGTACAGCTCAAATATTACTAGTGCTAAATAATTAAAGTTACATAAAATCGATATTCTATTACACTCGGAACGCTAGAACGCAAATAAAGTCTAATCGGCAACTTAAAAGAGTATCAAGTTTCTGTCAAAAATATTACGAGTACTAAATATTTCCAAGACACTAATTAAAGCTGTAGCAGCAATTAAACACACAATACTGTACTTTAAAAGCATGGGAAGGCATGGAAACACATTATAATTACTGCACAACAGTCTCAAACCCACAAATATGCAATTAAAAAATATTATTTTTTACTGTTATTTCTGAGTAATATTGATCTCAGGACTCAAAGGGTTAATACCTATCATGAAACCCACATTAAAACATATGATCTAATGCATTTTATAGAGTGCTAGATTGCTTGATTACGAGCTTGTTTGTCAAATATTACTAATTGGTACTAATTAATTCTTAGCCTCCAATTGCAGGTTACTTCTATGGTTAATTCTTAGCCTCCAATTGCAGGTTACTTCTTCTTACTTCTTCGGTGCTCATTGCAGCTAAGTCCCGTGGGGGCCTCGCGATGAGTGCCTGCGCCCACGATGAGGCCTGCAACATTCCTGAGCATTACAAACAGCCCGTATTTACGACAACTATATATGTGATAGGGAAATGTTTTTAGAGTGCAAAATATAGAAAAAAGAATGCAAAATAGTAAACAGTAACACATTTTGCTGTCATGCAATCTACAGTTTAATTTAATTTCTACTTCATGAGGTGGGAGGAGATGGGGAATGCTTTAATCAGCACAATGGGAACGTGGCAGCTATAACTGCCAGTGCTTTCAGTAGGACTAACATAAAGCTTATTAGTTTACAAGGACACACCTTTCTGAGAAATTAACTGACAGAATCAGCTGCGTAAAGTAAAAAATGTAAAGGTTGTATGTATTCTTCTTGTTTTTGCTTTCTAAAATGTTTTACCCATTAACAAGATTAGTTATTCAAAAGACCAAGTAGAAAAACGCCACAATGATACAGTTTCCACTAACTGAAATGTCTAATGCTGTATTCCTATTAATTACATTTCTTATATATGGTCATTAGTGAGTGATTTGGCTTTCAGTTTGTTTTTCCGATTAATCATTTTATAACTGTCAGAATATGAATAGTTATCATAACTTTCTGAACAGGTAAATTATTGATCAAAAGCAGTACAAGATTACTTAAGGGACTAAAGGCCCCAGGTGCTCCATTTATTCTATGGATAATATTGATTCCCATTTTCTAATAATGTTTAGATTATTTTGTTATGTAGTACCTCTCTCATTACAGTTTATAGAACAAAATATTATATAAAGTGTATATCACCACTTTTTTGATGGAAGCAAGTAAAATATTAAACCGCAGTTTACATAGATTTCTGTAAATGAAGACTCTGTTGCTGGGAAAGACACACAAAGAAGGGAGCGGTAGAGGCAGAGACGGATAGATAAGGTCATTCAAGCAATGAACATGAGCTTGAGAGAGCTCAGAGGGGCAGTGACTGACATATGTGCCTGGAGTGCTGCGGCCCATAGTGTCACAGAGAGTCGGACATGACTGAAAAACTAAACAACCAAGAACGGTTTGAGACATCAAGAAAAGTTTCTTTTGCTATTCTCCATTTTTTACTGGATATTTCCATATATATGTTTTTCCTTTTGCTGGCTGGTTTTTGTCTCTCACTGTTATTCCTAAATAAAGATTTTGTAATAATTTAACTTTGTCATTGTTAAATAAAAAATCTGAGTTTGTGTTCATTCCCTTCAGGTGAGGAAGTAAAAACCCAGTGAACATACTACATCAAAACTCATACAGTGGCCCCATGGGAAGTCACTACATAACTGTTTCATCTATGAACTACAACATAGTCTATCAACTTCTCAAACATTACATGGTGACTACTCAATGCTTGGGTTCCCTGGTGGTCCAGTGGTTAGGATTCGGAGCTTTCACTGCTGAGATCTGTATTTGATTACAGTCAGGGAAGCAAAGGTCATACCACCCTGACACCGAGCAGGGTTGGGCCTGATCAGTACTTGGATGGAAGACCACCTAGGAATACCAGGCGCTGTATGCTGTGGCCCAGTGGAGAAGGAACTGGAAACCCACTCCAGTATCTCTATCATGCTGATCCATGTCAAAGATGTGCCTGGTGTGCTAAGGTCCATGTGGTCACGCAGAGTCGGAAACAACTGAACTTCACACAAAAAAAACCCCAGTGCTCATCCATGTGTCATAATGAACTACATAATTTGTAAAAGTAAATTTTATACCTTGAAAGACTCTTTTTGAAAATTCCTGCAGAATAGCTGCTCTCAATGTATAACCATCTTTGGGGAATTGCCTCTGTCAATGTGCAGCAATACAGCTGTATGGGTCATAAGTGTCTGCCAATGAGATCTAGAGTCGTACATACTCACTGCTCACACAGGACTATTTCCTGTTAGTTTCCAATAAGTTTAAACCAAGTATTTTTTAATGAGTGAGACACTGTTATAATGTTTCAAATATGTTCTTTTAACTGCATTATAGAAACATTCACATTCCATGTCCCTTTAAGTACATTTTCTCTATTTGTTACTAAAGCACACAAACATAAGGCAAGGTATCTTTTACTAATTAAAACCGAAAGAGAGAATAAACTTCCCACTATTGTACTTACCGTAATTTATGAATGGTCTTGCAAATGTCTGTTGACAGTGACCTTTCAAAGCAGCATACACTATTGTCATTTTTGTTGCTTCTGGGGGGAATTTGCTAAGCATTTTTTTCACCTGAGATGAGGGGAGAAGAGCTAAAATAATATGGGAAGGGAGCTGTTTTCTCCATAGAAATGAATACATAGGCCCTAATTCAACTGCAATTTGGCCAATTGAATAGGGCTCTAAATAAGCACATAGCATATTTTTTTACAGAAGTTTTTAGTTAGTGAAGACATTGCTTTTGGATAGATGATTACTAATTAAAAACGTATTTAAAAAAATATGTTATGTGCTTATTTAGAGCCCTATTCAATTGGCCAAATCGCAATTGAATGAGGCCAATAGTAAATAAGGAGAAGCTGGGTTGCTTAGTAAATTCCCCTTCTAGCGCTCCTGATAACATGCTGTTTATGCGTCAGTGATAGCTCATTGTGCAAACAGACCTAACCCTAGATATTTGCCATCCCTTTGAAATGAGCTATTGTGTGAACGAAAGCGGTTACTCAGGAATTACAAGAAACAGCTATTACCATTCCCTAACAACTTGTTATGTGTAGGGCGGTGTAAATGACCACGCAGATCTTACTGAGCAGCTGACCGTGCAGATCATATCAGTTTGCTGATTTTTAGTGCTGATAGTCAATAAAAAATATGTTTATTTATCTTAGAGGGATATCCATTGATATCCAGCTTTACATTTCTGCTTTGGAAAGTGTTAAGCTGTTCTGATAATTTAGTATTTCTTTTGGAGATGGAAACGTTTGTCTCCAAAGAATATTTTCATAACAGCCATATAGATCAGCAGCCTTATTAAATTGCAATTCGGCAAATTCTAAAGGGCTCTATATAAGCACAGAGCATATTTTTTTACAGAAGTTTTTAGTTAGTGATCTTCTATCCAAAAGCAAGGTCTTCACTAACTAAAAACTTCTGTAAAAAAATATGCTCTGTGCTTATATAGAGCCCTATTCCATTGTCCAAATGGCAATTGATTGAGGCCCTATGTTAGCACAAAATTTATAGATAGATTAAGAGTTTATAAAAATGATATTAGGACTTTTTTATGGGTCCATTTACCAAGTAACTTTGTTTTTTCTAACCTTCTGAGTGCTATTATATTAAAATATTTTAGTCCGTAAAAAATTAAATTCCAGACTAACATGGTTATCAAAATTACATTTCAACCTTGATTAAGTAATTGATCACCCCTGATATACTGAATATCAGCCTTATTAAATTGTGATTTGGCCATTTGAATAGGGCTCTATATAAGCACAGAGCATATTTTATTTACAGAAGTTTTTAGTTAGTGGAGACCTTGCTTTTGGATAGAAGATCACTAACTAAAAACTTCTGTAAAAAAAAATATGCTCTGTGCTTATATAGAGCCCTATTCAATTGTCCGAATCGCAATTAAATAAGGCTGCTTGTTCCTGATGTCTTTATTCCTACAATTACTATGTTTGAATTTTTATATTATTGCTAATACCTCCTCTGGCTCATAAGGTTACAATTGTCCCATAAAAATGTACTCTCAATTAAGTTGAACCGATTATAAGTATAGTTTTTATTTTCATAAGATCTGTGTTTTCGTTTTTATTTTTTTTAGCATTTTTTAGCATTGCTGGGCGTCAAATCTGCTTGTAATTGAATGGGATTTGGATGAAAGATGTTGTGGGATGGAGGTAAGCTCTGTGGTCAGTTCAGCAAAAGTCCCTCCAATTATACTAATGAAGCTTAGCAAAACACAAAGTTTTATAAGGGTCTTTATGTTGAACTCTAGTAACTTTTATGAATTACATTTACTTACTTGAGCCTCCTCCCATCTCATCTCTGTGAAAATGATTCCAGTCCACTAGGGGGAGACATTGTCTACACAATATTACAGATATAAGACATGCATATTTAAAGGCATATCTAAGTTTCCTGGATCATGAGTGCATTTGATAGAGGAGAATCAGTAGTGTATGCAAAACTTTTTTTTCATGAAAAAAATACCAAAATAAATATTTACTAACTCACCCTGACGTTTGCTAAATCTTTTTTGTTTGCAAGCTGAAGCTTTTGTCAGTTGACACCCCTGGCAATCCCTGCTAAGATTAGCATAAAAATTAATAATTCGTTTTGGCCAATCAGTAGAAAGCAGATACATTTTGTATCATACTCTGGAGCTCCTGTGTTGCAAAGCAGCCTGGGATATGTAGTCTCTTTCTATATTCTTGTGCTCTAATTCAGTTGTGAGCTCAGACCCCACCCAACCATGTGATGCAATCCAGTACCAAGTACTTCCTTTGAAAGGTCAAACTCCATACCTAGCTGTACTTGGTTATGTAAGCTTCCTTTAGGTGTGCAAAGCTAAAATTTACGTATGGTCATATAACTACACTGAACTTATCAATATATGACATATTTTCCTGATAATCACTGACTGTTTCTTACCAAACATTTGAAACCCAGGAAACTTATATATACCTTTACGCCATTTATAAGACAGGAGATGAACAAATAGTTTAACCTTTCCTGGTTGATTGAAGCCATAATGTCAAAATAAGCTTACAATAGTACATATTGTCTAAAGTAATACACTAAGTCTAATTACACTAAGTCTAATGTTTTACTGATTATAACAAAATTGTTGTAAAACAATTCGCAAAACACTAAATATGAAAGATAAAATTATTTCTACATACTAGTGGTAAAGCTAGTGAATAGAGGGCTTTGATGCAAAACTAAAAAAATGCCACTTCCCTGGGAAAACCATTATAACAATTCTTTAAAGAAATCATTTCAGCATTGAGAGTCCCCTGCAGGGAGGGACCCAGTGCAATGCACCAGCTATTGCTACACACCTGACTAATGGTTCGAATTCATTTATCAATTCTCATTTCTGAAGTTTATATGGTTAAAACCAAAATATGTAGCCCAAGAACACAAAAACTTACAATACAATGTATTTTTTGAAAGCAAAGTGAACTTCAAAATAGCTAATAGGTCTTACACACACAATATTTTGACTAAAATGAATGGGCACTATTCTTTTTCCCAATTCTTAAATTGAACACTTAAAACTGCTCTTAATATTGCCACATATTCTATTAGCTACTCACAATGCGATTACAAGTTCCCCGCCCACAATCACTACAGGTCAACCAAAAACGTATCTTCGGCCTTAGAACTCCATTGGTTTTAGTACAGCTAGAATATTACGAGCAGTAATATTACGAGCAGATTAAAGACAAAATCGATATTCTGTTAGACCCATAGCTCTAGCTCGCAAATAAAGTCTAACCCGCAACCGAAAAAAGTATCATGTTTCTGTCAAAAATATTATGAGTACTAAATAGGACTCAAAGGGGCTTTTTGAAACACTTCTTATAGCTGTAGCAGCAATTAAACACATAATACTGTACATTAAAAGCAAGGGAAGGCATGGAAAGACATTAGAATTAATTGCACAGTCTCAAACTCACAAATATGCAATTAAAAAATATTATTTGCAACTGTTATTTCTGCGTAATATCGATCTAGAGACTCAAGGGGTTAATACATATAAAACCCACATGGACTAAAACAGATGCTCTAATGTATTTTATAGAGTGCTATATTGCGAGCCCGATCTGCAAATATTACTTATTGGCACACATTCATTTGTAGCCTCCCATTGCCTCCCATTGCTTACGTGTAACTTCCATGTTTTACTGATGTCATGATGACGGTCTCATTTACTATTGGCTGTGTCTAAGAAGTCAATTACAGGCTTGTTTAATTATTGCCAGATCATATGAACTCTAGGCACATAGACATTGTAGGAAACAACAAGGCAGTTGTCCTTAGTCATCTCAATATGCATTGGAAATATATATGTTAGCTCTTCAATATTCTTATAAAGCTATGTTTCCACAAAAGTGGCGTTGTACGAGTATTACCCCTTCTGGATCATTACCTTGTCGTATTGAAGGGGCTTATGTATCTCAATGAAGTTGTGAGCTATACCATGGACTGGTCATGGCAGAGAGTTGAGACAAATTGGGGTCCACTGCAGAAGGAACTGGCAACCCGTTCCAGTATCTTTGCCAAGAAAACCATATGGAAAACCACAACCACAAACATATGTGCCTGGCATGCTGCTGTCTATAGAGTCACGCAGAGCCAGACACTATTGAGCGACTTAACAACAACCATGGAGTATTAAGGGTATATTATATGTAAAGCACTAGCCTTTATCAATGTTACACTACACACTAAAGCATTTCTCTGATGTCTGGCCACTGCAATGCAGCAATCTGAAGCCTTGCACTGTGCCTAGTCCCATAACTTGAGCTGATTCTAAGATATATTATTGTCTCCAAAATGTGCAAAGTTCTAAATATTTGTATTATTATATTACTAGCGGCATGATGGAGTTTTATAAATAGCCAACCCCCCCCCCCCCCCCCTTTAGGAACTTCTCCCCCCTCTGTGGGCCCGGTTGTGGTAATTGCAAATTGTGCCCTTGCACAACCCGTAAATTTTAGCATTGCGTGACGACAATTTGCATTTACCACAACTATTATATGTGATATTTGCACACTATGTGATTCCATTGTAATAGAATACAGGAAGTTGAAATATTTATATCTTCTATTATTATAGGAATCATGCAGCGTATACAAATCATAATTCATACACATAACATTCTTGAGGACCTCAAAGCGAATAACTAACATTATATCTATTTTAAGTTGAGCCTGCACTTTACAAAATGTATCTTCAGTCGATTACAATACATACACAACTGCACTGACCGATGTAAAGTAACAAGATGGATGGAGATTTTTACAGCCTTATTAAATTGCGATTTGGCCAATTGAATAGGGCTCTATATAAGCACATAGCATATATTTTGTTACAGAAGTTTTTAGTTAGTGATCTTGTATCCAAAAGCAAGGTCTTCACTAACTAAAAACTTCTGTAAAAAAAAAAAGGCTATGTTCTTATATAGAGCCCTATTCAATTGGCCGTATCGCAATTGAATGAGGCCCTTAGTAAACCAGTTGGACCCCTCCTAGACCCACAGTGATGTGGCTATGCTGAACTGGCTAGTCCATAAAGAACTTTGCTAACATTCAATGCTTGGGCTAGAAAACAAACACCAATATTTTGCAAGGGTGATGTAGTGTGTTTTTTTAACCCACAGTACAAACCCACAACAGCTAAATAGTATAAGGGTCCAAGAAGGGGTGCAGTGATTCCAGACCCCAAAAAGGACAGGTACTTGAATGCTATTGAAAGGCTCTTAAACTATTGTACATAGAGACTTTTGGCAAAACAAGACTTGCAAACTCAAAGATCAGTCCCTGTGTTATGTTCCTATGTGGACATTATTACTGGAGCTGCCATAACACAAACACCTGTTTAGAAAACCCCTTAAGTGAATCATTTTTATTTCTTGTTTGCTTCTGGGAGAACTGGCAGGGGGGCCATCTGCAGAGACAGGGGTGGCACGCCCAGAGTGATATAAACAGAGCATTAACCATAATAACCTTGCAGCTGTAGTTTCATGAGACCTGCATAAGTGGTGCAATCTTGTAGACAAATTCAAAATCTGCAAACTCAGACTTTTAGCAATGAAGAGGTGCTATATTGCTGTCTTGTGGACCTACAAAACAATTGCAGCCTGACAAGAAATAGCAAAGGCAAGCTCAAAATCCGTCTGGGATTTATTTATACAGGACTTTTACCTGCATAGCAGGGTGCCTTATCGTGTCTCAAACAGTTAAAACAAACAGATATTGTCTGATTGAAAGCAGAAGCTGCTCAACATTGCCTGTTTTATCTTTTGATGCAAGAAGATAAGCTTATGCCCACTATGTAAGCGCACCCCATATACCCCAGTCATGGTGGCACAATCTAGAGTGAAGTGTCTTACCTGAAGAATACAGCTAGATCTCATGTTTAAAGCCCATAAAAAAGGAATGGCTGGTATCTCAACAAGAAGAGCTACTAAATCTATACAGGACTTTTGTACAACAAAAACAGGCGCCCAGACTCCCCGACAACCTCCTGTGACACCTCAACATTTACCAACATATACTATGGAGCCTACATCACCCAGCACAAAGGCGGATATACAAGATTTAAAGATCTGATTTCTTCATTTAGAATGGAAATTACAGGGGAAATCAAGAAAGTGGCTGCAAAACTCACTGGAGAAATAAAAGCTGTTGATTCCAAGGTGACTATGCTGGAAGCAAAATATGATAACCTATTGGAGGCGCATACCCAACTAGAGGATGAGGTGTCGGCTTTGAGAGAGGTACAACGCCAACGCAAGAAGATCTGGAAAATTGTTCCCGTCGTCAAAACGTCAGAATCCAAAATTTATCAGAAACAATCACAGATCTCCCAAACTATATGATGGATCTCTGCTAAACTTTGCTACTAAACTTGGAAGAAGACGCCTTCAGACTAGATCGCATTCATAGAGCGCTGGCGAGACGTCCTGCCTCTGGAGAAAGACCTAGGGATATGATTGCGACATTTCACTATTACACAACCAAGGATCTTTTTATGAAGGCATAAAGACCCGGCATTCCAGAGATTGCAGGTGGCCAACCTAACATTTATGCTGATCTTTCCCCAGCCATCTTGTATAAAAGGAGACCATTTTAGTCCAGGGATGGAGATATACTTGGGGATTTCCCTTTAAGTTGAACATTCTGAGGGACAGGAAAACATATCCAGTTTTTGATATGGACGAGGGCATGGCGTTGCTTACGTCCTGGAACATTCAGTTACCAGATCAGTTGGAAATTACCGAACGCCCTGATACTAGACCTTACCGACGCTTCAGGCCGCAACAGAGATCCTAAGTCTGTAACAACTTTCTATACTTTTGCATGTGGGGAATTTGAGAGCAGTTATTCTCAAATGCAGATATTGCTTCAGGATGTTGCTATATGTCAGAGAGAGGACTAAGTAACCTTACATGTAAAATGCATAGTTTTTGGTTTAAGCTTAGCTAAATGGTAGCAATGTTTTAGTTCTGTGTGCTAAATTCGGTTCTACCTCAGGGTTCATTAAGGAATTTTTCCACTTATTAGACTTCAACTGCATTGATATAGTCACTTAAGTATTAATGTTTTGTTTTTTAAGAAGTGCCCCATAGGGGTTTAATTTTGTATATTTTCATAATTTTATTTATTTTATTATTTTATTGTTTTTTGGCGAGACACCTGTGTATCTTATTATATTATTATAAGATACCTGGTTCCTCACCGTAGGTTTTAGGAGGACAGCTCTTTGCTCTCACCAATTTAGTTAAAATTGAACATTGTTTTGTGTATTTTTATTATACTTAAAAAATACATATATATTTGAGTAATTATATATTTACATACTGTTAGACTGATATATTGCACTGCAAAAGTACGTCATTGTTATTGCACATTGTACATTGCTTTAATATTTTCTACATTTCTTTCCTACTTCTTCCTGGTTCTCCTCTCTCTTCTTTTCCCCCTCTTTCCCTGCTCTGCTTATCTCTTGTCCTGTATGGAGTTCTGCGAGCCAATAGTTCCCAGTGGAGTGCAGTCCTTAGGTCATCAGCCCTCTGCGGATAATATACCTATCAGGGCTCCTATTTTCTAACGGGCGATCGGGGTAGGTGGTGAGTAATGGCTTTACATATAGCATCTCATAATGTTCAGGGCTTAAAAGCGTGAAGCGAGTGGTTTCCCTGGGTGAATACAGTCATATGGGGTTAGACATTGTCATGGTACAGGAAACCCATTTTAGGAAGAATGCTATCCCAAGGTATTGGGGAAACATTTCACGCAAACATATCACTCTACTGCTCCAGAAAAAAAAAGAGGGGTGTCAATTTTGATACACAAATGGCTGAACTTCCAACACACTTCCACCTATAGACATCCGGAGGGGAGATTTATTCTAGTACTCTGTACCATTAATGAACGTAAGCTTTCACTGTTAAATGTATATGCCCCAAATGCTGGGCAATCAGCATTTTTTCGTAGAGTGTCAGAGCTTATGGCTGACTGGCAGCAATCGGCATGGATTCTGGGGGGGGGACATGAACTCCGTTTTAGACCAAGCAAAAGACAGATCGAGTTCTACTTCCCCGATGGTAACCCCATCCGCCACAAAATCCCTCAAACTCCTACTTAACCATAATGGTATGCTGGATGCGTGGAGAATGGTTCATCCTATATATACACACTACTCAGCTTGGCATAACTCACACTCCCGTATTGGTTATGTGTTTATTCAGCAACACTTAGCCCCGAATTTGCTGAACGCAGAAATCCGACCTATTTCATGGTCTGATCACAATATAACTGGAATCTCCTTGAATGATCGACTCCCCAAGGGGTGCTCTCCCTCATGGGTGCTAAACCCAACCCTGTTAAATGATGTAGTCACGCAGCACAAAATATGTAGCGCTATAGTAGAATATTTTGATTTGAATAGCGGGGGTGAGGTGGATCACGCTGCACTTAAAGCAGTTTTGAAAGGCAAGTATATTCAAATTGGCTCCATCTCCAAAAAATTGGAACTAACCCAAATTAACACATTAAACAGTAAAATTTCAGCCCTTCAAGCTATTCCCCCTTTTAGGAGACCGTCTGGGACCCAAGCAGAAATATATATACTTAAGCAGCAATCCAGGTGATTCTCCGTAGGAAGGTTGTAACTGTGCTGCAAAGGACTCAGTCTCACTTTTTCACGTATTCGAATAATCCAGACAGAACGCTAGCCAAAAAGCTCAACCATCAAAGGGCAGATTCTTTTATTCCCAAATTAAAGGTGGAGAATGACAAGACCATCTATAAGCCGAATGATATTACAAAGGCATTTGAAAAATGTTATGCTGATTTGTATTTAGCCCCTGTTAGCTCAAGCACAATAGATCATATGACCCAAATTGATAATTTTCTGTCCTCCATTAGTCTTCCAAAACTTGAGAAAGTGTAATCTGATTTGCTAGACATCCCTATATCATTAGATAAAGTTAAGAGAGCTATAAGAGAGACTAAATCACATAAAGCCCCTGGCCCGGATCGGTTCACAAATTTCTATTATAAGCAATTTATAGATACACTGGCACCTCATCTCCAACTGCTCTTCAATGATTTCCTGTTCGGTAAGCCTATAAGAGCAGAATTTTTGGAAGCTAAGGAGATAGTAATACCTAAGGAAGGTAAGGACCCATCTCAATGTAAGAGCTACAGGCCCATCTCATGGATAAACTGCGATACCAAACTCTACTCAAAAATTATAGCAAATAGGCTCTCTCAGGTGCTGCCAAGCTTAATTCACCCAGACCAAGTGGAGTTTATTCAGGGTCGTGAGGTTCCAGAAAACACTAGACGTATTTTAAATTTGCTTGATGTAGCGTCGGCTCAAAATACACCTTTGATGCTTATCTCTCTCGATGCAGAAAAGGCCTTTGACAGAATTGACTGGGTGTACATGGCCGAGACTTTACATAAGTTTGGCCTAAGTGATAAGCTGGTGAAGGGTATCTTAGCACTGTATTCACCACTGAAAGCATATGTGGCATATCAGGGGTTGAGATCACAATCTTTTAAAATAACAAGAGGGATGTGCCAGGGTTGTCCTTTGTCCCCCCTCCTTTTTGCACTGTGCGTTGAACTCTTAGTTACAGCCATCAGGGAAAACCAGGGAGTTAGAGTGAGGGAGACAGAACATAAACTGAGCTTATTTGCGGATGATGTTATGCTAACTATTACTGAGCCTCTGACCAGTCTCCCTAATCTATTTTATGCTCTTGGACTTTTTGGCTGCATTTCTGGCTTTAAAATTAATACGAGTAAGAGCGAATCGTTAAATGTTTCTTTACCAAAGCATTTAGAATTCCAATTATCAGGAAACTTCTCCTTTAAATGGGTTCCACACCATCTTAAATATGTTATATCCCTAGACAATCTGGCCTAACATATTCAGCAAATTTTCCCACACTTATAAAAAAACTACTCAATGACATTAACACGTGGTCCTCCTACAAAATCTCGTGGCTAGGGAGGATCCACGCTATTAAAATGAATATCTTGCCCAAGCTTCTGTATATTTTTCGCACTGTTCCAATGGCTGTTCGCACCAAGGACCTCTCAGTTCTTCAGGGGGCAATCTCTCGCTTCATTTGGGATCGTAAAAGGCCTAGAATAAATAAGAAGGCCATAATGGCATCTAAAGCTGAAGGAGGGTTGGCTGTGCCAGATTTACTCAAGTGTTATAAAGCTGCCAGATTAGCCCAAAACACCAAGTGGTTTGGTAAGGAACACCTACCAGTGTGGGTGGAGATAGAGAAAGATATGTTTGAAGAAAATGGCCTTCACCTTAGACAAGTATTATGGCTTTCCCTGCATTTTAAATTGGGTCATTCTTCCCTTCCCAAATGCATTGTTCAGTCTTTGGCAGTTCTTACTCAGACTAATAAGAGAACTCTGCTTGTAGAAGCAGGTTCTTGGCTTACCCCACTGTGGTTATTTCAGAAGTCAGAATCAATAAATAGATTTTCACAGTTTAAATGGTGGATAGATAATCAGTTTACGATTGCTGCTGATCTGTTAAAGGAAAATCGAGAAAGGTCCCCTACAACATTTAGAGAGCTACATAATTTGGCATTAAAGGAATGGCTTAACTTATCCCAGGTAAATATTAATATATCTGGGGTAATAAAACGTAACTCTTCTGCTAAGGTCACTCCATTGGAAACATTTTGTTTTAACAACCCTAATGGCAAACAGAATATCTCCATTATTTATAATTACTTAATGGACCCAACCACACCGTCCAAACTCCACCATCAACATTCTTGGGAGTCGGAACTCGCCATTGATATAACTGATGCACAGTGGAATAAGATACATAAGCAGGCCACAGGCTCCTCAATAAATATTATACTTAGGGAAAATGCACACAAGACCATTTTGAGGTGGTACTTAACACCAGCTAGGATGCAGCTTTCTAACCCGTCAGTGGATGGTAACTGTTTTAGGGGATGTCACACTCTGGGCACCCTTAAACATGTTCTCTGGGACTTCCCTAAGATTGCCCACATTTGGTTGGAGACCTATGATATTTTGGAGAGACTATGGGGGCACAGGATTCCCCAAAAGCCAGAAGATGCTCTCTTAGGCCTCACCATAGAGGTTCTCAGTAAAGAGGCTCAACTCTTATCACAAAAGCCTTATTAAATTGCGATTCTGCAAATTTAAAAGAACTCTATTTAAGCACAGAGCATATTTTTTTACAGAAGTTTTTAGTTAGTGAAGACTTTGCTTTTGGATAGAAGTTCACTAACTAAAAACTTCTGTAAAAAAAATATGCTATGTGCTTATGTAGAGCCCTTTTAAATTTGCTAAATCGCAATTTAATAAGGCTGCAAGTGTTTTTAGCAGTGAGGATTACGTTAGCCACAACATGGAAATCAGCAGTACCAGAATATAGTGCAGTTTTGATTAAACTTAAATTTATATATAACATGAGCGTTATCTCAGCCAACTTGGACCAATCATATAGGAAATGGGCCTCATGTTGGGACACTTGGATTCTTAAGATTGGGTGGTAAATATGTAGAGTAGGATAATAATTTAGGATGCCCCTTTAAGAACAAACATAACTCTGAACTCCTTCTCCTTTCGCCCCTCTCTTCCCCTCTTTCTTCTTCTTTATTCTCTGTGTGCTCTTATAAGCCTTTACAGTTGTACTTTAACACGTACATATGCGTGTAATATGCTTTCAGATTAACTTAAAATAGAAATAAAATAAAAAATATATTTAAAAAAAAATAATAATTATTAAGTTTTATTTTATTTTATTCTAAAAACATGTTTTCACATATACTCTATTATTGTCTCTTTGTCGAAGACTGCTGATTTTGGGTCTCATGTTTGCTTTCATTATTTCTAATAAAAAGAGATTCTACCCTACTCTGTTTTTATGGAAACAAATTCTAGCCACATTTTTCAGTTATATCTCTGTAATATCTCTATTTAAAATAGCTAGCAGTATCATAAAATGTATTGTTCTTGTAACCTCTAAATTTAATTTAGGCTGACCCAAAATCCAGTTTGAACTTTCACTTTCTAGCTATAGCCAAGTGAACCAGTTCAGAGTGCTAGTGGCAATTTTATTTTCACTCTGTTAAGGAGTTAATGATCTTTAAAAATAATCCTAGATATTGATTAACTTAAATACTGTGTTTCTTAACTTTTATAGCATTTTCCTTGACAGTGGGGAGGTATTTACTGCAATTTAGCTCTGTAGCAGAACGTTGAATAGTTCCATTGCTCTTTCAAATTACGGCATTAAAGGGCTAGTAAAAATCAGAATTTAATTACAATCCTATGTATCCACAACCTGGGTTTGATTCCTATCAGGAAACCAAGAGTTCACACCACCCTGAAACCAAGCAGGGTTGGGCCTGGTCAGTACTTGGATGGGAGACCACCAGAAATACAGCTGGAGAAGGAACTGGCAACCCACTCCAGTATCTGCCATGAATCAGCATGGTGTCTTGCAATCCATGAAGTTATGGAGAGTCTTACATGACTGAGATATGCAAACAACACTTGTAAATATTTAATTGAATTAAAATATGCACAATAAGAAATATGCCTGTAACTTTCAGTCTCTTTACAAATCTTTACACCTGCAGATAAAGCAATGGGTGCATATTTTATAGAATAATTTAATGCAATTGTTAATAAATGAAAGGCTGTATATTTTATACTCTTAACTTTTTTGTCATTATCAAGACTAGAACATGGTGTAAAAATGGGATTTGAGTGGTCCAGATAATTCTTAATTATAAACTAAAATACCATTTTTAAATCCTTAGGGCCTCATTCTATTATCGGCCGTAAAACGGCCGCAAGGCTGCGATTCCTTGCGGGGCTCCCTTTACCTTGCAATTCTATTAAACGGCCCCGCAAGGATCTCCTCTTACAGCTGGCTGTATATCTTGCAACCGGCCGTAAGCTCAGAAATCTTTAAAGTCAAAAATAAATTCAAGCCTGCACTGTACAGCTCTGTAAATGCTAGGGATCATATTGGGGGACATGAGGATTAATAGTAACCCCCTCTCAAGCTTGCACATCAGCCCAAACCCGAGTTTACATTAACTGTTTATTTTCCGGCCGCAGCGTGGGCGGGTCTGAGGTGCTCCAAGCCCTATGGACTTTTTCCATGGATATTTGACATATATAATAAAAAATGTTTTTTACGGATTTGAGTATAGGGGAATGTTGTGCTATTTTTGCTAACACCTACAATCACTTTATAGTCTCCTCAGAGTGCAGGATGGCTTTATTTCTGCTTTATTTCTGCTTTATAATGTGCTTAATTGGTGCTAGCGGGACCTTTTTCCTGCAAGTAAGCTGCGGCTCGCTTTTAGCCTTGCAGAGAGGGTTCCCGGAGCAATAGAATAGCAACCGGGCTTATTCTTGTGGCCGAAACTCTTGCGGCCGTTTTAGATCAAAGGCTTTCCTCCGGCGCGTCTGGCCGCAAGGGATAGCAAGGCGCCGGCCGCAAGCCTGCCGGAATCCCTGGCCGGAGGGGAATAGAATAGCAGAATAGCTTGCTACGGCCCATCTCCTACGGCCGATAATAGAATGAGGCCCTTACTATTTATTAAAGCTTTCCACACTTCCCTCATTTAGCTCCTCCTTCCATCTTCACCCTCCCTCACATTCATCATTCTTTTTTATCATTTATATTTTAGCCAAATTTTGATCCAAATCGGCCTATGTTTTTTTACTTATGTAACTCATTGGTTAATGGCCATTCCTGTTTTTTTCATTTCCTTTTATGAAGAATGCTGTTCGGTGGTTTGAATACTTCTGAAATAGTTAATGTTTTGCTCTTTATCCATTAAAAAAAAATAAAGATGGGGTAATCAATAAATGTAACACAATCCATGTAACTGCTTTATTCAGACCTACACACTGTATTCGCTTTGTACATCCTACACACTTAGGGCATCATTCAACTGATGGCTGTGGGAGCTGCGTGGCTGCAAGGGATGGCCGCAAGCTACTTAGCTATTCTATTCCCTTGCGGCCGAGGGCTCCGGCTGGCATGCGGCCTGCGCCTTGTTCCCTTGCGGCCACCCCAATTGCAGCTGACTGCAGGGAAAGCCTTTGATCCCACACAGCCGCAAGAGATTCGGTCACATGAAAGCCCCCATCCCTATTCAAATGCTCCGATCACCCTCCCTTCAACCCCGTAAAACGACCAAAAATGGCTGCACCTTATTATCATCCCTGGAGCTGTCGCAAGGGCTGTGAAGCCCTTGCGTACCCTCCAATTAAGCCCCCCACGGCCTGCAGTCTATAATATAATGGTCTATCTATACAGACCCCCATAAGCTTCCATCTAACCCCATCACTTATGGGGGGTCTATACAGACCACCGAAAGCCTCCATTTAACCCCATCAGTCCCATAATGGTCTATGAAGACATCTGACAATTAGAACCCTAATATTAACCCCATAAGTAGAAAATAGGTCCAGTTAGGGTTAAATAGGCCCAATTAGGGTCAGATAGGTCAGTTAGGGTTATTAGGTCCAGATAGGGTTCAATAGGCCCAGTAAGGGTTAGGTAGGCCTAGTTAAGATTATATAGGCCCTTTTAGGAATTCAAGCCAGCGGCTAGAAATTTAAATCCTGTAGATGCTGTGGGGGTCCCGCTTGGTGACGATCGGAACACTCTGCAGGAAGGCAAGGGGTTAATGCGGGTAGCCTGGAGGGGTCCCTATTGGGACCCCTGCAGCAAGGGTTAATGTGTGCACATTGCAGGGGTCACAGGGGTCATTATAGGTTTAATGTGTGCACCCTGCAGGGGTCCCGTTCGGACCCCTGCATTATAGGGATAATGTGTGCACCCTGCAGGGGTCTTGATCTGACCCCTGCATTATAGGGGTGATGTAGGGACACTGCAGGGGTCCAGATCAGGTCACGATCGGGTCCCCTGCAGCCAGCGGGGGGCTTATTTGGAGGGTACGCAAGGGCTTTACAGCCCTTGCGACATCTCCAGGGTGGAAGTAAGCTGCTCCCATTTTTGGCCATTTTACGGGGTTGGCGGGGGGTGATTTGAATTGGGGTGGGTCTTGCGGCCGTGTAAGATCAAAGGCTTTCCCTGCAGTCAGCTGTGGCGGGGTGGTCACAAGGGAGCGCCAGACGCAAGCTGGCTGGAGCCCGTGGCCGCAAGGGAATAGAATAGGGAAGTAGCTTTCGGCCATCCCTTGCGGCCACGCAGCTCCTACAGCCATCAGTTGAATGAGGCCCAATGATAACAGAAATATGGAAAGGGATCTCTTTCTTCCTCCACAAACTCTTATTTCGGATGAGCGACAATGTATTCATAGCAGTAACCTTTGAAATAACATTGTTGCTGCACAGTGTAGTAGTTACTACTGCTACAAACTCATGAAATAAAGCCCTACAATCATTACTACTAAATAAACATTAAGCCATTACTAAATAAATCATTATTATATCCAGTGCTTTAAGAGTAATTGTTTTCTCTATGTAACAACAATTACATGCAGCATGTTTATGTCACTACACTAGTTAGGTTGGTACTATTTGAAGAGACTTGATATAATATGTCATATGCTAGAGCATATTCTGAACACAGCATGAATTATTTAAATATTACAAAACCACCCTGAGCCTGTTAGTCCCAAATTCTCACATAAATGGGTTCTTGGAGGTCCAGAGCACATAACTAGGGCCTGAGGTCCAACAATAAATAAAATAAAAAGTGTCACAGTCCCTTAAAGCTAGTCTTATGGCTACTGTAATAGCATTTGAGGTCCATGATCCCAGGGGGCTGTGACAGTAGAGTTTTGGGTCCATACAGGGCTATTGATTGTGTGGCCCCAAATAGAGTTGTGAACTTACCCAGAAACAGACAATCTTTTTGTTTAGGTTCCTAGTCCAAGGATAATAATACTCACTAGTATGAATGGCACAGGGTGGTTTATAACAGGAATCATTTGTAGAGCTCTGGTACATGTGCTATGTCATTAACTAAATTACTGAAGGTAACTGCAGATGATAATCCGAGAGGGGGGTGAATAGCATAAACAAGAGCTGAAGCAGAAATTGTATTATATTTATATGCAGCTATTCTAACTATTTTACCCAGGCTCTGCCAGCCAAGTTTTCCTTGTGAGTGCCATTTGGCTCTCCTATTACTTTTCCTACTGTGTGGATGTTAACAGCTGGCATATGTAATATATCTCATAATACAGTCACATGACTGGACTTTCCATCCAAATTGACACCAATGAGACTTACCATTCCAGACCAATCCAACCTCACTAGTTACATCCTGGGGCAAAGATCATAATAAAGGCTGGCAGGCTCAATGGGCCTCATTCAGTTGCGATTTGGACAATTGAATAGGGCTCTATATAAGCACACAGCATATTTATTTTTACAGATGGTTTTTAGTTAGTGAACTTCTATCCAAAAGCAAAGTCTTCACTAACTAAAAACTTCTGTAAAAAAAATATGCTCTGTGCTTAGATAGAGCCCTATTCAATTGGCCAAATCACAATTGAATGAGGCCCATTGTATTTTATTGAACTCATCTGTAACAGAAGGGTATAGGGGTAAAAACTATGGGCCTCATTCAATTGTGATTTGGCCAACTGAATAGGGCTCTATATAAGCACAGAGCATATTTTTTTACAGAAGTTTTTAGTTACTGAAGATCTTGCTTTTGGATAGAAGTTCACTAACTAAAAACATCTGTAAGAAAATATGCTCTGTGCTTATATTGAGCCCTATTCAATTGACCAAATTGCAATTGAATGAGGCCCTATGACTTCATCATGTCTTCTCTCTAGGTACTGAGTGCTAATATTACTGCGCATGGAACAGGTGCAGCTGCTTCACATTCTACACCCAGCTGACTTTGTGAAAGTCACTTTATCTCCTTGTGGTACAGTCCTAGCTGCACTAAAAGCTCTCTGCCAGGAACTGTGTGAGCAGAACATAGCTGTACAAAATATAATATTTACATAAGATAAACATCATTTTCTGGATTTTATTTCTCTATAAGAAGCACTGGATCCAGCACATGTCATTCCAGTTCCAATGGTTGGTCAACCTTTATTTGAAAACAGTATTAATTATGTGAAAAATAGAACATGCTGTTTAAAACTGCATAGCATTATGAATGCAGTATTAGGCATTTTGCAATAAATTGATGTTTGTAATATTCTGACTTCATTTTTCGGTACATGGATGGCATTTTACCACATGAAGTCTAGACATTCACTAGAGATCATACATTTATTGCCGGTAAAGTGTTTCTCAGATCAGTATAATCTAGTTTTCCTTTGGTGCATATGAAAGTAGATATTTGATTACGTTTTACAGTGTGTGTTTTGAAGTCATGGAGCACAATAAACTGCTTTGGGTGTATAATTGATTGTGTCTGCCAAAAAGATGTAGAGTCTTAATTATTATATGCGCTCAGAGGGACATTTTCTCTATGTCTATAAAGATATTGGGTCTCCTTAAGGATTAAAGGTGCTTGAGGTATGGACTCCTTGTTCTTCAAGCATCAGGATATTCCTCCCGGACTAGGCCCCGGTGACGAAACTAGAGTTCTTGGGTTTGTTGTTAAATCTTGTTTGAAAAACACTTGCCTGACATTTTGTTGTTGAGGTTTGGTCAGATTGATATGTGCATGGACTTTTCTCCCCTGTAATGGCACAAGATGGTTAAAACTTGGTGTTCCACAGTATGTAATTCCTATGGAAGAAAGAAGTATGCTTTGTGCATTCTCAGGTCAGCATCTAATACTGATCATTATATTGACTGCTAAAATACCATTCAAAAAATTGTTCCTGGCTTCTTCAGTAGTGAGTTTGGGAGGATGTTTTAGCTGAAGTTCGAGGAAACCTTCTGTCTCCAGGGAAGGCGATATCATTTGCATCTTCATTATGTGGGCATAATATAATGCCAACAAAGCAAAGGAGCATGTTTCATAGTTATTCATTTTGAATGATGCTTCTGTTTGCATGTTATCTACACTAAAGTCTTATTACCTAAACAAATGGCATGAGTCCACGGCTGTTTTGTCATAAACAGCACTTTACCAACCTAAAAGCAAGTATCTTTTTGCTTATTCTGTCTGATTACAAAATATGGCTTATGGAGCTCAAATTCTATTTTGCAGTAACAGAACAAGCAGTGCAATAATTGTCACAAATATTTAACCCTTTAAGTGGCACATAAAAAAAATGGAAAATGGTTGTGTAGCCATGTAGCTACTCCGGTTTAGGCCTGCTAATAGGGAGTGAGTGGTGAGGAAGAGGTGGGTGCAATGAAGGTATGGAGGAAGAGGCTTTGAAAGGATGTGGGAAGGGGAACCTCTCTATATATATATATTGTATGTATTTTACTTATATTTATTTAGCTCCCATCTTCAGCCTTGTCTAACCATCCCCAGCACCTCTCCCAGTAGTGGCAGAGCTACCGCCGATACAATGCACCTCCCTGCCACTCCTGTGAGCTATACCATGTAGAGTCATTCAAGATGGGCAGGTCATAGTAGAGAGGTCAGAAAAATGTGGGGTCGACTGGAGAAGGAACTGGTAACCCACTCCAGTATATTTGCCACGAAAACAATATAGATATGCACAACTAGCAACATAGATAGATGTGCCTAGCTTGCTGCATCCATATGTCACTGAGAGTCGGACACGACTGAAGGACTGAACAACAGCAGTAATACTCTATTGTTTAGTCACATTCAAAATTACTCAAAGGAGCATAGCTCATGGTTTAGAACACTGACCTGTAAACCAGGGGTCACAAGTTCACATTTGACTAGGACCTTGTCCTTGAACACAAGAATAAAAGGTCAAAAAATCAGGGGTAGTGTGAGAAAATATTACTTCACAGAAAGGGTTGCAAATATAAATATGATTTAAAAATGATAAATGAAACAGTCAAAAACAATTAATGAATTTAAGTATACCTAGGAAAGGGATAATGCTAGCCTGAGGCTTAATTAAGATATAGAATGAATACACTAAATGGGCCTTGTTTCCTATCTGCCGTCCAATCTGTGTTTCTCTCACACTGCCAAATAAGAATTAGAGTCTCAATGCCTTGCTGAGATGCTTGGCTTTGAACCAGTGCAACCTCAAGGTTTCTACTAACCTATTACTCCCATATTCTGGGGGTTGGGGGGGAGCATGTGTGTGGTTACATACAAAACACTAACTGACCAGCACTTCATGGTATTCAATAAGCAAGTATCATTCTTAGATTTAACAACAAAACTCCTGTATAGTTTTGCCATCATAATTATGAAAACTTTTATTAGACCTTGTATACAAGGACAGTATGCATTATGAAGGAAGAGCTATAAATATAATTCTTATTTTTCCGTTGTACATAGATCATTGTCTTAATTTCCCATACTGAGCACAATCTTACTTTGGCAAGGACCAACCTAGTGTTTTGGGCATCTGAATATTTATGCACAGAGCTCCAATCCATGTTAATTCTAGGTTGTGAGGCAACAAAACATGGAAAGTGCCAATGGGGGTGAATACTTTTTCAAGGCACTGTATATGAGGTAAGTATATTATACAGGATGAAGGTAGATATTAGTTCAGATTAGAATAATGCTATTCTTGATTCAACCCTCAGAGAGCAGTTTAGTTTTAATATCACACAACTACATGGTAATAATTAGCACTTAGCTAGGAATGTACAGGTTTCCCTGGTGGTCCAGTGGTTAGGGTTTATTGCTTTTAACGCTGTGACCTGGGTTTGATCCCAGTCAGAGAATCAAGAGGTCACACCACCCAAAAGCTATGCAGGGTTGGGCCTGGTCAGTACTTGGATGGGATACCACCTAGAAACACTAGAAGCTGTGTGCCATGAATACCTAGTGGATCAGCATGGTGTGTTGCGGACCATGACATCATGGAGAGTTGGGCATGACTGAATGGCACAAACACATAGGGATGTACAGTCAAACACCATCAAGGCCCAGCCTCCACCCTTTTAAAAAGCTGACATTGTCTCTGCTGCAGTACCAATGTGTTTTCATTTAATATTTTCTTTTAACACAGTGTCACTATTTTATTATTTATGATTACAATGCTTGGGGCATTTTCTGTTCACAAAGGTAATTATTAATCCAGTTGCTGCAACATTGACCAGCAAAAAGCTAAGGTCACAAAGCATAAGGGGTATAAAGAAATAATTTTTTCACACCTTAATAATATTTGTTTGAGAAAAAAACTGTGCATTAGGATTTAGGGGCTCTAGGAAATGAATATCAAAAAAGAAAACTTATTGGACAATTGCCATGACATTCCTGACCTTTTTTAATAAAAGTGCTAGCATGCGCTAATGTATTTACATTTATATGTAGCAAGTTTATACTTATATAACACTAGCGACTAGCCCGTCAAAAATGAAGGTAATAAAATTTACAGGCTTGAAAAAAATGGAGGCCGTTAAATCCGTAATTTTTTTGAAGCCTGCAACTCCTCGGCCATTTTGAGCCTCTCCTCCCCCCAAGCCAGTCATGTACCGGCCTTGCGATGAGCGCCTTTGGCGCTCATTGCAGGCCCATCAAGCCAGTTACCTACGGGCCTCGTGATGAAAGCCAAAGGCGCTCATCGCAAGGCCTGTAACGAGCACCTTTTGCTCTCATTGCAGCCCCCGTCAATTCCGTAACTTTCGGGCCTCCCGATTAGCACCATTGAAGCTCATTGCGCAAGCCTGTAACGTTTAACATTGCATGACCAACATTCGTAAGTACGACAACTATATGTGATATCTATTATATGTTGGTATCATTTTGGCCAGCTTCTTTTTGATGTGGAGTGTGCAGCTGTCACACACTACCAGATTAGAACAGCATGCATCAATGCTTTAGTACCTCCAAGAATGATCTACATAAAAGCACCCAGATTAGAATGCCTTGCAAAAGTATTCACCCCCTTGACTTTTTACCTATTTTGTTACATTACAGCCTTAAATTCAATGTTTTGTTAGGAGGAGGAGGAGGAGGGAGACAGAGGCACTACCAGAGGAGGGACAGAGGGGAAGGGGCCTGATTCCCCTGCTCTCTCTCTCTCCCCATCAGAGAGAGAGATGGGGAGAGAGAGAGAGAGATGGGGAGAGAGAGAGAGAGAGATGGGTAGAGAGACTATAACAGCCTTATTAAATTGCGATTCAGTACATTTAGAAGGGCTCTAATTAAGCACACAGCATATTTTATTTACAGAAGCTTTTAGTTAGTGAAGTCCTTGCTTTTGGATAGAAGTTCAATAACTAAAAACTTCTGTAAAAAAAATATGCTGTGTGCTTAAATAGAGCCCTTTTAAATTTACCGAATCGCAATTTAATAAAGCTTTAAGTTAGTGAAGTGAAATGAGAAAATGATATACATAAAAAAAATTTGGCATGTGCGTATGTATTCACCCCCTTTGTTATGAAGCCCATAAAAAGCTCTGGTGCAACCAATTACCTTCAGAAGTCACATAATTAGTTAAATGATGTCCACCTGTGTGCAATCTATGTGTCATATGATCTGTCATTACATATACACACCTTTTTTGAAAGGCCCCAGAGGCTGCAACACATAAGCAAGAGGCACCACTAACCAAACACTGCCACGAAGACCAAGGAACTCTCCAAACAAGTAAGGGACAATGTTGTTGAGAAGTACAAGTCAGGGTTAGGTTATTAAAAAATATCCAAATCTTTGATGTTCCCCAGAAGAACCATCAAATCTATCATAACCAAATGGAAAGAACATGGCACAACAGCAAACCTGCCAAGAGACGGCTGCCCACCAAAACTCACGGACCGGGCAAGGAAGGCATTAATCAGAGAGGCAGCACAGAGGTAACCCTGGAGGAGCTGCAGAGTTCCACAGCAGAGACTGGAGTATCTGTACATAGGATGACAATAAGCCATACGCTCCATAGAGTTGGGCTTTATGGCAGAGTGAGTGGCCAGAAGAAAGCCATTACTTTCAGCAAAAAACAAAATGGCACATTTTGACTTTGTGAAAAGGCATGTGAGAGACTCCCAAAATGTATAGAGGTCTACTCTGGTCTTATGACACTAAAATTGAACTTTTGTGCCATCAAAGAAAAAGCTATGTCTGGTGCAAACCCAACACATCACATCACCCACAGAACACCATCCCCACAATAAAACATGGTGGTGGCAGCATCATGCTGTGGGAATGTTTTTCAGCAGCCGGGACTGGGAAACTGGTCAGAGTTGAGGGAAAGATGGATGGTGCTGAATACAGGGATATTCTTGAGCAAAACCTGTACCACTCTGTGCATGACTTGAGGCTAGGACGGAGGTTCACCTTCCAGCAGGACAATGACCCCAAACACACTGCTAAAGCAACACTTGAGTGGTTTAAGGGTAAACCTGTAAATGTGTTGGAATGGCCTAGTCAAAGCCCAGACCTCAATACAATAGAAAATCTGTGGTCAGACTTAAAGATTGCTGTTCACAAGGGCAAACTATGCAACTTAGTAGCTGGAGCAGTTTTGCAAGGAGGAATGGGTAAAAATCCCAGTTGTAAGATGTGACAAGCTCATAGTGTCTTATCCAAAGCGACTTGGAGCTGTGATTGCTGCAAAAGGTGGCTCTACAAAGTATTGACTTTAGGGGGGTGAATAGTTATGCACATTGACTTTTTCTGTTATTTTGTCCTATTTGTTGTGTGGTTCACAATAAAAAAAAAAAACATCTTCAAAGTTGTGGGCATGTTCTGTAAATTAAATGGTGCAAATCCTCAAACAATCCATGTTAATTTCAGGTTGTGAGGTAACAAAACACGAAAAATGCTGAGGGGGGTGAATATATATTCACCAACCTTCTGTGGAAAGTATTGATACATGGTAATTTGTTTTATGCTTATCAACTTATAATATATATATATATATATATATATATATATATATATGTGTGTGTTTATCCTTGTCGTGGTGAAGGGGCGTTATGTACCTCTATCTATACCGTGTAGGATCACTCAAAATGGGCAGGTCCTAGTAGAGAGGTCAGACAAATTAGGGTCCACTGGAGAAAGAACTGGCAACCCACTTCAGTTCCTTTTCCAATAAAAAATGATGGATGAGAACAATCAGACACAAGATGTGCCTGGCGTGCTGCAGTCCATAGGGTCACGGATAGTCAAATATAACTGTGCGATTAAACAACAAAATTTGTGTTTATGAATATATAATATGACAAATAGATACATTTACAGTTAACTGCTAACTCACATTTATCCATTATATATGAACACATCCTGCTACCCCTGTATATTCTGCCCTAGATCTGGGCCTTTTGCCAGTGACATCCACAGGTATGACCTGTGATTGAGTTTCCCATTTCAAATGTCAAGAGCAGCATTTGAACCTGCATTAGTGTTGCAGCTTTAGTGTGAGGCTGCACCATCAGTAAAACAGCCGTATAAGTTTAAATGATAGATAATAACAAGTACTTTAATTAATGGTATTTAAAAATGCATTTTTCTTTGTAAATGAACATTGAAGTATGTGGTTTTGAGCTGTCAGTCAGACCCTCTGATACCCCCAGAGATCTTAACCTTTCTTAATGATAGATCATTGCCACTGATTAACCTCTGAGACGCTAGGTCCATTGTCTTGAGTGCAGTTGCCATATATAAGTGACCCATATAACATGCCTATTTTTTGTATGCACATACAACTGACTCTACTAAAGAGACAGAAATCAATATCTTGGGCTATTCAACAAATAATGTCAATGATTGCATCTATATTGTTAGTTTAATTGTGTTTAGCATGTTGTAGGATGTTCTTAATCCAATGTAATCAAGCATCAAGACATGTAATAATAACATAACATAATTCAAAGATGGTATCTGGTACCGGATAAAATAGCAGGTATATCTAAGAACATTTCTGATATGGACTGTTGGAGAAAGTGTATTGAACCAGGAACACAAAAACATACTTGGTGTAATTGTTCAGTGGTAAAAAAACTTTGGATTAAATGTTTTGAATATATATCAAAACACTTGAACAACGATATAAATCCATCATCAGAAATGGCCTTGTTTCACATCATGTCGGAAAATCTAAATTTTTCAGAGAAAGCATTTATGATTCAATTTTTCAATGTCATCAAATGGCTTTTAGCCAAAAATTGGAAATCTCCTGATATTCCTTCAATGGAGGAAGTACTTTCCATAACAGAAAACAATAGACAAATGGAACATAATTTACAGATGATAGGTCTTCCAATCGATAATGTCAATAACAAATGGTTAATCTGGGATAAATGTATTATGTAAGGAAAATTTTGATAAGGCATTAATAATTACAAAATGTCCCATTATTATTATCGCAATGATAAATAATAGGTGATTTATTCCTATACAATGTACTTTACCCTTATACGATGTGCAATAATAATGAATGGTTTTAATGAGTTGATAGAATGTATATTATATGAATGATGTTAAACTATGTATTTTTTTTATCTGTGGAAAAAGTAATAAAAAGAGATAAAAAAAAAAAAAGAAAGAAATATAATACGCATTCATTTTCACAAAGCATCAGTGATCAATATAATTTTGTGGCACTAAATCATAAAGACCACCATCCTTCTTCAGACAATGCAATTCCATTGTCTGGGAGGATTCAGCTTAATTACCATAGCAGCATCCTTCTGGGAGCTGGGCACATTTAATGGATTATATTGATGCTGTAACTGTCCTATTGGAAAGATACATTATAATCATCTTCTAGAAATTAACAAGCACATTTTTAAGTAAAATGAAACACATGAGAAATTGAAGGTTTAATATTTTATTTAGGTTTTATTTCAGGTGATGTTGCATACAGCATACAAGGGAGTTCTATAATTTCACAGAATGGAAGACACTACATGGACCTGTCACATTGCTAAAATATGTAAAAATGGAGAAAAGGAATATAACAAACAAAAAGTTTCTTGAAATTTGTACGGGTGGTGCCACTGTGAATATGAGGAACAATACACTTCCCTTGAATATGGCTCTGTCATTGGCTCTGTCATTCAAGCTTTCCTGTATGGTTTCAGGGAAGGGAACCACAAGACGTGAGGTTACTGGCTCATTTTTTTGTGCACGAACATGTGTGACGTGATAAAAACCCTAAAATGCTATAGACAACATTTGTGATGGCAAACAACTTTCAGATAAGACTTAAACTGTTTATGAAATACCTGACTTAGAAGTCCCTTTTTGTGCAGGTAACAGTCATTTATACTGGTAATAAGATAAGATTCAGATCCCTTTTGTCAACTAAGTATTCTGACAAGTAATGCAGAGACGTGTTCTACCTTACCCTGCAAGAAAGGTATTAAATAAACTAAAAACATTGATTAAATAGTGCTTTATTATCAATATCAATTTAGATAAAAAGGTAATATATACCTCTTTGTTTAGTAAAGCATGGTATAAATGAGCAGCTATGAAATATTCCAAAGTTAGACTGGTGTAGCAAAGACTGTTCCCTTAAGTTTCCTCTACTCTCCATCTCACCAACAATAACACTTCAAAGCTTTGATGTCCTTTTGCCAGGGAGTTGGTTGTGATTGACACAGAGGGTTGTTTGCATCCCAGACATAGAACATTAAAAGGTACACTAGATTCTTAGGGTATCTATGCTGTAGAACATCAGGACAATGAACATGTTGAGTGAGATTCCTTATGCTTCAAATTCCAATCCTAGACCGAGTTTGTGAGCTCCGGCGTTGATGTTCTTGCCATCGAGGAGTGTAGATAGTGTCAATTTGATACCTGATAAGAGGAAGAAAAGTATTGTTAATAAATATGTTAAACACATTTTAACATGAATTATCTAGCCTTCTTTTGAACATGTCAATTTACACATTCTCAAGATCTGTATATCTTCATTCTGATATGAATTGGGGACTAATCAAGCATGTGTATGTATTTTCCTAACCCATCCCCTCATTTATTTCTCTTATTGTTGGCACAAGTATCCCCCCTTTTGTACTTTGCTTCCCTATCTGTTGGATTTTGTATCACTTCTATTATTTCCTTTCATCCTTGTACATTTACACCATTCTTTATAATATGCATCAGATAAACTTTCACAATAAATAAGTTAGAGACATAAACTAACACTCCAACTCCCACTGGTAGAGATTGCGCAAAATAATTTGCAACTTCTCTATATATGGTAGGTGCAGTAGCTGCAGGCATCAATAAAAAGTGGGTTGTCAAATCACCCCTAGGGTGATCAGTTTAATGTTCTATCAAATTAATTACTTGCCTCTTTCCTGTAATAAATTTTAATAGTCCTCTTTTACTCCAGGACATTGCTGCTAGTAGAAGCAGGTCATATTATGTTGTAGGCCATGGTGCTTTGCACCTGCTGTACCAGCAGTAGCTATGCTACTACTCACTCCATACCTTACCTGCAATAAAACATTGCTATCTGTTTGCATACTTATTTCCTTATCATCCCTATGACAGAGCAAAGTGTAGTCTACTATTTTATCTTGCAGTCTCAAAACTCCAAAGATATGAAGAACCAATAGGGCTGCAGTAAGAATATATTATCTGCACAAAACGTTTGCAAGGTATTGCGTGACGCTGAATGTATGTATACAGAATGTAATCGTCTAACCCACTAGATGTGTGCTTGCCAAAATAAACAGACACTCAAGATACCATGTGTTCTGAATAATCAGACAGAGGGTAAAAAATCCTGACAAGAGCGTATCTTCCATAGATAATTAGGTTCAGGCTACAACTGTCACACTAATTATATTTTAGGACCTTGCGTGTTAGTCCAGGGACATTTAGAGGCAGAACTGCTCTACACTTCTCCCAGTGCTCTATAACAGGCTCTTTATCCATTTGTCCTCTTAAGGAGGATTACTACAGTTACCACCATATATCAAGAATGATATTGAAGCAGAAAGAGTTTTATACAGACCTGGGGGGTGATCAGAATGGGGGACTTGGGGGGGGGGGGGGGGGGGGGGAGATCAGGTCCCCCATTCTGATTTGTCCCCCATTCTAATCACCCCCCCCCCCCAGGTCTGTATAACACTCCTTCTGCTTCTATATCATTCTTGATATATATTGTGGTAACTGTATTAATCCACCTTAAGAGGACAAAGGGATAGAGATTCTGTGACAGAGCACTGGGAGGCGTGTAGAGCACTTCTGCCTCCGGGACATTTTGGCGCTGGACTAAGACACAAGGTCCACATTTTAGCTTTATTAATTTCTATATTCCCTACTTATCATGCAGCGGTGCACTGGTCAAAAGCACCCCTTCCATATGTGTATGTTACAGATCACTATGTATTTTGAAAATGCTATAGCTACTATCTTCAGTCACTTATAGCGCAATTATTAAAGCAGCAATTTTAAAAAGCAAAACACTTTTTCCACACATTTTTTCACTCCCTGATGATGGACTGCACAGGTGATGAGTACCTTTAAATGAAAGTTGACACCTCTATTTTTTTTTTTTTTATCTTAAATTCAAGTTTTCCTTGCTTTAGTTTCTGGGAGACTTTTCAGCATATACTTTAGATAAACCTAGGGATTTTTATACATTTTAAGTGCTCTGGTAGAATGACTATAAACATTAACCCTGTGTGTGCCTGATTTGGTTTTTCACTTTTGATCTGACGGCCTTTATACCTTGTGTGTGTCTAACATGCTATTTTGTGTATAAAAAGTGAAACAAAACATTCCTGGAAATGCAGTCCTAATTCACTACAGATCACAAAAACGTGATTAAAGATCAGACAACACAGAGTTTTTTTCTATACAACATTTGAATAAATAAATGTTTTTAGAAAGTAAAAACAAAATAAACACAGCCTTTGCATTTTTTAGTTGTCTGTTACTCAAAAGGCCATGTCCTTATAATCTAATGAGATTTCTGTTACTGCTTTTGCTGTATTATCTTAGTTTTCACTAAACATATTTTCAAGTGTTGTTCCTTAAAATAGTATTTTTTAAATATTTGATATTGTCAATATTTGACAATTTTCTTTAAATCAAGCCATTAAAATAGATTAGCTTGTTTTGCTATAATAATACTTTTACATAAGGAAACTATTTATAACTCATTACTATTTAATGATGTTAATACATATTTTAAGAAGAATAAAACTTCTTGAGTGATTAATCCTCTCTTGAAGCAGGAATAATATGCTTTCCTTTGTGTGGTATGTGGTTGAAGCAGCCATATTTGTTTCTAGTAGTGTATGTAGTTTGCTTGCAGCAGCCATATTTGTTTCTAGTAGTGTATGTAGTTTGCTTGCAGCAGCCATATTTGTTTCTAGTAGTGTATGTAGTTTGCTTGCAGCAGCCATATTTGTTTCTAGTAGTGTATGTAGTTTGCTTGCAGCAGCCATATTTGTCACTACATAGATGCCTTAGCAACATGCCTGAATGTCCTGCTGTCCTGTACACTGTAGAGCTAGAGATCACGGACAGCCATTTTAAAATGACTTGATAAGGCGATTAATGTCTAGACGTTATATGTGCATATTTTGATGAACAGACTTAAAAATTACACAGAATTCTGTATTACTTGACAATTGTACTGATCTGCAGTCTTGATTTAATATATTCAAGAATGGACACATATGCGATTGCATATCTGTACATAATCATTACATTTTGTGCTTTCACTTAAGTGACAACAACCTTAAAACATGTTATTTTAAGGGTCATAGCTCATAGCAAATAAAAGCATAGCAGCATGCAAGCATCACAGCCAAAGTCATCCATCTTAATAACAGCGTTTTAGTTATTCATAAAGCTTTCATTTTAAGCAGAGGAAGTGAGTATAGGTTTTGCCATGCTTGTTTTATTAAAAATACTGAATTCAAAACATATTCAAAACTGTTTCCTTAAAAAATAAAAATAAAAAAAATATTAATAAAAAACTATGAATTAAATGTATTTTTTAAAAATATTTATTTATATATTTTTTTTATTTAGGTTTATTTTCCACAGTAGTGCTGTATAACTTGTGTGTATATATACATTCTCTGTGGACCATGGCTTTTGCTGTGGGATGCGACGAAGAACATTTCAGGAAAGACCAACTAGAGCAGCTGAACTTTATTTGGGGTTAATCAGAGGCACATTAAATGATGGCAGGTGTATGCTGACTCCTATTTAACACAATTTGGAATGTGATTGCTTAATTCTGAACACAGCTACATCCCCACTTATAAGAGGGTGTGCAGACTTATGCAACCACATTATTTTTCTTTTTTTTTTCTTCCCTCCACCTAAAAGATTTCAGTTTGTTTTTCAATTGAGTTGTACAGTTTATAGGTCACATTAAAGGTGGAAAAAGTTCTGAAATGATTTATCTTTGTCTCATTTTTTACAGCACAGAAACCTGACATTTTAACAGGGGTGTGTAGACTTTTTATATCCACTATATATACAGCTGACAGACTGACATTATAAACAGAAGGGGTTAATATGTGGTGCTGATATTATAATTTTGCTGGGATTGTTATTATACGTCAATGATGACATCATGCTAACCACTGCATCTTTACCAATCACTATTCCACCTTTGATGGCGCCTGCACAGAATCTTAACACATCCGAATCTGGCATTGCTTTATTTACATGAAACTGCACCGACAGAAAGAGCAGTTAAAACTATGGATGCTTGAACTCTATACTATAACACGTATACGCTACTCTGTGTTGTATATGGTGGCAGTTAGAGGGTGGATACCGTGCATCTTCATGGACCTAATTATAATACCTGAATTTTAGTAAGTCACATGTCGATCTGATTAGTGCTAATGTCCCGTGGTAGATTGCGGCTTAACACGTTAAATTCTCCACGTTATTCACAGTTGTTTATTACATATTTGTAATTACTCAGATAAGATACCAGTTTTCTGTTAGTTTTTTCATTAGTTTAGTCTCTTTAGTTGATTTTTAAATCTTTAATCAACCTTTATCAATCTTTTAAATCACATTAGTTGACAATAAAAATATATTTATTCACTGAATGTTCAGATTCTGCAATATAAGGCTCACGTTGTACGATATTTTTTTTAAATATAAAAAAATATAAATGTAAATCCAGGAAAATCCAAATCTCACATCTCTAATTAAGCACACTGGTTATGTAACATGTTTGCAGAATAATACACACTATTTAAGATTCTTCTACTAATTCAGCACTATTTAAGATATTCAACTAAAACCCTCAGGGACCAACAACAGGTCTGATTTTAAGGCAATACTGCTTTAAGCAAGGGTGGTTAATTAAGATTAGTCTTTAATTAACTAATCTGTGCTCAAAAAAAAAAAAAATCTAACCTGTTAATAGTACTGAGCATTAAAATGTATAAATGCTGCTAGTGAACCCATTGCAAATGTGAGAAACCAACCACTGTCTCTACTTTTGTCTTCAAGCATATCAAGGCAAATTACCACATCTTTTTTTAATACCACTAGATTCACTCTGAAGGATGTACAAAGTTTGCTTCACAGTAAATGTCGAGAATATTTCTTAGTGAATACTGGGATATGTGGCTATTGCTTTATATACCACACATCGCTAACATGCCCCAAAGGTGAATGCTCACACTGGAATTAGTGGCTACTAGGAAATATATAGTAGTGAATGCTAAAGAGGTTGCAATGCACCACAAAGCTTAGAGAATCTATCCCACTGTATGGCCTTATATTACAAAGCAGGAATCATTTTATATAACATAATACAGCTCTGCTGTAATTAACATATTGTAGACTTACCAGGCTTGAGATTTTGAGTGTATCCTAATCCAATCAGACTTGAGTTGTTTACCTTAGCCTGCAATACAAAATTAATTTTCAGAAAGCATTTCCTTACATTTTTCCCAAAAGACAAAAAAATGGCTATTTTTTGCACAGCAACTATGCTACAGATTTGTTTTCATGAACAGAAAAATCTAATTTATTTCAATAGTCATTCTTGTTGCAAAAGACACCCATCTTCAAATGTGTTATGTTTGCTCTTAAACTGATATTTATACACATTGAATACATGAGATGTAAAACATACATTTTAGTGCAAAGTAGATAAAATGTAACTATTCAGGATAAAGATCTCTTCCCCCATTTTGCAATGGAATATCACTATGCCAGTTCTGATGTGGTAAACATGGCTACAATAGGTCACATTGTGTGCCCCACTTTATCTACTTAATAAGATTAAGTGTTATTAATTTCCAGGACAGTATTACGCACATGTGAAGCATTCACTGTAACCACAGCCCTTCCTATATACAATGGATATCAATGGCTGGTGAAGAATAGCGATACGAGTTCTTTGTTATCAATATTCATACTTACATAATGTCCAAAACAAATTCTTATTTTCTTTATACAGTCCTGCACTTTAAGCCATTTCAGTGGCCCTTACATAACACAACTGCATATATCAGTCTATATTTATCAAAATGTGTAAAACTGAATGGCCAAAGAAATCTGACAAAATGGAGTGTATAACATCAGATGTAGTTTTTTTTACTCTTCTTGACTAATACAAATCTGTAAAAATATCAAAGATATGACTGCTATGTTTTATACTTACGGAGAATGAAGCATCGGAATCAATCTGATATTTTGCTGCTATACCAAAACGAGTGTTGCTATTTCCCGCTGTCCATGCCAAGTTGATGGAGGTTTCCAATTTATCATTTACTTTCTGATATACTGAGCCTCCAAACTCTGTGCCGTCGTTCCTGTTGGCAGGTAGCATAAAACATAATGTTTCAATTACTGAGACGAAAGCATGAACTAAAATTGGATTTAGAGTAAATAATATGGGGTCTGCTAAACAAATGGACTCTTAAAAATTGTAGTAAAACTGCTAGATGTATGTAAATGGTCAAGATTAAAGTTGTTCAAGCACAACAACTGTCACAACTTTTTCTTATTGAATAGAAATGAGATCCCCCATACCATGGGCATCATTCTATTATCGTAAAACGGCCGCAAGGCTGCGTATATCTTGCAACCGGCCGTAATCTCAGAAATCTTTAAACGCAATAATAAATTCAAGATGGCACTGTACAGCTCTGTAAATGCTAGGGATCATAATGGGGGACATGAGGATTAATAGCAAGCCCCTCTCAAGCTTGCACATCAGGCCAAATCCGAGATTACATTAACTGTTTATTTTCCGACCGCAGCGTGGGCGGGTCTGAGGTTTTCCAAGCCCTCAGGACTTTTTCCATGGATATGTGACATAAATTAAAAAAATATATATTTACGGATTTGAGTGTAGGGGAATGTTGTGCTATTAATGCTAACACCTACAATCACTTTATAGTCTCATAAGAGTGCAGGATGGCTTTATAATGTGCTTAATTGTGTGCCTGCGGGACCTTTTTTCTGCAAGTAAGCTGCGGCTCGGTTTTAGCCTTGAAGAGAGGGTTCCCGGAGCAATTGAATAGCAAACAGGATTTTCTTGCGGCGAAACTCTTGCGGCCGTTTAAGATCAAAGGCTTTCCTCCGGCGCGAGCGGCCGCAAGGGATAGCAAGGCGCCGGCCGCCAGCCTGCCGGAATCCCCGGCCGGAAGGGAATAAAATAGGCGAATAGCTTGCGGCCGGTCCTTGTGGCCCCGCATCTCCTACGGCCGTTAATAGAATGAGGCCCCATTATTGCAGTGCACTTTATTTTAATTGTGCTGCACTATGCAGCAAAGGTAAATGCAGGGAAGTGCAAGAACACACTAACACTCATACAGCCCTATTACATTCCTGTGTAAAACCGTAACGGAGCCCGTAAGTCTTACGGCTATTAAATTGGCCCTGTAAAGCAACCCGCCAACGACTTGTGGGGTAAGGGCGAAAAAACCCTATGGGATGTCAAAAATGTAACTATAAGGCAGCAAATCCTTTGTTCTGTCAAGCCTATAACTGTTATGTTCAAAAATCACTATTAAATTGTAACAAATCCACTGCGTTCAAACCCGTAACCTGCAAATGGAGCCAAAAAGCCAACGGGTACTAGAGAGGACCCTCACGGGGGTTAAAGTCCTATCTGTAGCACTGTAAATGCAAATATACACACACACTATGGTACTTATAATTAAAGGGAAAGTGATGTTAGGTATTACATTTAATAGCAAAATATTCTCAAGCTCGCAAATCTGCAATATAAAATACTTTTTTTAATGTTTAATTTTTGTGTTATATTGATCCCGGCAATCAATGTGTTAATACATATAATGGAACTTGCATGGGCTAGAATATCATATTTACTTCTTTATTAATATTGCATCAATTCTGGAATGCGGGTCCAATCGAAACTAGTGATTGAAACCCGTAAGGCTTTGAAATCGAACCTCCATTTTTCAGTGACATAATGATGACAATCTCATTTGCCATTGGCTCTGTCTAAACCTGTAAATATGTTTTGACTAATTGATCATGTTCACAGCCGCACATCCAACGTGCGCAAGAATGGTTTACGGGTTTGCGTCACAAGCCTGTAACTCGCGTCATGGTCTAATTTAATAGCTCTGTAACGCAGCCAAATTTCAAGGACGCAGCCTTTGCGAGTGTGCCAATGTCGCTGCAAGATTCAAATTTAATAGGGCTGACTAATTCATGTAGAAGATCCTGGTAACATTATAGCAATAGGACAGATAGTTCAAAGAGATCTTTAGTGTGATATGAGTCTCATTAGTCAGTGTTCAGATGGAATAATATACACAAACTCAGTTCCAAAGGGCCTCATTCAATTGCGATTTGGCCAATTGAATAGGGCTCTATATAAGCACAGAGCATATATTTTTTCCAGAAGTTTTTAGTTAATGAACTTCTATCCAAAAGCAAGGTCATTACTAACCAAAAACTACTGGAAAAAAAATATGTTATGTGCTTATATAGAGCCCTATACAATTGGCCAAATCGCAATTGAATGATGCCCAAAGAGTCTTATGGAAACTGATCAGGTTAAATGATTCTTCTTTCTAAAAACATACTCATACATAATTAATATATTTAATCATTCTTAGTGTCACTTTTTATTTCCCTCACAGAAATATAAAAACAAGTACACAGATGAAGGTCCCCATTCAATATAGCCTTAGTTCTACTTACACGTTAGTGTGCAGCTGGAATTCATCCGTTTTATATCCAACTGCAAAGTTGCTTTGGGATACTCGAGATTTTGAAGATTCAAACGTCATTTGGTAGCCAGCTAACCAGCCTTCATAGCCAAACACCACAGATCCACGTACCGATGGGCCAGCAATATCAAAATCCATGTCACAGCCCAGATTAAGATGTTCTCGTTTGTACGCAGACTTAATTTTTGCATTCTTCTTTCTATGTAAGAGAGCACAGACATTTTTGAATTGATGAGTCTATACATAGCATATGATAAAGATAATAAACATCATTCTGTGCATGTGCATTTGATAGATATGACAAATACAGCTGGAGATTATTGCCTCAAGAACTATTTGCTACCCACTCAATTTGTCATTTTTTTGGGATGTGTGGTTGATTTAAATGAAATTAAAGTTGTAAGATCAGATTCATACAGGCACTGCTTTATTTACAGATCTACAGATCTAATTTCATAAGCACAAAACCTAGACTCCTGAGCAATGACAAAAAAATATATGGCATGGTAAGTGTTCCTCTTACTTCCTACATCTAGATGGGTTTAAGTCTGCAGAAAATCACAGGATGCCTTCAACCCACATTATGAGGCAATATTACAAGGCCAGGTGTTACCTATGCTGCTAACACTGGTCCATCACGATGTTCCTACATTTCAGGATGACAATAACATCATACACACTGCTAAATAAATGCATAGTGGTTTCATGAATACAAGACTGAAATCTTCCATGCCATCCCCTATCATCAGAAATAAACATAATTAAACATTTATGGAAACTACTGAAGTGCATTTCTAGCCACTTCATCACTAAAATAACTGGAGCCTTTTCTTCTTGTAGAATAGGGCTATATCCCACAACATTCATCTCAGGACTTAATAATTATTGAAGCTGTTCTGAAGGCAAAGGATAGTCTACTCCTTAATAGGTCCATGATATTAATATATTGTCAGGTGTCCACTCCCTGTATATTAGATTTAATATTACAAGATTATGCAAGAAATAACTGGTGGCTTCTATTATACTGCAAATACAAGTTATCTGTAAAATCACTAGGGAAGAAGTGAATTCATGGGGAACAGATGTATAGTTGGTGGAGGGAAGTGTTTAATAGGACAACAGAGATTCATAATCAAGTTTATAGAAGGATAATATGCACTGGAACTCAGGTTCCGAAAATATATAATACATATGAGCATTTGTAGTGTAAAAATACATGGAGATCTTATTGACCTCAATGTTTTCTGCTAAACAAAATGTTTCACAACAGCCAATCTGGAGGCCAATGTGGTCATTGAGAATGTATCCACAAGTCCACAGAAAGAAAGAGGGCAAGAGTAATATGAAGAAAAAGACATAGTGTGATACTTGCTTCGTTGGACATAGAAAGGACTCTCCATTTGAATACCCTTGACATTTTAATGCATCTTCTTGGTGTAAAACTATATGCAATGTTGTTTACTGCTTCTACCACTTTGATCATAATGTTTTTGAACTCAGTGGTGGTTAGTATCAGAAGCTAGTCAGTCTGTCCTTGGCATCAAAATACTTCTTAGCACCAACAACATGGAGGCCAATTATATTTATTTTCACATTCTCAGTTTCATATCATCATGACAAACTACTACAGATGCGAAACACCTACCTCAAATTTTAGAGTGGCATACATAATATTGACCCTCTGGATGTCATACAATAAATTCAGCATGTGTTAAAAACGTATGCTTCAGTGCGTTAAGAGAGGAGCCTTAGATCAGTGCGTCAAGGGCAGAGCCTTAGTATCTAGCTGTTTTCAATTGACTATATTTTACTGACACAATTTATTGCGCTGTGGAATATGTTGGCGCGTTATAAATAAAGGATAATAATACTAACAAGGTAGTCTCCAACCACTACATGACCAGTTTTAGTCATGAGATTATAAAACCTATTTCAGTATGAACGTGTATTTTTGTTTAATATATGCAAACCATAACAGAAAGGGAGAGTGAAACATCACTATATCTTACCCAGTGTTAGGAGAGAACGAAGAGTCAAAGGTCAACTTCAGTCCTTTTGCGAGCTGAACATAAAAGACATTGGTCAGTTGAATTAATATGTACAAACACAGAATAGCAACACACACATATATATATATATGTATATATATATTGAGATTTTTTCTCATGCTGTAATTACCTGGTCTTCTACAGTAATCTCGGTACCTAAAGTGTTATCTGTGTTCCACTTTTCTGTGAATGTTAGACCATATTCTGCCCACTTGTATTTGGTTTCCAGACTGCCTGTAACTTTGCTGGTCTCTGTGTTTGCTGATCCCGAGCTTGTGAATTCCTGGAGAAGGGAAATTAAACATAATAATGTATCAATAGCAGTATGAGTAGTATCAGCACCGACAAAAGGTCCAATCTGAGCTATTCATTTATAATCTATATATTTATATACTAGGATAAAAATGTTATCTATCAATTCATTTAACTTAGAAGCCCAGTACAATAACAAAAAACACAGAAACAAAGATTTAGACAATCACCTAGTCTTAAAATCAAATATTGAGAGTTAATAAGTTCTCTGGACAGTCTTACGCACGTTCAGTATTTTTCTCTAAAATTAGAGCTGAAGGTGAATCTACTTATCTACAACATAGTAATTCCACACATTACCACTAGGTATCCTACCCTGTAACTTTAAACAGTGACCAGTTTTCCTTATATAATTATTGTTCTGGAAGATAACTTGAAGATATCTGCAACTTTATTAAACCCCTTACTAGATTTGATATTTTATATACCACGTCACTTCTCTCCCTTCTCCAAGTTTAACACATTATTCAAGTTCATGACATCCTTCCCACCTTGTATTATTTTGCAGATAAAGTCAAGAAAAGATTCAACACTTCCACATAGAGATCACTGATTTTTTTTTTTTATAAAATGAAAAAATCTGCAATTTTAAAATATGCTCTTTTCAATATAACATAAAATTAGGGAGTTCAGTCTCCAAAAGTTGCAAAGATATCTAACTCATGCAATGTGATTTTGTGTATTATTATTAGCTATATTACTAGACTTCTGCTTTTTATTGTGGTCTTTCTATCCTCTTTCTTCACAAATGCAAAGGAAGAGCAAATGATTATTGTAAGTAAAATGTTACACAATAAACTTCAAACTAAGGCCCTCAGGAAGTTAGTTGCGTTATGTCATGCTTTTGAAGTTTTCAACACTAGAGGATCCTGTATCGCTACTTTAAAGGTATATTATCAGATAAACTCTTTTCAATCTTAATGTACAAAAAATAAAATTTTAATATTTTGACTAACTTTTATGGTTTAATTGCTTGCCTTTACGCCTAAACCATTTTAAATGTCTCTGGCTGTTCCATTCTCCTTCCCACTAGTGTGTCATAATCTGCTGCATTGTTTACTTGCATTGTGAGGGTGGACAGAAATCCTTTACTCCAGCAACGTGCAAACAGTGCATAAGGAACATTGACAATGAGCAGCTCTGTATAACTTTTCCTCAATTCACAATAAGTCAATATCTAGATGTAATTCGACATCACCCAGGAAGAGCCGCAGCTCCAACAGACAGCATATTACAGTAGTCTCTCAGTTAACCAGAACTCTCAAGCAACCAGAAAAAAAATGAATACTGTACTTTAAATAAAAATTAAGATTTACAGGGCTCAACAAATGCCAGGAGCCAGATTGTCATGCCACAACATGCTTACAGGAACCTGGATATTATCCACTGTACGTCTCTGCAATTTACTGTGACCTTAAAGCAGAGAGGCATGACTGGGCCAGTGCAGTGTTGGGGTTACATTGCCCGGGTTCAGCACCACACCCTCCAGCCCAATGTACCTGTGTGCGAGGAGTGAAAGCTGCTGCTGCAAAAACAGCCCTCACTGACAAATATACTAAGCAGAGCATCCTATGTGCAGCTAATCTAGGCCTCTTTTAATAGTAACTCTCAAGCAACCAGAAACTACATTTATCTGGCATCTACCAATCCCTGTGTGTGCTGGTTAACTGAAAGTCTACTGTACTTTGGCAGTATACTTTCCTTTGTCTTGTGCCTAATGATCCAACAGAAGATAATTATGTTTCATGTTGTATAGTATTTTGAAGTATGTAAGTGACCATGTCTTCGTATATATGATTTGGATGACTACTTCTAAGAGTACTACCAAGCAATATAAAGGTTTATACTACACTTTTAATATGCAAATAGACACATGTCTGTACAAAAGGCAATTATACAGATTAGGAATGCACTCCACTGAATGTAGCACATTTACAAGGGAACCATTATTAAATTACAAACATGTCTCATCAATTACAGTAATGTGTGTGAATTAACTGGAATGTAACACTGCAATGCCACAAGAATTTGCAGGTATTATGTTATTAAAAATGGAAATGTAACTTTACCATTACTGAGCATCAGCATACATCTGCTTTAGAAGTTGGAAAATGATGCACACTATCAAACACCTAACAATTTAGGACCACTGTTCAAGAAAAATTGCACTTTTTTGTGATGCATGTAAGCAATTAACATTAGCATCCATGGACATAAAAACATTTTAGAGAAAATCAGAGTTTGGAATATCCTGTTTATGAGTGCAGGATTCCATTTGCTGTTTATCACATCACTTTCTGGGATCTTGAAGGTGTTTTTCTCCATCTATCAGTGGAGGGAGAGGTGGAGAGGAGGGCCCAAGACCAGGATAGCACATTTTAGTGGGACAACAGTCTGCCTCAAATTCACAATAAGCCGTACCACAGAATCAGCAATGTCTATATGCAGTGACATTTCAGTATATACATACACAAACAAACAATAAACATTTTCCATATGTTTATAGCAATCTTAGGGTGGTGTGCACATAGAAAAGAAAAGTAGCAGAAGTAACTGTGGCATAGGGTCCCATATATCTGAATTGGCACAATAAAAACTAAATATGCCCCTACATCAAATGTTTTAAAATAGATTTTGCCCCCCACAAATAAGCACACATATATAAATCACAAAACTGAATTATAGTGGAAAATAATTTTATGCAATTTTTTGTATTATAAAAAAAGTCATAAAATAATCTGCCACTGTAAAGCAGTTTTGTGATTTTTATTTAACCACTTAAAGGGTTAATATATAATTGCAGTTTTATTTAATGAGCAAAATTACTAATTAAAATTACTATAAAACTACTACCCTAATTTAAAAAAAAAGCTTTGGTGGTGAACTGAAGCCAGGTCTGCATGATCATAGACCAGCGTTTTCACCACTAGGCTATTTCTTTACATGTAATGCAGTGGGTTGAATGCAAAGTCAAGTTAGAAGTAGCTTAAAACCTTCAAACAGTCAGGGACGTCCTCCCAGCCTGAATACTTTAACTGTGGCAGCTACTCTGATCACCCCCAACTCTGATGGGGGTGATCGGTTATTGGGTGTGTGTGTATTATACACAGTGCAATGTATGTATATTTGTATTATTTAGGGTAGTAAGGCATTAACAGGCAGGAATTATTGTAGTGGTAGAGGGGTCACCAGTTACGAGGTACTTGTTTGTAGGGAATCCAATGTAGTGGGGGAAAGACTAGGTGGCACCAGGGGACAGTGAACACTTAGGTGTGAATGGGGAAACCTGCTGGACATATGGAGGGTCCCGTACATCCCATACATCCCAATCTGATAACATAAACAACTGTTAGGCCATGGATTGTAAGTTCCCAGACGGGGGTGATGGGTGAGTAGGAGGGGTGACATAACTGATTGACAGGCCTCCTCACATGAAAGCACTGGGTTGTGTATAAATGTGCTATACATCAATAAAGAGTGGTCAGTTTAAACATACATCATTTGAGGTATATGTTTAATTCAGAGATATATAATAATCCTTATTTCTGGGATTATTGCTGCTGGATCTGCATCTGCAGGTAACATCTGCTGGGTGGCTATTGGTTCCTGTGGTTTGCTGGACACTTTGGTTGCAGTAAGCTAAGTTGGTTCTGGTCCTGCTATCAGGGATTCACAAATAATCGGATGGTCATGCAGGGTAGGTTTTAACTAGGTTCTTATCAAGCCCAACAGTAGCTGGCTACAAACAGCAATTTTAAGAAGGAAAGAACTTGTTCCATATGTTTTTCCTCCCTCTGTCTGATGGTGCAGAGCACATATCGTGACTTAAACATCTCTTTAAGCTTCATTTTTGATAATGACACTAAGAGTGCTTAGCTGATTGGGGTCACAAGTGTAAAAGCCAATCAAAATGCAGCTCAGTTCTAAGCTGTGACATTTATATTTATGTTTCTTAGTTTTTCAGAAGATTACATCACTGAATATGCAGAGATCTTGTAGTAGTGTTAAATGTTTTACACATATCTAAACTTTTATACATGATCTTAGCAACTTGTGTTAAGGTGAAACATTCCCTTAAGACTTACATACATTTGATAATTCAATATAAATATACTTCATACAAGTTTTAATTCAACAATAAGCCACTGCAACGATTGCAAAAAAAAATATTCGTATGGCCTTAAGAAAAATGTTAAGATCAGGCAATCACTGTTTTGTGTTTCAAATGAGAATTCGTCAAACACGCTTATTTTCTGTGACTGCAACATTTTTGAGAAATGTACATTCCCCGTAAAACTGAAAAGTTTACTATTAACTAATCAACTCAAGGTAGTCAACTCAAGTCTAAAAGTATATTGCATATACAAAAGGTTTTTATAATATTAACATGCTGCAACCCAATGCTTTGTGCTTTTCTACATCAAACCCAGTGTATTCCAACTCTAGTCTTCAGGTACACACAACTGCCAAAAGTATAAGAACCACCAAACCACAGGTTTAAGTCTTGATACTAACATAATATTGCAATTTATAAACACATGATTTAAGTGAAACAAAACATGATAATGTGCTTTACAACTTACCAATCCATTTTCAGATTTTGTTTTTAAATCAAGCTTTATGAAACCAAAGCCTAAAAAACAGAGAAAGAAGACAGGTCATTTCTGAGTTTAAAAAACACTCACATTATATCTTTATTATATTTAAAAATAAAATATTGATCTTTTATGAGAAAAGTTAACCTGAAAACTGCTGGCTTTTCTCTTTGGGCTGCAATTCCTCACATTTTTCAAATGACAGCTGCTTATGGAGGTCATATCTCTAGTCTGTGCCACTATACTTGTGTAGTAGATAGGCAGCTGTAAGTACTAGTGCAAGAGTTTGGAAAAGACAGGAAGAGCTCCAGCCCAAGTTATTCATACTGACAGCCACCATTTAAATATCAACTATAATAGTTGTCGCAACTGCGGCCCGCACGACTTTGGTGCAATGAGCGACAAAGGCGCTCATTGCAGGGGTGGAGATGAACGCCGCAGGAACTCATCGCGAGGCTCGCGGGAGGCACGCAATACCCTACGGCACTCACTATACGACTTTAACGGCCAAGCGTGTCAGTCCAAAGACCCACAACAAACGAAAAATGTACACAAAAAACATTTTTACAATCACAAATAGCACAGGGGGAGAGCCAGGAAGCCTGGGAGTGAGATGGAAAGCTCATTGGAGCCACACTTGGGAGTTTTTAGTCACTTGAAAATCGGCTAAGCGAGAGAAAAAATGGCGGCCGAAAAAACGTAACAGGGTGAAAACGAGGCCGAAGGCAATAAAAAAGAGCCCCAAGCCAGTAACACTTAACATAGGCCAGTAAAACTTAACCCAAGCCAGTAATACTTAACCCAAGGCAGTAACACTCATCACGAGGCCCCCAAACTACACACGGGAGAGGCTTGCCTTGAGCGCCGAAGGAGATCATTGCAAAGCAAGAAAGTTGCGGATTGCAAAAAACAGCAATGAGCGACAAAGCCTCTCATTGTAGGCCTACAAAGTACACAGGGGGAGAGGCTCGCGATGAATGCTGAAGGTGCTCAGAGGGGCTATAGCCCCGCATTGTGTGGCAAACAGCATTGCTTGGCTTAAAATTTAATTGCCGTCATTTTTGACGGGCAAGTCGCTAGTTATACATATAAAGGTAGTCCCCTGGTTAAGGACTAGATCCAATTAAGAGATCGTTCTTAAGTTGGATTTGTATGTAAGTCAGATCTCTGAGGAATAATTAACAATACTATAATGGCTCATATGTTGTAATAATAATAATACCACTGTACTAAACCGTGGGACAGCCTGTACATACTAATTGCACACTTGGCTATATAACTTGAATTAAAAAAAAATGTTAGACAATCTCTCCATTCCAGTGTGGGGTATATTTAAGACTTGACAAACACTTCCCCTGTCTGTACATATGTCCAACTGACAGGCTGGCATATGCCTTATTTCTGAAGATACCACTACATTTAATTAGTATATTTGTGTTTATGAGCACGCCTACTTTATGGTAATCTGAATCTATAATAAAGGCATCTCAGTGGTTCTCAACCCTCTCCTCAGGACCCCACCAACATGCCATGATTTTGATTTAACAGTGTGTCAAAACAGGTGAGGCAATTAGTATTCAACAGGCCACGGAGCCTCTATTTGGCATGTCGGTGGGGTCATGAGGAGAGGGTCGAGAACCACTGGTACAGAGTACTATATCAGAAGTAGGGTACTATATAATGTTTAAAAAACTCTGAAAAAAGATTAGGACATAACAATGTAACTATATGGATCTGGTACATTTTAAAATGGCACCCATACACTCTTGCACTTGTGCCCTTAAGCAGCTAGCATTTGACTTGCAAAACCAAATCCTACTATGCAACCTTTTTTGCTAGCTATAAATGAAGTGCAGTATTCCAAAGGTCAGACTATTTATCATATTTTACTTGTGGTGCCATCACAAGCTGTACCTACGATATTGATGCAACACATTAAGATAAATCCTATAAAATACCATAATGTATAATAGCACAACGGAAAATGTACTGATATAAATGATAAAAGATTGACAACTGAAGATATACGTGCATTGTTTTAAAGGGATAACATTTACCTAAGCAGACCTGGCTATATATGATACTAGCACCTAACAGGTTAATATTGGTTTCCCTAGTGATGCCTCTCTGTTTATACAAGCAGTGTCTCCTGGGGCAGCAGAATATAGATCAGGCACAAGCGGTGACCACTCACAACACAGGAAGCCATCCCCTTTATCTAAGCTCTACTCACTCCATTAACCAGAAGGTACACAACCACACCTCTTTAATCCTTTACCATCCCCCAGGAGTGGATGAGCAAGATCACTGCTGACACTTACCATATCCTTTGGTGAATACATCTCTGGCTGATTTTCCTAAATCTGTGTATGTTGGAGGTATGGCCATCTTCTGTTGAGAAAGGAGAACACCAGTTAACTATTATTTATAAAGCGCTAACAGAAGAAGTATACATATAAAAACATATGTGTATCTCTCTCTCCCTCTATATATATATATATATATATATATATATATATATATATATATATATAGTAAATAAATAGCACATTTGTATGTCTAAAACAAGTTAAAACACTTGCTTCATGCAAATGTGTCCACAAAGGCTTTGCTCTTGCAATCCATAACCGTTCCAGACAGTCTTCCCTTAAACATATGCCCGCTGTATCACACAGCTTTGAGCAAAAGCTAGGGTTGGATTATATACAAGCTAGGAATCCCACCCATGTACAGCTGTTTCAAGGCTACTCTCATTAGCGTGGGGCTGGTTCCTTAGCTTGTGTAGTGGATATTTTGAGGAGGTAGTTTACAACAACAATCATTTAATTATATATATACATATATAATAGTATTTGTCCAAAGTATAATGTATATATGTGAAGGGCTTCCTTTCAGGCCCATATAAACACACTATCTGGCTCCTATAAATTCTGAGGCCCCTAAGTGCTCCACCCCAATCTTAGCACTTTACTTGCATTTTCCAACCTGCTGCACCCACAAGGGTATGATCTATAAAGTATAACATGAGTATATTTTCTGGCAATTAGCACATTTAAGAAGTCACATACAGTGTTACTACAATTAGTCACAAAAGGCTTGGGTGAAAAAAAAAATAGATTCAAGATGAATCCCAGCCAAAGGAGCTTTATCCAAGCAGAATGTCAGCACTGATTCATCATCCAAGGATGGCTGGCTGTGCCTACAGCTTTCTGGGTAATCTGCCATTTTAGTGTAACCGAAATACACTGCATGTGCTTTCAATGCACACAAGAAACATAGCATTTTCATGAATCCTTTTACAAGAAATACATATATTTATTCATATTTATTTACTTGTTTTCTCATATGTTACACCCATGCATTTGTAATTGTTGACATTGCCAAAAATAATTACCATTTTTTTGTTTTAGCAAATTATACATTTTCTTGTAAGAAACCTAGGTAAAAAATGCATTTCCACAATTCAAAAGAACAATATTGTTAGAATGGTACAATAAAGGCCCTATTCTATTACCCCATTCATAAATGTATACCCACTTAAAATAGCACTTACGGTAATATGAAAATGTAAACTGTAGTCTAATAGAGATATTGAATAATATTTAACGTGTTTAGGCCTAGCAGGACCTGCTGGTGGTTGGAGCAGTGGACATGTGTCCTCTGACCAAGTTATTAATATGTGGATTGTGGCCTTTTCTTGTCCCCCACAATGAAAATTGCCAGCCAACCCCTGGACCTAATCCATGTTTTCTGTAGTGTTACTGGTAATAATTTCATGTAATTACTGACCATAAATACTAAGGCCCTCATTCAATTGCGATTTGGGCAATTGAATAGTGTCTAAATAAGCACATAGCATATTTTTTTAAAAGAAGTTTTTAGTTAGTGAAAACCTTGCTTTTGGATAGATGCTTACTAACTAAAAACCTCTTTAAAAAAAATATGTTATGTGCTTATTTAGAGCCCTATTCAATTGCCCAAATCGCAATTGAATGAGGGCCTAATACATTAGCAATCAGGTATCAAGTATAATTAAATATTTATGGAACAAAATCTAATAGAACTGGAAAAAAAAATAAAACTCTTTAAAAATAGTTACTATGTTGAAAGCCAATGGATACATTTCTAGAAAATAAACACAACACTGCTAATATAGATATATGGAAGGCTATCGCCAAAAAAGTGATATCAGGGAATACAACAGTGGTTTGTGAGGTTCCCTGGTGGTCCAGTGGTTAAGATTCAGTGCTTTTACCGCTACGACCTGGGTTAAATTCCAGGAAACCTAGAGATTACACCACCCTAAAGCCACGCAGGGTGGAGCCTGGTCAGTACTTGAATTGGAGACCACCTAGGAATAACAGCTGTATGCTGTGGCTCACTGGAGAAGGAACTGGCAACCCAATCCAGTAGCTCTGCAGTGAATAACAATTTGATCGGCATGGTGTGTTACGGTCCATGAGGTCATGGAGACTCAGAAACAACTGAACGACACAAACACAAACATGCACACATATTGGTGTAGGCATATCATTATATGCAAAATAAAGTATATTAAAAGAACCAATAAGATCCAAATCAATTGAACAAAAAAGGATATGGGGTGTCCAGAGGGGCCAAACAAACAGTTCTTGAGCAGTTTTAAAATTCTCTGTTCAGCTTCTACTATTTTAAAAGCCGTGTTGCCAGTAGTTCAATTTGGAATGAAGGAATAACATTTTTAATTACAGATTAATTAGTGAAGCAGCTGCTCAACGCAAATGCAAACACTATATATAATATATTACATTCTTTCTCATAGTAATTAAAGATTGCTAGTTCACTCAACAAGGTACATACTTTCAATCAGCAAGGTACATATTTCCATCATATAATCTGAACACAAAGTAATCCTGTGCATTGCTGCAGTCACAGTGCATTGTGCTGTATCTTCAAAATCTTATATTACCTTTGGCATTCGGGTTACTTAAAACAATGCTCAGTCTGTCCAAAATCAGGCAATTCCACACTCTCTTTCACCGCTAGTATCACAATCAATATCAGCGAGATAAAAACTCATTACTTATTTAGCTCTCTCCTTGAAATGCTCTAGACTTTTTATCAACATTTAAAGTACCAAATAGAATCTATTTCTAAAAGCAAAAGTGAATAATCACAATATTGCAGTACAAAGTGATGACTTTTTATTGGATAAACATTTTAGTTGTAGTAAACGGTCCAATAAAAAAGGTATCACTTTATACTTTAATACTCTGATTATTCATCTGGAATACTGGGCATTCAGTTACCCCACTAGTCATTAAAAGCAAAGGAAATGATCAGATTATATGAGCCTATTTTGCTGTTACGTATAACATATTTATATATATATATATATATATATATATATATATATATATATATATATATATATATATATATATATATATAGTAAATAAATAGTACATCTGTGTTCACATTGGAATGACTAAAACAAGTTATATATATATATATATATATGTTTTCATGTTTGTTTTACATGCATCAGACATCCAATACACCCACATACTAAAGGCTTAAGCCCCTATTCTCCATTTTTTTAAATTATATTGTACATTGCCGGATTGCGAGTCCGATCGCATATCGGACCTCTAAACGCTAATTGTTTGACGTTTAACCTTCATGTTTTACTGACGTAATGATGACGGTCTCGTTTATTATTGGCTGTTTCTAAATCGGTAGTTACGCCTTTGCTTAATTGATCATGCCCTGAAATTCTACTTGCGGGTGCAGGGTTTAAGGTTTAGAATTTTGGCCAGGTAGCTGCGGGCTTGATCAATTGAATCGCTCTGTAACTGTTGCAAGCTCACAGACTTATGGTGGGTATGAAGGCAACTGTGGGCTTGCAATCGATTAGGGGCCTTAGAAAGGTTTGGGGAAGGTAATGAAAACCATTGCCAACTGCATATGGATCAGATGCTATTTTGGGGCCCTTCTCATCCTCCAAGAACCTTAGATATCCACAAAACCTTCCATGAATATATAACGCAAAATCATTCCCATGCATTGTAGAAAGTGTGAGTCTTATGTTCTCTACATATTACAAACTGAGAATAAAATCTCATATAAAAAATGTACTCTTCACAAGTACTTGATTCCAAAACATGCAAAACCTTCCTCGAGGATAGTAAGTATGTGTCTGGAATATCAAAGGCTCGCCATTCCTTACCTCCTTAACTCTATGGAAACACAATATTTCTCACATTTGTTAGCAACGGTAGAAATCCAACGGTGCTTGCAATTCACTTACAAAACTTTATAGGCCACAGAAATAATTAGAGCAATTATTTTGTTAGTTTGCTTTTTAATTGGCTAAAAAGGCCAAATAAGACAACCGAATATTGTTTAAAATACTTTACAACTACTTTCTACAAACCCAGACGTCAAAAAGTCACAGCCTCCAAAAATATTATTTCAAGTGCCTAATATTTTTTGATATTCTACTCATGAATAAAACTTTCTTTAGTTAAATAAGCCCGAAGGTCTCTTAAGTCTGTCAATTGCTGTTGTAATATGTTGCAATTTAATAATTATGGTCAGCATTCACACATAATTACCTTCAAAATGCAGTTGTATTATGTCATAAACCCTAAATCATTATTATAAGACTTGCAGACATAAATAGAAAATGTTTTTAAAATACTTTTTATTCTTATTTGTTCATTTCTTACGTTAACCAGTTAATATATGAGTAATGTTTGAGTGTTTAATAAATAAAAAACATTATTCAAAAGGAATGTTTGAATAAAGCTCAGCCGTTGGGGAAAGGCCTGTCTTGGCAGGTTCTTGCAGACAAACTAAAACTTGAATATTACACCACAATCTTTGATTTGATTGAAATATAAAAATGATGTCAAGTTTGTCTATTATTTAAAGGGCCACTGTAGACTGGGAAAAATTTTGTTTGTGAAGTTTGTAACAAATGGCCAATGTTAGCAGCTGGATAAGCCATGGATATACTATCTATTCAAGATTGCAAGGATGGAGGAAGGTGGGTGATTTGTTGGTTCTTTGGTGGTTTCAGATAAGAGTTCAGCAAAGGTAGAGGAAGCTTACAAGAATACCTGCAACCCTTGCTTGCCAGAGTTTGTAACCATGAATGTGCCTTAAATAGGAAGTATGGCTATCATGGCAGCCTCCAGGCACTAGCAGAGCCTGGTAAAATGAAGATTTTCTCTTAAAATGCTTTTATGCTTATGACTTATATAGCTGCTAATGTCAGTTTGTTGCATACTTCACAAACTTGAGATGTTTTTGCTAATATACAACGGTCCTATAATGAAATAAACAGAAAAATAATTTAACGGCAGATCACTATGTTCGCATTTAACTAATAACCATCATTTACAAGAAATTAAAATAATTTAACTTGCCTGAACAACCATATAATTACCTGAAAAACTCTCAGTCCAGAAAACTAGTTTCATATAAGTGCATTACAAGTACAATGTTGGATGGTCTTTTAAAACTAATAATGTGTAATAATGGAATAATGGTATGTGCTGGTGGTGGGTGTGTGAGAGGCAGAAGGTCACAGGGACCAGCAGATGGCTGTAGTTATATTAAAGGGACTCTGTTACAGCAAAATCATGTTAAAATAAAAACTGTCTGTACATTGTATTATGTTTTAAAAGTAAACCATTCCTGAGATATTCAGCATTATCGTGTTATCCATATTATGAAGATAAGTGGCTCCTGAATACTAATTAGCTTAGAATGTTTGGTTTAGTGGTGACCCAATAATGTACTGCAATGGTATTATGCACTTTGGTCCCGTCCCCCAACATTATCAGGCACTCTGAGCTATACATGAGCATATGGAGTGGCACATTCACATAAAGGGACGGCACATTTGCATAAAGGGGTGGAACAAACAATGCTGAGCATCTCATGAATAGTGAAAAATTGCTATTACAATGTACTGTAAATTTTCAATGCTGTTTAAGATAAAACTAATATGTTGTTGGTAGAGTGTGCCTTTAAGCTAATATGAAGTTCAAGCAGAAAACACAGAACAAAATGATTTCACGTATAAAAAATAAAAGTGCTTTAATATTTAATGGGATGTGTCTGATTCCGAGTTCATTAATATTAGCAAATACTAAGGTACTTAGCACAATGCAACCTAAGCACTGCTGGTGGTATGAAGGCACACAAACATAAACAAGGCTATATGCTAACTGTACATGCTAGAAGAATATTATCTCAAGTGCTGCAATATAGCAAAATATTGATATGGGCAATTATTATGTACATACACATATATAGAGGGCTATCATTTTATTGCTTGCTCATAAAATATAAGTAAATGTAATGTATATTTATGCATGAACTGCCACAGTGGAGCCTAAAGACTGAATATCCAGCTATTAGAAAACAGATTAAAATATATGGGGGTGGGGGGGGGGGGGGGGGGGCAATCACTGGTATTTTAATAAAAAAATAAACAAATTCTCACCCAGAATATGCATGCCACCATAAATCCCTATTTAGTAAGTCAATAACAACCGGTATGTCAATATGGGTGTTCAAAAACTAAGTAGACTGAGTGTGTAAGCCAAATTATATAAATGATACACTCTATCATATGCATACTATACTCAGCACATCTATATTTTAAAGAAACCCCAAACCACGTTTCTCATCAGACTTACATCCTACTAGTTCTTGTGCAATGCCGAGATGGACCTCTCCCTGCCTAAAGCTTAATGCCTCAAAACCTGCACATTTGACAAATGACCTCAATTACATAGATGAGGATTTAAAGATAACCGTGCTTGAGAAGAGATACATTAACCATTTCATCTGTCATTTTGTTTTAACTCGCTCTCCTCCAACAGAGAAATACATTTTGGTTTAGCTGACCTTGAGTATTGACAATGCATTGCTTGTGATCATGAGAAGAGCTCCTCCATTTGTATATATCAGCATGAATACAAAAACTGCTGGCACTTCATATACTATAATACACAACATACCCCTTATATCTGTCAGTCTTCTCCCCTAGCTCCACAAATGCTGATGCTACTTGGATAATTTTAACTGCTTTGCTGTTGCTGTCAATCAGCAAAGATAAACATGTAGTGGAAAGACCAGGGAAGACAGAATATTAGTGGGAAGTATGTGCATGGCTGTCACTGAGAGTACGAAAGTATACAAAAGGTTCATTTAAAGACTCATCAATGTAACCAGCCAAAAAGACTCTATTATTATCCTTTATTTGTAAAGTAACAACATATTCTGCAGCGATATACAGGAGTTAAGTATCAAGACCGTTTTAACACACTGTAATAGTATGGAGGGACCTGATACTGTAATAGTATGGAGGGACCTGTTACTGTAATAGTATGGAGGGACCTGATACTGTAATAGTGTGGAGGGACCTGTTACTGTAATAGTGTGGAGGGACCTGTTACTGTAATAGTATTAAGAGACCTGATACTGTAATAGTATGGAGGGACCTGATACTGTAATAGTGTGGAGGGACCTGTTACTGTAATAGTGTGGAGGGACCTGTTACTGTAATAGTATGGAGGGACCTGTTACTGTAATAGTATGGAGAGACCTGTTACTGTAATAGTATGGAGAGACCTGTTACTGTAATAGTATGGAGGGACCTGTTACTGTAATAGTATGGAGGGACCTGTTACTGTAATAGTATGGAGGGACCTGATACTGTAATAGTGTGGAGGGACCTGTTACTGTAATAGTATGGAGAGACCTGATACTGTAATAGTATGGAGGGACCTGTTACTGTAATAGTATTAAGAGACCTGATACTGTAATAGTATGGAGGGACCTGTTACTGTAATAGTGTGGAGAGACCTGTTACTGTAATAGTATGGCGGGACCTGATACTGTAATAGTATGGAGGGACCTGATACTGTAATAGTATTAAGAGACCTGTTACTGTAATAGTATGGAGGGACCTGATACTGTAATAGTGTGGAGGGACCTGTTACTGTAATAGTATGGAGGGACCTGTTACTGTAATAGTGTGGAGGGACCTGTTACTGTAATAGTATTAAGAGACCTGATACTGTAATAGTATGGAGGGACCTGATACTGTAATAGTATTAAGAGACCTGTTACTGTAATAGTATGGAGGGACCTGTTACTGTAATAGTATGGAGGGACCTGATAATGTAATAGTATGGAGGGACCCGATACTGTAATAGTATGGAGGGACCTGTTACTGTAATAGTATGGAGGGACCTGATGCTGTAATAGTATGGAGGGACCTGTTACTGTAATAGTATGGAGAGACCTGTTACTGTAATAGTATGGAGGGACCTGATACTGTAATAGTATGGAGGGACCTGTTACTGTAATAGTATGGAGAGACCTGTTACTGTAATAGTATGGAGGGACCTGTTACTGTAATAGTATTAAGAGACCCGTTACTGTAATAGTGTGGAGGGACCTGTTACTGTAATAGTGTGGAGGGACCTGTTACTGTAATAGTATTAAGAGACCTGATACTGTAATAGTATGGAGGGACCTGATACTGTAATAGTGTGGAGGGACCTGTTACTGTAATAGTGTGGAGGGACCTGTTACTGTAATAGTATGGAGGGACCTGTTACTGTAATAGTATGGAGAGACCTGTTACTGTAATAGTATGGAGGGACCTGTTACTGTAATAGTATGGAGGGACCTGATACTGTAATAGTGTGGAGGGACCTGTTACTGTAATAGTATGGAGAGACCTGATACTGTAATAGTATGGAGGGACCTGTTACTGTAATAGTATTAAGAGACCTGATACTGTAATAGTATGGAGGGACCTGTTACTGTAATAGTGTGGAGAGACCTGTTACTGTAATAGTATGGCGGGACCTGATACTGTAATAGTATGGAGGGACCCGTTACTGTAATAGTATGGAGGGACCTGTTACTGTAATAGTATGGCGGGACCTGATACTGTAATAGTATGGAGGGACCCGTTACTGTAATAGTATGGAGAGACCTGTTACTGTAATAGTGTGGCGGGACCTGATACTGTAATAGTGTGGAGGGACCTGTTACTGTAATAGTGTGGAGGGACCTGTTACTGTAATAGTATTAAGAGACCTGATACTGTAATAGTATGGAGGGACCTGATACTGTAATAGTATTAAGAGACCTGTTACTGTAATAGTATGGAGGGACCTGTTACTGTAATAGTATGGAGGGACCTGATAATGTAATAGTATGGAGGGACCCGATACTGTAATAGTATGGAGGGACCTGTTACTGTAATAGTATGGAGGGACCTGTTACTGTAATAGTATGGAGGGACCTGATACTGTAATAGTATGGAGGGACCTGTTACTGTAATAGTATTAAGAGACCCGTTACTGTAATAGTATGGAGGGACCTGTTACTGTAATAGTATGGAGGGACCCGTTACTGTAATAGTATGGAGGGACCTGTTACTGTAATAGTGTGGAGGGACCTGATACTGTAATAGTATGGAGAGACCTGATACTGTAATAGTATGGAGAGACCTGTTACTGTAATAGTATGGAGGGACCTGTTACTGTAATAGTATGGAGGGACCTGATACTGTAATAGTATGGAGGGACCCGTTACTGTAATAGTATGGAGGGACCCGTTACTGTAATAGTATGGAGGGACCTGTTACTGTAATAGTATGGAGGGACCTGTTACTGTAATAGTATGGAGGGACCCGTTACTGTAATAGTATGGAGGGACCCGTTACTGTAATAGTATGGAGGGACCCGTTACTGTAATAGTATGGAGAGACCCGTTACTGTAATAGTATGGAGGGACCTGTTACTGTAATAGTGTGGAGGGACCTGATACTGTAATAGTATGGAGAGACCTGATACTGTAATAGTATGGAGGGACCTGATACTGTAATAGTATGGAGGGACCTTCTACTGTAATAGTATGGAGGGACCTGATACTGTAATAGTATGGAGGGACCCGTTACTGTAATAGTATGGAGGGACCCGTTACTGTAATAGTATGGAGAGACCCGTTACTGTAATAGTATGGAGGGACCTGTTACTGTAATAGTGTGGAGGGACCTGATACTGTAATAGTATGGAGAGACCTGATACTGTAATAGTATGGAGGGACCTGATACTGTAATAGTGGGGAGAGACCCGTTACTGTAATAGTATGGAGGGACCTGATACTGTAATAGTGTGGAGAGACCCGTTACTGTAATAGTATGGAGGGACCTGATACTGTAATAGTATGGAGAGACCTGTTACTGTAATAGTATGGAGGGACCCGTTACTGTAATAGTATGGCGGGACCTGATACTGTAATAGTATGGAGGGACCCGTTACTGTAATAGTATGGAGGGACCCGTTACTGTAATAGTATGGAGGGACCCGTTACTGTAATAGTATGGAGGGACCCGTTACTGTAATAGTATGGAGGGACCTGATACTGTAATAGTATGGAGGGACCCGTTACTGTAATAGTATGGAGGGACCTGATACTGTAATAGTATGGAGAGACCCGTTACTGTAATAGTATGGAGGGACCCGTTACTGTAATAGTATGGAGGGACCCGTTACTGTAATAGTATGGAGAGACCCGTTACTGTAATAGTATGGAGGGACCCGTTACTGTAATAGTATGGAGGGACCTGTTACTGTAATAGTATGGAGAGACCCGTTACTGTAATAGTATGGAGGGACCTGATACTGTAATAGTATGGAGAGACCCGTTACTGTAATAGTATGGAGGGACCCGTTACTGTAATAGTATGGAGGGACCCGTTACTGTAATAGTATGGAGGGACCCGTTACTGTAATAGTATGGAGAGACCTGTTACTGTAATAGTATGGAGGGACCTGTTAGTGTAATAGTATGGAGGGACCCGTTACTGTAATAGTATGGAGAGACCCGTTACTGTAATAGTATGGAGGGACCCGTTACTGTAATAGTATGGAGGGACCTGATACTGTAATAGTATGGAGAGACCTGATACTGTAATAGTATGGAGGGACCCGTTACTGTAATAGTATGGAGAGACCCGTTACTGTAATAGTATGGAGGGACCCGTTACTGTAATAGTATGGAGGGACCCGTTACAGTAATAGTATGGAGGGACCTGATACTGTAATAGTATGGAGGGACCCGTTACTGTAATAGTATGGAGGGACCCGTTACTGTAATAGTATGGAGGGACCCGTTACTGTAATAGTATGGAGAGACCCGTTACTGTAATAGTATGGAGGGACCCGTTACTGTAATAGTGTGGAGAGACCCGTTACTGTAATAGTATGGAGGGACCCGTTACTGTAATAGTATGGAGGGACCTGTTACTGTAATAGTATGGAGAGACCCGTTACTGTAATAGTATGGAGGGACCTGATACTGTAATAGTATGGAGAGACCCGTTACTGTAATAGTATGGAGGGACCCGTTACTGTAATAGTATGGAGGGACCCGTTACTGTAATAGTATGGAGAGACCTGTTACTGTAATAGTATGGAGGGACCTGTTAGTGTAATAGTATGGAGGGACCTGATACTGTAATAGTATGGAGGGTCCTGTTACTGTAATAGTATGGAGGGACCTGTTAGTGTAATAGTATGGAGGGACCTGATACTGTAATAGTATGGAGGGACCTGATACTGTAATAGTATGGAGGGACCTGTTAGTGTAATAGTATGGAGGGACCTGATACTGTAATAGTATGGAGAGACCTGTTACTGTAATAGTATGGAGGGACCTGTTAGTGTAATAGTATGGAGAGACCTGTTACTGTAATAGTATGGAGGGACCTGTTAGTGTAATAGTATGGAGGGACCCGTTACTGTAATAGTATGGAGGGACCTGATACTGTAATAGTATGGAGAGACCCGTTACTGTAATAGTATGGAGGGACCCGTTACTGTAATAGTATGGAGGGACCTGTTACTGTAATAGTATGGAGGGACCTGTTAGTGTAATAGTATGGAGGGACCTGTTACTGTAATAGTATGGAGGGACCCGATACTGTAATAGTATGGAGGGACCTGTTAGTGTAATAGTATGGAGGGACCTGATACTGTAATAGTATGGAGAGACCTGTTACTGTAATAGTATGGAGGGACCTGTTAGTGTAATAGTATGGAGGGACCCGTTACTGTAATAGTATGGAGGGACCTGATACTGTAATAGTATGGAGAGACCCGTTACTGTAATAGTATGGAGGGACCCGTTACTGTAATAGTATGGAGGGACCTGTTACTGTAATAGTATGGAGAGACCTGTTATTGAGCTTAAAATCAAAAGTACCCAGTGCTTTCCCAAAAACACCTCACAAGATTGAAAACTCACTAAATTACAATCTAAAGGCCTCTAACAACTGAACTACTGAAAAGGGATAGCAATTTCAAAATATCGTCGTCTGTTTGTGTTATAACATGTAGATATAATTATACATACAATAATAGAAACAGGGTGGCGCGTCTTTTTCTGCCAATTAACCAATAGAAAAGGAAAAATGCCTTCTCTCAGGTATTATTTCTGTCAATTGTGAGTAGCACTCATAAGTAATCTGCTTACTTTTAGAAATCTTCCATTAAGTGTATGGCTCCTGAGCACACCTACGCAAACTGCTTGGTTGACTTTATACATTTCCTTACAATGAGATGTTTCCTGGAATGCAGGGGAGGGTTGTTGTTGAACAGATATACTTAAGTACTTGCAGTAATAAGTGACTGGTCAGATAAGGTTCATTTTCTTCTTTAGCTAGTGACAGGTCTTTATAGAGGCTCTGGTCAGTGAGAACTCCCCTGTAGGAGCTGTGAGCTCTGTAGGAGCAGATCACAATGACAGCTGAAGACTATGGGAATAAGGGATTGATCACACTGGCATTGTGAAAACACTGATTACATTTATTTACCAGATTTTTTTCATATTTACAACAAAAAGTGTCAAACCTAAAAGTAACCAATAAGAGTAAAACGCAATGCCATAGATGTGCATTTTCCAGTATCTCTGATCACTGATGTTTGGTGGCAGGTTACCTCCTGTCACTTTAAAAAATATAATTCCACAGGACATAAAAATGATGAAAGCACACCAAGATGGTGCTACACTGGCAGAACTAAGCCTGGTGCAGGTAGGTGGGTTCCCATTGCCCCAAAATATTGTTTACTATAGTTTTTGAGAAGTAAAGTAGGGTTTTGAGTGCCAGTTTTGCAGCCCTTAGACTATGGCTCACAGTGAATCTGCAAAATGTCCCTGTACAAAAAGTCAGCCTGGGACTCTGTAATCTGAGGCAGAGCATGTGGGTTACACATTACACACTGTACCTTGTGTACTTATGTGTAGTTCTTAATGTGTCTCTGTGACAGCATGTGATAGATACAACACTGCATTAAAATAGCCACAAAGAGACTGTGATTGTTTATTAATAATCAAAAACATAAAATTAAAAGGCTTGGTCAGCTTATCTAGTGCAATATTCTTTTGTGAAAAATGAAACGTGTCTGACGTAAGAAATATGGAATACAATGTAATATTTGCATATGACTTTCAATAAAAATTATTTAAAAAAACATAGCCACAAAGTGCTTACAGTTAATTAATTAAAACATGAGAACGAAAATGTAATTTATTTATTTCCAAAATACTCTTTTGAAGAACAACACTGATTAACAGGCAAAATGTTTTTAGAAAGTTTAAAAAAAAATATATATATATAGCCTTGAATTTACTGCAATTATGCTGCAGTGCAATTTCCAATTTTTAATTCTAAACTCAATCCACAGGAAGCGCTCAGCTGCTCCAATGGACACATGGCAATTCAAAGTGCCAGTGCATTTACTAGGACTAATGGAGATCTTGTTAGTATACAATAATTCGTCAAGCAGCTCAACAAAGATAAAACCAGACAACAGTAAAGAATAATTGTGTATACAAGTTAATACATCAAAGGCTGAAAGTGCATTTGTAATGTCTATCACATAAGTTTATTTCTTCAAAAGAGCAAATTGTAAATATATGGCTACAGTGGCCTTTTAAATATAACCAAACACTTTTATTGAGCATTAATGAAGTAGCTTTTATGAATGCAACTAACATGCCAGAGATGTTGTCACACAGTATTGATTTCTCTCTCTGGAGCTGCAGAGATCCCAGGGTGCTACGTTAGACCAGATTGATGGCACTGGGACGTTATTTCTGGCATTCAGTAAAACAGTTGATTAAGACAGTTTTCGATTTTTAAAACAATTGTTATTGTCTGATCTCTAAAAAATATTTTATTAAATAATTGACACATCTCACATTAATGACAAACAGACAATATCACACATATGTCTGAAAGTCAATCACTCAAGATATATATCTCCCATGCTGTAAAGATATAGACTCATATACCAATCTGAGTTAAAGGGATATGAAAGTTTCATAGATTAATACATTTCTGTACTCCTTTGGCAAAAAGCAGCCTATATGTATGAAGCACATCTCATTAAACATTTTATTTTTATTAATATCTAAATCCTTCTAATGATTATGTTGACATCACTATTAACCCATTATTTACCTGCTATTGCTTGGCCAATCTTCTTGCAGCTTCCTGTCTGTATGCCAGCAGCAATACATAGCACATATCAGTGGTACACTACATATCCCAGGCTGCTTTTCAGCACAAACAGGAACCAAGAGTTAATTAAAAATGTTTATCTAACCTGATTGGCCAAAATAAATCCATCATTTTAAATTTGATGCTAATTTAGCCTGGGTTTGTAGGGTGTTAACCCCTAATATTCAACTATCAGACATTACAAGACATTTTGCTGACTTCAATGTAAGTGTTTAAATGTTTATTTGGGGATTTTTTATGCACAAAAATGCTTGCATACACTATTAATTCTCCTCTATTTGATGCATTTATAATTCAGCAAACTTACACATCCCTTTAATCCGGAGGGAAGAAATACAGTGCAAACTGATTATCTAATATGTGAGCATACATGTGTTTACTGTATAAGTTTTCATATCTAAACACTAAGCATTGGCAATGTATGTAATATTGTTTATATTTCTATTGCTTCAGTGAAGCCACCATATATAACATTACCATTTATTCATGCCTTTTATATTTTTATCAAGGTGGTTTACTGGTTAGTGAAAAGCAATAGTTATATTATTCATCAATAAAGAATGCTGTAGATGGGTACTGGTACTTCAAATCCTGCTCATTAATCATTATTTCAATGATGTGCCTGGCGTGCTGCGTCCATATGGTCAACGAGAGTTGGACACGACTAAAGGACAGAACAACAACAACTAAACATATATTATTAGTATTGTGGTCGGATCCCTCTCCCTCAGTAGCTGGTGGTGTGGTCAAAGCTACGTTTTCTTGGCCTGCTTAGAGGGCCAAATGATAGAATAAATGATGAAAAGCAGGGAGGGGGTGAGTGACATGAAAAAGGCGTGCAGGTGATGAGTGAGGAGGGGCTTATAAAGGGGATGTGGGATAGGGCTCCTCCCACAATTCCAGGTAATTAAAACTGGTAATTTATATATTTCTAAAGCATCCAACATATTTAGCAGCACTGTTCAGACCATTACAAACCGCCAGTAAGACATAAAATACAAATTTGAATGGAGGATAAAATCTTCGAGTTTTAGAGATGATGGGATAATGTTGGATAAGAAAAGGAAGAAGCAATTTGGCGAAATGACACACGTTTAGAATTATTATTTTATATTATATATGTTATTTTGTTACTACTGCTCTCACAAAAAGGTAGTACTTACTCAACTATGAGATGAACTATGAAATGAAATGCAGTAACGGGATAAAAATACTTGGTAGACTTGAATAAAAATTAGATCTGAGATATAACAGGGTCTAAAATCCGAAAGACAAGAAAATAGCTTAAGTACATGGGCCCACTGATAATATTCTCCTATGATATTTTATGTTTCTGTGTGATCCAGCATTAACACAATACCATTCATATAACAAAAGTGCTCATTAGATTATGGAAATATTCAGTAGAATTATGAGCAAATAAATATATTCCTCCATTAACTAAGCTTTGCTGAGGCTGCAGTTGTAATATTCCCCATATAAAATAGCTTGGGGAAACTAGGGGGTATAATCAATGATTTTGTGATTTTATTGTGCAGTAAAATTAAAATGAAGTTACTCATACTCCAGTCTAAGTGCCTCTGTACATAGATGTGCATCATGCAATAAAGGATGTTGAAGTAAAGGAATTTAAACTTTTTTTATGTTAGGAAAATCAGCCCTAATAATTGGAAAATGATATGGATACCAAGAATTATGCCAACCATAAAAGACTGTGTGAAACAAAAAAAAATAACATTTACTGGAAAAGGCAATGGCACCATTTCATGCCTGGTCCCAGCTATAGATCATAAACGCAAAAATTACTTGTGGTAATATAAAGCAGTAATTACTCCTAGTGCCATGTTATATGGCATCCTTATCAACTGAACAATACAGAAAATATCTAAAAGATCTACATTCAAACAATTTTACTGCAAGACAATAAACAAAAAGGTTGATATTCCCATTTATATTATATTAAATATTCTTGCATGTTAATGATGGAAAAAGATGTCATGGGTTGCAGAAAAGCAAATAACCAAGCTACGTGATGACACACTGCAAGATTCACTTGAGAGATTGCTGCCAAATGAGGAGTGTCCTTCACAACCAGGGTCAAATGACACCATATTTCAGGGACACTACCGTTGTCCATACCAACCATCATGTCTATGGCAACGCATAATCGTTCAAATATATATATATATTTCTTCAAAAGGACAAATTATAAATATAGGGCTACTGTGGCATTTTAAATATAACCAAACCCTTTTATTTATAGGTAATGACACTACAATTTCAGAGACATTGTCTACACAAACCATCATGTCTATGTCAAAGCATAATCTTATAAAATATATATATTTAATGCTCCAATATGTTTTTTTGGATGTTTTTTAACTTTAATTAACAAATAAGTGCTGGTTAAAATCATTATGATATAGTCAGAGTGATAAATAATCTTTTCATATTTAGATAAGACAAGATTTATTTAAAGGGGTGTCCTGGAAACAGGATCCTATTGGCATCTCCCTGTGACCTTGAACAGGGGTCATTTCATTAACCTATACCTTTTATTATATATTAGGCTACAATTATGCAGTATATTTTAACCCATTGGCAGGTTTATCAATCTGCTTTACGTTAGGCAGCAATGTTTTGCAGTCAATCATTAACAGCAGATGTATTTATATAATATATAGCACCCACATCATGATTATGATGCAGTAGTATATATGATTATTAATATATGAATTCTCTATTGCAGTGATTACAATTGAAAGCTGTTTCAGGGGAAGCAAAAATGGCAGCTTTAATGAAAAACTGTGCAGAAAAATGTTGCCATCCCACTGAGCAGTGAGAATGCCTGTAGCACAGATGTGATGTAGTCAGTGCTGGTCTGCAGTGAGGCCTGTGCACTCATGCATCAATGCACAATATAGTGATGGCTCTCCTGATAAAGGTCACCTCCTGCATGAAGATGGCAGATACACATGCACACTATAGCTAATATGGATACCTACTCTCCATCTCATGTACAGTATGGTGTCCTCACTGATAATACAGTGACAATGCAACATATGCACATTATATGTACTATAAATAGACACACAGAAACCCCACACGTGTCCTATACAATGTGCAGAATTATACAGTAGTATGCAGACTCTAAACAAGCATGCAGGATATGTATAATGATCGGTCTAAATCAGTAATTATTACAACAAATGGATGTCACACAAAATGCAGAGATATTAAATGATCATGTTAACCCCCTGGTAGATCTGTAAGTGTAATTGTAATCACATGCAATTAAATCATCAGCCATTGCTGTGTGTTGGATTGTACATACCTATAACACATCTCCCTGGCCCAGCCCCATACATGTACTATACAAAGGTCGCACCGGCCTCCTCTACCTTACAGACCTCATGTTATCATCATAGTAACACAGAAAGTGTAATAATACCAAGGCAGAGGCCCGGGCCTGCTGTATATAATGTGACTGTGCATGCTAAGACTGGACAGGGTCTGCAATGAGGCCCCTTGTGTCAGATCCTTACCTTTCCTGCCCAGATACCGCAGATACTGCTGCTGTAGATATGACTGTCAGTGTAGGAGAAGGAGGAGGGGGCGGAGCGTCAGGGAAAAGCCTAGGACGTCACTAGCACTCCCTCTGGAACATGATACTGCGAGTAGCACCAGAGAGGGCTGTGTGGTATCGAGGTCTGTATCCCTATCAGATCCTGTGCAGATGGCTGTGTGGTGTATCAGAGTCTGTATCCCTATCAGATCCTGTGCAGGTGGCTGTGTGCTATCAGAGTCTGTATCCTTATCAGATCCTGTGCAGGTGACTGTGTGCTATCAGAGTCTGTATCCCTATCAGATCCTGTGCAGGTGGCTGTGTGGTATCGAGGTCTGTATCCCTATCAGATTCTGTGTAGATGGCTTTGTGGTGTCAGAGTCTGTATCCCTATCAGATCCTGTGCAGGTGACTGTGTGCTGTCAGAGTCTGTATCCCTATCAGATCCTGTGCAGGTGGCTATGTGCTATCAGAGTCTGTATCCTTATCAGCTCCTGTGCAGGTGGCTATGTGCTATCAGAGTCTGTATCCTTATCAGCTCCTGTGCAGGTGGCTGTGTGGTGTCAGAGTCTGTGTCCCTATCATATTCTGTGTAGATGGCTGTGTGGTGACATAATCTGTATCCCTACCAGATCCTGTGTAGATGGTTGTGTGCTATCAGAGTCTATATCCCTATCAGATCATGTGCAGATGGTTGTGTGGTGTGAGGGACAGTATCCCTATCAGATCCTGTGTAGATGGCGGTGTGGTGTCAGAGTCTGTATCCCTATCAGATCCTGTGTAGATGGCGATGTGGTGTCAGAATCTGTATCCCTGTCAAATCCTGTGTAGATGGTGGTGTGGTGTCAGAGTCTGTATCCCTGTCAGAGTCTGTACCCCTATCAGATCCTGTGTAGATGGCTGTGTGGTATCAGAGTTTGTACCCCTATCAGATCCTGTGTAGATGGTGGTGTGATGTCAGAATCTGTACCCCTATCATATCCTGTGTAGATAGTGATGTGGTGTCAGAGTCTGTATCCCTGTCAGAGTCTGTATACCTATCAGATCCTGTGTAGATGGTGATGTGGTATCAGAGTCTGTATCGCTATCAGATCCTGTGTTTGAGGCAGCCTCCAGCACCAAATACCAGCCCCTGCCACTGGCCACACCAGCTTTGTTCACTTAAGGTGGTTTAGCACAGGTATGGAAGACTTAGCTCTAGTTCAGCGATATCTATGCAAGGTAATAGAAAATTAAAGTAGATAGCAATATATTTTATTTCACTTAAATAAAGGGACATGCCCCACTATTATTTTAATTCTATATATAAGTGCATTTTAAACCTAAAAAACACGTTTTTACATGAATAAATATTATGTTAAACCTGATCAAATTTCCTTATATGTAAGTGTGTAGATCATATTGGCAGACGGGTATGATTCATACAGCTATGTTGATGCTCACTGGCTGACAGAGGCAAGCCCCCCGGGCAGTTAAACTTTTAGATTACGTTTTGCATGAATAAGTATTAAGTATAACCGGTTCAAATTTCCTCTAACAATAAATGCATACCTAAGTGTTTAGATCTCAATGGCTGACAATTAAGAGTCATATAGCTATGTTATTGCCGACAAGCCCCCAGGGCATTTATAAATATACCGTATATACTCGAGTATAAGCCGACCCAAGTATAAGCCGAGGCACCTATTTTACCACAAAATACTGGGTAAAATGAGTGACTCGAGTAGAAGCCGAGGGTGGAAAATGTGCTGCCCCCTGTGTCCCTCTTGTGCTCTCTGTGTCCCCCCTCTCTCTTCCGTGTCTCTTCCCCCTTCTCCCATTCCATGTGTCTCTTCCCCCCTCTCCCTTCCCTGTGTCTCTTCCCCCTCCCTTATCACCCTCATCAACCCCACTCCTCATCCTCAACCTCCCTCCTCATCCTCAACCCCCTCATCCTCAACCCCCCTTCTTCAACCTCAACCCCCTCCTCATCCTTAACCCCCTCCTCAACCTCAACCCCCTCCTCATCCTCCCTCCTCATCCTCCCTCCTTAACCCCCTCATCCTCAACCCCCTCCTCAACCCCCTCCTCATCCTCAACCTCCCTCCTCATCCTTAACCTCCCTCCTCATCCTTAACCTCCCTCCTCACCCCCCTCATCCTCAACCCCCCCTCCTCAACCCCCTCCTCAACCTCAACCCCCCTCCTCATCCTCAACCCCCTCCTCAACCCCCCTTCTCATCCTCAACCTACCTCCTCATCCTCAACCCCCTCCTCAACCTCCCTCCTCAACCCCCTATCCTCATCCTCCCTCCTCAACCCCTTCATCCTCAACCCCCCATCCTCAACCTCCCTCCTCATCCTCAACTCCCTCCTCAACCTCACTCCTCATCCTCCCTCCTCAACCCCCCATCCTCAACCTCCCTCCTCATCCTCAACTCCCTCCTCAACCTCACTCCTCATCCTCCCTCCTCAACCCCCCCATCATCATCCTCAACCCCCCCATCCTCAACCCCCCCCTCCTCAACCTCCCTCCTCAACCTCCCTCCTCAACCTCAACCTCCCTCCTCATTCTAAAACCCTCAACTCATTCTAAACCCCCCTAAATACCTCCCCCTCTCCATTTACCCTCACTTACCTGCTTCTGCTCCGGCCTCCGCTCCTTCTTGACCCGGCGCGCATGTGACGTCACATGCGCGCCACGTCATTAGCATATACCGGCACCCCGTATATGTACGTCACTAGCATATACCGGCACCCGGTATATGCTAATGACGTGGCGCTCATGTGACGTCACATGCTCGCCGGGTCAAGAAGGAGCGGAGGCCGGAGCAGAAGCAGGTAAGTGAGGGTAAATGGAGAGGCGGAGGTATTTAGGGGGGTTTAGAATGAGCTGGGGGTTTTAGAATGAGGAGGGAGGTTGAGGAGGGGGGTTGAGGTTGAGGAGGGAGGTTGAGGAGGGGGGTTGAGGTTGAGGAGGGAGGTTGAGGATGGGGGGGTTGAGGATAAGGATGGGGGGGTTGAGGAGGGAGGATGAGGATGGGGGGTTGATGGGGGTTGAGGAGGGGGTTGAGGATGGGGGGGTTGATTTGATTTTAACTGTATCAATAAATATAATTGAATTTGAAATGGGTTCCATCGTATAATTGGTGCTATATATATATGTATAGCCTTAATTTAAAGCAACAATTCAATCCATATGGAAGGACGCCCTTTAGATATATAGTCAGGTCCATAAATATTGGGACATCGACATAATTCTAATCTTTTTGGCTCTATACACCACCACAATGGATTGGAAATGAAACGAACAAGATGTGCTTTAACTGCAGACTTTCAGCTTTAATTTGAGGGTATTTACATCCAAATCAGGTGAACGGTGTAGGAATTACAACAGTTTGTATATGTGCCTCCCACTTTTTAAGGGACCAAAAGTAATGGAACAGATTAACAGTCATAAAACAAACTTTCACTTTTTAATACTTGGTTGCAAATCATTTGCAGTCAATTACAGCCTGAAGTCTGGAACGCATAGACATCACCAGACGCTGGGTTTCATCCCTGGTGATGCTCAGCCAGACCTCTATTGCAACTGTCTTCAGTTCCTGCTTGTTCTTGGGGCATTTTCCCTTCAGTTTTGTCTTCAGCAAGTGAAATGCATGCTCAATCGGATTCAGATCAGGTGATTGACTTGGCCATTGCATAACATTCCACTTCTTTCCCTTAAAAAACTCTTTGGTTGCTTTTGCAGTATGTTTCGGGTCATTGTCCATCTGCACTGTGAAGCACCGTCCAATGAGTTCTGAAGCATTTGGCTGAATATGAGCAGATAATATTGCCCTAAACACTTCAGAATTCATCCTTCTGCTTTTGTCAGCAGTCACATCATCAATAAATACAAGAGAACCAGTTCCATTGGCAGCCATACATGCCCACGCCATGACACTACCACCACCATGCTTCACTGATGAGGTGGTATGCTTTGGATCATGAGCAGTTCCTTTCCGTCTCCATACTCTTCTCTTCCCATCACTCTGGTACAAGTTGATCTTAGACTCATCTGTCCATAGGATGTTGTTCCAGAACTGTGAAGGCTTTTTTAGGTGTTGTTTGGAAAACTCTAATCTGACCTTCCTGTTTTTGAGGCTCACCAATGGTTTACATCTTGTGGTGAACCCTCTGTATTTACTCTGGTGAAGTCTTCTCTTGATTGTTGACTTTGACACACATACACCTACCTCCTGGAGAGTGTTCTTGATCTGGCCAACTGTTGTGAAGGGTGTTTTCTTCACCAGGGAAATAATTCTTCGGTCATCCACCACAGTTGTTTTCCGTGGTCTTCCGGGTCTTTTGGTGTTGCTGAGCTCACCGGTGCATTCTTTCTTTTTAAGGATGTTCCAAACAGTTGATTTGGCCACACCTAATGTTTTTGCTATCTCTCTGATGGGTTTGTTTTGTTTTTTCAGCCTAATGATGGCTTGCTTCACTCATAGTGACAGCTCTTTGGATCTCATATTGAGAGTTAACAGCAACAAATGCAAATAGCACACTTGAAATGAACACTGGAGCTTGTATCTGCTCTTTGTAAATGGGATAATGAGGGAATAACACACACCTGGCCATGGAACAGCTGAGCAGCCAATTGTCCCATTACTTTTGGTCCCTTAAAAAGTGCGAGGCACATATACAAACTGTTGTAATTCCTACACCGTTCACCTGATTTGGATGTAAATACCCTCAAATTAAAGCTGAAAGTCTGCAGTTAAAGCACATCTTGTTAGTTTCATTTCAAATCCATTGTGGTGTTGTATAGAGCCAAAAAGTTAAGAATTGTGTCGACGTCCCAATATTTATGGACCTGACTGTATAAGTGTCTTTTTTCCTAAGGTCAAGTACATGTCTTATACACTTTTTTTAATTGGGCTGGTTCAAACTATACTTATACTTTTATATGTATTCCATACAATAAATAAAATTGGGAATAAATTAATATTGGAAAACCACCTTCCTGTAGTTTACTGTACCTTTGAGAATAAAAATGCTTGGTAATGAAGACAAGAGCAAACTAAATGAACAAAATAATTAATGGACCACTGAACTCTGGAACTTTTTTTTTTTTACTTTAAACCAAAATGAATGTCTTCCATGCATTTTATAAACATTTTAGTGATGAATATTTTGGCTTACTTTCTTTATTATGCCATTCTTTGTTAAAGTTGTTCTTAGGGTTGGGGTTTGGGTTTAGGGTTAGTGGCAGATAGCACATTGTAAAATATTGGCACACTTAGGCCTAAACCCTAACCCTAATATCAAATTAAACAAAGTCTGTGGTGTGCAGGTAGTGGTTGGCAGGCAGATAACAGGCAAGGTTGCATGCACCTGTTATTTATAGGTGTACATGTACATTAAGCAAGCGTAATTCATCTTTATTAGTGGAGGAGTTTGTGTTTGCCATACAATAATAATTATTACACTTTATTTGATTAATTAGCACTCACTTTCTGTTAGACGATGGAGGGTGATATAATTCAGAGTATGTTCTTATCTTTCTCCCCCAAATCAATCTCCTGTATATATTAATGCATTTTTCTATCTTCTATCTTGTCTTATACTGATATTCACACTTTAAGATCTAGGCCAAGTAATCAATGAAACGAGATGTTAATGTAATACAAGCAATATGGCACACTCCGGACCCACTCCAGGTGTCACGCTTCATTTTGAGAATGCCTGCTCTGCCTATAGCAACCAATGAAAGACATTGGGTCCAGATCTGGATATACTTTTCATGCCACTAGTTTTTTGGTTGTGCACCCAAAGTTCTTGTAACTGATAATTTTCCATCTTGACAAATCAATACAGGACCTGGCCAAAATTATTCAAGTATACCCTCCTATACTCTTGGTAATTTTGATGTACTACTTGTTCAAGTAGGTGTTCTTTCCTTCGGCTGATACTATCATGGAGTGTCATATAGGTTACCTTTTAGTTCACATCATTTACATCTTTGAGAAGAAAAGCATGCATCGAAACAAACATCAGTTTCAAGGAGTACCTTCCATGGCTTATTCATTGCTTGTGGTCAGGCCTTTTTTACTTCTGCCTTGAACTACGGGTCTGATATGAAATATGACCTTAACGACAGAACCGCGCGCACAACAAAACATTCAAAACACAATAAATACACACACAAAATACATAAAAAGCTTACCCACAGCAAGGGGTGGGGGGGTCACCCAGGACCTCTGCAAGTGAAGTTACACCTCAATTTAAGTACAAATTCCCGAGTTTAGACACACGGAAATCCTAAGTGAGTGAAAAAATGGCTGCCGAAAAAAAAAAAACGAAAACGAGGCTCCACGACCCCGGACCGCCCAGCCACCTACAACTTACCGAAGAAGGGATCCGAGATAAGCTCGGAAACCTGCATTAACCCCACATTATCCCTTGCAGTGGGGGGCCCCGATCGCACAAGATCAGGGACCCCCGCTGCAATGAAAAAAAAAGGGGTGTATCCCATTATGATTGGCTAATGGCAATAAAGCCTTCTGATTGGTTTAAATAAAGATTGACAGGAGCATTATCCAATCAGAGTGGGATTTTGGGGTGTATCCCTTTCTCATTGGCTCACACATTGGCCTCTCCTGATTGGCTGAATTTAATAGACAGCGTTTTCAGCCAATCAGAAGCCGCCATTGCCAATTTTCTGAAAAAGGAAGTAGGAGGCTCATTAGCGTCGGGGAGATCTGAGAGTGCGGATCTCTGTTATTTTTTTTAAATATTTTTTATTTTACATCGCGGGGCAGAAGAGGAGGAGGCCGGGGACATCGCGGGGAGGTAAGTACAATGTATATTATGTTTATTTTACTTTGTTTTGAGGTTTATGTCTGTTGTACTAACGCAATGTTTTTTTTCAACAGGTGCCTTGCAGGAGAAGAAGAAAAGAAGAAGGACGGGGACATGCTGGAAAGGTGAGTACAATATTTATAATATGTACTATGTTTATTTATTTTCTGTAAACGTGTTGTAAAAAAAAATTCCCTAGGTTGCTGACCTGAAGGGACATTACAAAGGTAAGTGGTCTTAATTATTTCATTTTAGCTTACAATTAGGCTTTGTATATCGAGTTAGCATTTATTGAATGTTACATAGGGGGATGTATTTTATATAGATAGGATGTATTGTATATCAGATAGTGGGATGTATTTTAGATAGATATTATTGATTGTATTATGTTAGATAGATAGGGGGTATTGTATTGTATGTATTTCCTTTTCAGGTGTGTAATTTTTTTTTTCTGTAGTGGTGGTGGGGGGATTGTAATGTATTTTTTTTTTTTTAATTAAATTTTCTGTAATGTTCCTTTTTTTCTTTTTTGCGACTTAGGTTTTTTATTTTCGGTAATGTAGATTTATAATTTTTTGTGATTTTGGTTTTTTTATTTTATGTAATGTAGATTTTTTATTTTTGGTGCCTTTAGTTTGTTTGATTTTCTCTAATTACAGTGGTGGTGGGGGGGGGGGGAAAGGGGTAGGTAGTGTAGGTTTTAATAGGTTAGTGTAGAGGGGGGTTAGTTTAGATTTCATGGTTTATTGGAGGGCTATAGTGCAGTGTAGTGTTTATACTGAGGGAACCCTCATAGCACTTACGAAGTAATGTTAGGCTTCTAACTGTCCCATGAGGGTCTTTAAATACCCTTATGGGACTAATGGGGTTAAATAGGGGGGTTAAATAGAGGCTTATGAGGGTCTAAATGGTGTAGTGCTTACACTTTGTGTCATGAGGGTCCTAGATGACCCTCATGGCACTTATAGTGTTATTACATGCGTTCATTAGTGTGTTATAGGCGTCTATATAGTTGAGGCACACAGTACACTCACAGTGTGTGGCAATCAGCATTTCAACACTTTCTTTTGTTGCCCCGTAATTTTTGACGGGCAAGTCGCTAGTTGACATATAATGACCAGTTCTCCTGTATTGGACACTCATATTATTTATGAGCAACCAATATTCCTGATTCAGGCACAAATATCATGTATATTTTAGAAGCATTGCTAACATGTGCTGTTAGTACCCTGCCTATCAAATGACTGCCATTCTGAGAGCCCTAATCTTTAAAGGTTAATCCACCTTAAGTGAACAAATGGGAGTCTGCGAGAGATAGGAGTGGGGTATGAAACTGAAAGCATTCTGAAGAGAAAGGGATAGAGGAACTTCTAGAGACGTTGGACCAAATATGGCACTTGCTCTGAATGGCTCATTGCAAATCATGTGGTGTAAGGCTTGGCTGCTGGAGTAGCAGATCAGCCAGACAGAGAGCGCCTGTGAAATACTAGCATGGTAGTTTAAGCATAAACATATAAGATTCACTCTTTATTTCACAATCATCTCACATCCGCCTCACTATGCATTCACTTTCAAATATTGCTAGAACTTGGCAGGGTTAAAGCTCTGCTGGTCCATGGTGCAACTGGGATTACAAATACATTATAAAACACAATTAAGAAAATGAATAAGAGCGCCTAAAGAACAGAGTAGCGAATAACAGCGTTAAACATTTTACATTGCTGAGATTCACCATACCCAAAGATATATCCAACGTATTCATTTTTTGTCAATAGGGTCAGCCACTTGTTGCAGCATACATATAACCTAGAGCTGATAGGAGCACATTTGTGCTATGTAGAAACAAATAAGCAGGTAAACCTTGTATAGATATCTATGGGAATGTTATTACATGAAGTCCATCACAAATGTACAGCCAGATATAGCACTTTTTAATAAAATAAAGTACATAAAAGTAAATATGTTATATTTATTGTGGAATCCAGAAACCTTTCATTATATCCACATTCCCTTCAGCCATGATTGTCATTGTCCTCACTTCTGTAGTGGGAAAGCTTTTAGAAGGGTTAATAAGGGAACATGGATTTCTGAGGGATAGCAAACCTAATTAGTTTCTATGAGGGGGTTAGTAGGAACTTGGTGGGGGTTAGTAGGAACTTTTTAGATTTTGCAAAGGCTTTTGACACATTGCCACATGGAAGACTATTGTGCAAACCAAGAGATACAGATATCTGCTTATATTTATATATTGCAGATCAGAGAGATCTAAAAAGATTGAACTTGGTGGACTAAAACCTCAATTAGTATGTAACTATATGTAACTATGTCCTTTCAAGCGGTCCTCAGCCTCCACCGTACCTAGGTAACCCTTTAAGGCACAGGGTCTGGGTTAATAAAATCATGAATACATCTTTCTTATTTATTTCTTTTGTGGATCCTCAATCGCCACAATATAAATATGAGATGCCCCAAATATATGTGTATTAATAATCCCCTTCAATGAGAGAACTATAGAAAGGGGGTGAATAATATATCTTCATTTAGTATTTTGAGTGACAAACATTTCTAAGACATGCCTCACTCTTATTCTAGTATAGAACAATTTCTATAATTGTTAAGAAATAGGTGAAAAAAGCAGGTGGTTGGAGAAGATGCTTAGCAGTATTCAAGTAGTCCACCAATACTCTAATTAACCTTCAGTCCATCAAAAAAAAAATATATTGTGAAACACTGGTGTAGAAGGATTACATTAAAGTGATCTCTAATTGTTTAGTCACATCCCTTTATTGCTCAACACAAGTCATTTACTTCATTTTTTGCCATTTTTTTTAAATTATATCAACTTTTCTTGATTATTTCAATAATGTGGTGTCATGCATATAGAACAAGATACTGTCTTAATAAATGTATTGACATTTTGCAGTTTTTGTGGCAATAACAATCTATTTTTTCAAGATGTTCTTCTAAAGAAAAAAATAGATGCATATTTTAACAGCTTAGTAAAAAATAATATTAAGTTTATGAATTATCCTACATATGGGTTTCATGGAGATGACATAACTACCATTTTTTTTTAGGAAGCACTCACAACTAACTGCTGATTTAAAAATATATGATGTAAAGTTATACATTTAATGAATGTAAAAGCTGTCTCTAATTCCTATCTGTTGGTGCTACCTATGTGTGATGACAGCAGTCCAGTGGAAGAGCTGAACTCTTAAGCAGAAGGCAACCAGGATCTATACTGTTATGGTGTCTACTCAGGTGCGCCGATGCGTTGCGGCCTCCAGCCGCTAGATGGCGCTGCCGATATTTTACAGCGCTGTCGATATGTGAAAGAAGTTGTAAGCTTATAATGTTAGCTCTTGAACCCTCACCCTAACCCTCACCCAAACCCTAACCACGCCTAACAGTTTACCTAAGCCTTGACTCTATGATATGGCACCGGAATATCGGCTACGTCATCTAGCGGATGCTCACCGCCACTGCATGCTGCCTGTGCTGCTCTACCATAGGAGGATAGGTCCGGCAACCAATGATAGGTGATTGTAAGTCAACTACAGTCATTAAATAAATCTCAGTTGATCACATTTTATTTAAACATTGTTTCATAATAATTTGTCAGTATTTCTTTAAGTGCTCTTAACATTTTATGCAGTTTATACTAAGCGGAAATCTCACAGTTAACGGGCACTGCAGCAGTAAATATTATTATTATTACTCTGTGTAAAATTCAAAAGTTTTTACGTGAATAAAATACCAATTGGAGTGCTAAATTACTGAATATATTACAAATACCCATATTTTGGCATTACTGCATATCTTAATCTACCAAATAAATTAAAAAATATATTAAAATAGTTTAGAGGAATAGCTTAGGGGGAATCCAATTAAAGTTATTCATCTATCATAAGAGTTTAATTGCCATAATAGAATGCAGACACTTGTGTACCTCAAGAAATTACTAAATCCCTACCATATACAAAAAGTTATATCCAAATTAAAACATTTTTTTGCAGGAGTCTATATCACAAAACTGCACAAAAATATATTAATAGAGACTCCTGGTATTGCAAACCTTTATAATGTATGTGTATAATAGTCTCACTTAGAATTATTAGTACATGTTGGAAGGCAAGACATGACATTGAGAAGTACACTTGCATGTAAAGGACTGACAAGGTTAGAAAGCATAGTTCATATATACCAGGGGTGGGCAAATCCGGTTCCTGCAGAGCCCCACACAGGCTTGTATTTGCAGATATCCTTTCTGTGCACAGGTGAGTCAATCAGGATGACTGAAGAATTCACCCACCTGTATACAGCAGGGATATCCTCAATATCTGGCCTGTGTGGGGCTCTCCAGGACCGTACTCACCCACCGTTGATATATACAATCCAAAACCTGAAAGGTATTCCAAGTAAATCTTCTGGTCTGGAGGTGAAGGTTGACACAATAGGCAAATAAAGCACAAATAAAATCTATCCATACTCATAAGCAATCCTCAAAGTAAGAATTCACCACCCTATAGTGCACTAGCTGTGGAAAATAAGGCATCACAAAATGACAGCCTAGAATGGACAATAAAAACATTTTTTTTAATGAAAGTTGAAAAATGTGTATTGCAAATAGCATCTTGTGAGTTTTTACTAAACTACATAATGTTTGAGATCAGTTCACCAAACTGTAGAATTACAAATATATGTTTTCTTAAAAGACCAGAAGGAAAATTATATATTTTCCTAAAATTGCCTACTAATTCTAGTTTTGTAAAAAATAAAATGTGTATGTTAAATAGTGCTTACATCTTATATCTATGGGACAAACACTTAGGCTTAAGTTTATGGATGAGAGGTGGGGAAGGTAGTTTAAATTTATTGAACACAAGACAATAATGCTTTACTAGAAATACTGAACCTAATGTCGGCAATACTAACCTTAGATATATATATATATATATATATATATATATATATATATATAATTAACCTTCCTGCTTGTTCTAACTAAATTACTCAGGCATTTTAAGCAATATATACTTCTCATAGATACACTTAAAGGTCCAGGCATTTTTTTCTTTGTTGCATCTGCGAGCATTTGATAATGTCTCACTATAAATTTTCTTTATTCAAATGATGTTTTGGAGGAATAATAATGGATTTGAATGCTTAACTTATCTGGGGGCTTGACCATGTCATCCAATGAGCCGTAATACCTGGATTTTCTTTCTCATTCTCTCCATAAAGAGATACTGTACATAGGTATATTATGAGCCCTATTAAATTCTAACTCCTAATTTATGTGTTACAGGCATTAAATTAGCCCTGTAACGTTGCTCGCAGTGGACTTTGCAGGTTATCACGCAGGACGGCCAAGAATAGGCTACCCACTGAGCAAAGTTGAACTTCGTACATTTAAATCTTTTGATCCGTCGAGCACGTAACCGCTACTTGTTCAATTCAGCTATTAAATTGCAACGTGGTCACTCGCGAGCAAGCACGTAACACACACATGGAGCCCAAAGGCCTACGTGAGCTCTAGAGCACCTGCCGGGAGCTCCAATATGTAGCACTTGTAATGCAAATAACAACACTCTTTTGTACATTTTTTATAAGGGAAAGTGATGTTAGGTCTTAGAATTACTAGCACAACATTCTCAATACTGCAGATCGCCCCCGAAAATACTTTATTTCATGTTAATATTTTGTGTTATATCGATCCCTGCAATCAATGTGTTACGACATATACTGTAACTCGCATGTAATAGAATATCATATTTACAGCTTTATTAACATTGCATTAAATCTGGACTGTGGGTCCAATCGCAAACTGTAATTCTACTCTCCCCTTTTTTAGTGTCGTAACGGTAACAATCTCCCTTTCCCATTGGCTCCATCTACTTAATTGTTTGAGCACACAACTCCAACGGCCAAAAACTGGTTTACGAAATAGCCTCTCTCGCTCGTAGCTCGCAGCCCTTTCTAATTTAATAGCGATGTAAAACGCCCAAATTTGAAGCACGCAGCCCTTACGTGCTACACGTTGGACTTAAGAGGCTGGAATTTAATATGGCCCTATATTCCTAGTGAAATCCATAAACCTCCTAAGATTGTCAGTAAGCTTTTACGGGAGCCAAGTAATCTCTTGGGGAACAGGGAACAGTTTAGGACTTTTCTTGTGTTGCCGCTATTCTTTGGAACTTCCTGCCTCCCTCCATTAGACTACCCTACTGACCTCCAAAACGTCATTAAAAATGCATTTTGTTTAAAGAAGCTGATCAACTTCATCCTTAATATGCACAACGCATCTTTCTCCCCCTTTACCACTCCCAAACCCTCTAGATTGTAAGTTTGTGTTTTGGGAAAGCACTTTATGTGCCAGATTCTGAGCTCAAAGACAGGGCTCTCTATTCGTTTGCATCATGTTTAAACTGGTTTTGCCTTGTACTTAACCAATGTATGGTGCAATGGAAGATGTTGGCACTTTACAAATAAAGGATAATAGTAATAGTATGTCACGATCATTTGTAAGATTTCCTGAGGGAGCCATATAGTTGAACCCTATATAAGTTATATTTAATGATATCTTTATATTTTAATGTTACCTTTGGTAAGACAGATTCCGGTTTATGCTACATTATATATGTCTTTATTGTTTATGAAACTTAATGTAATGTAATATATTTCTCTTTTATAAAAATTAAGATAAACATTTCAGATGCTGAAATTATTCTCCTGTGAGATTATTACAAGTTTTGAATGTTTGCTTATATCAGCTAATGTGAAAAAAAGCTACAACCCAGAATGTAAGAATTTAAGCTGATTTTTTTTATAAAGTGATTGTGAGGGATTGCATCACTTTGTTCTTGAGTAATGTCTATCATCAAAAGCTTTACTGTTCTAAATTCAGAATCAATGTACCTTTCCAAAACACTACCATCTGTGATTATGTACCAATGTTTTCAAATAAAAAAGGACAGTAACTGAAAAATATAAGGACATTTTATTTGTATGTACTATTGTGCTCTATATGAGAAATAAGAAGCTATTTACCACCACAACAAAACATTTTTATTACCATATAAGAATTTAATTTCATAGACGGGTGATTTGAACTACTTCTGGTATTGTGTTTATAATCATATCTTTCAGCAAACTAGGTTACAATATTAGAACATTTTGAATATATTTAGTGAAATTAAATTATAATTTCTACCATATTACCAGTCAGCTGTGTCTAGATTCCAAAAATGGTTCTGGTTACTATGACACCCTACTTGTGTATTTTCTTCAAAAAACAGGGTCAATAGTCCTTTGTACAAAAAAACACCACAGTAAATATGCTATTATTGACTAATTTGCACTAGTAGGGCACTGTCTTGTGGCATATTTTTTTATTTCAAATCTACCAAGAGGGGAATTATTTGAAAGACAAAGTTATTATTATTGTAATAAGACAATTTTCATATTTATTTCATAGCAGGTGGTGGTTATTGGTACCTACCCATAAAAAAAATGATATAGCTTATTATCATTTCTGTATAATCAAGAAAATAGAAAAGAGGGCTCTTTGTAAAGAGAATACCTGTATTTTAGTATAGAAGGCCATAAACATTCTTAAAAAATACTTGAAATTGTCTGCACAGACACCAGATCTTCTTAGTTCTCTAATTCTTTGTTCTTTCTTAGCCCTGCAATCTTTGCTTGACCCCTTACTTTCTGTTCCAGTGTTTTTTTTTTTATTCTGATCATATTTGATATGTTTTTCCACCTTGATAATTATGGACATCCAAAACTGGAGAGCATAAAAACATCTCCAGTAATATATCCTAAAGGTTATTCTTCCTGTCAGGCATGTGGAAATAATTCACTTGATGGACAAAAACTATGTATCAAACAATGATATCAGAAACCGCTGAAAAGCCTCTGGCAAACTGGATTGGATTAGAAAGGCTATAGCCAAAGGAATTGACCAAGTAGCTCAATCTCGTAAAACCTAGCATCTTATATGAAATGGAGGAGGTAGAAGACATTTTTTGCATAGATCTAGGTAAAGGATCTTCATTTCAATCTTCCTTTCAATACTGTTTCTTTCCATCAGAGATGGGATACGAGTACGATGAGGAGGAATGAATAGCAGGTGAGGCAATAGAGTTTGAACAGAGCTTGATGGAACCTCTGATTAAGGTTACATAGTTACATAGTATTTAAGGTTGAAAAAAGACTTTCAGTCCATCAAGTTCAACCTTTTAAGATCTCCTCTGATCTGCAATATGCGGATTAACTATTAATTAATTAGTTGTATATTAAAAAAAAAAAAAAATCAATTCCCTCCTGATCCCAGACACCGGACTTCTACCTGGATCAATACTGCCTCTCTAATTATCCATGTTAACCCTGAATTCCCTTTGAATTAGAAATAAATCCAGTCCCCTTTTAAAGTTATCTATCGAATCCGCTGTCACCACCTCCTCTGGTAGAGAATTCCACAGATTAACCACCCTTACTGTGAAGAACCCTTTTCTTTCTTTAAGGTGGAATCTTTTTACTTCTAACCTCAAGGGATGTCCTCTTGTCAGTTGAAAACCTCTTGGCACAAAAAGCTCCCTTGACAAATCTTTATACTGACCCTGGATGTATTTATGTAAGGTAATCATATCTCCTATTAGACGCCTTTTTTCTAGAGAAAATACGTTTAATTTGGTTAGTCTTTCTTCATAACTTAGCCCCTCCATTCCCCTTATTAGTTTTGTTGCCCTCCTCTGTACATTTCCAGCTCTAAAATGTCCTTTTTATGAAGTGGTGCCTAAAATTGTACTCCATATTCCAAATGAGGGCGTACTAGAGATTTGTATAGTGGCAGAATTATATTTGCTTCCCTGGCTTCTATACCCTTCTTAATACATGCTAATATTTTATTTGCCTTTGCAGCTGCTGCTTGGCTTTGAGCACTGTTACCTAGGTGGTTGTCCACAAGCACTCCCAAATCCCTTTCAATATCCGATACACCTAGATTTGCTCCATTAAGATTATAAATTGCATGGCTATTTTCCTTCCCAGATGCATAACTTTACATTTATTTGTATTAAATCTCTTGTGCCCATTCCTCAATTTTATGTAAATCTCTTTGGAGGGAAAGCACATCACTATCTGATTGAATTACCTTGCACAACTTTGTGTCATCAGCGAAAATGGAGACACCACACTCCAATCCTACCTCTAAGTCATTAATAAATATGTTAAAAAGGAGCGGACCTAATACTGAACCCTGAGAGGAACCCCACTTACCACATTAGTCCAATCGGAGTATGTTCCATTTACAACAACCCTTTGCTTCCTGTCTTTTAGCCAGCTCTCAATACATGAGCAGATATTTACTGCAACTCCTGTATCTCTTAGTTTGCACAATAGTCTCTCATGTGGCACTGTATCAAAAGCCTTTGCAAAATCCAAAAAGACTACATCCACTGAGTTGCCTTGATCCAGGTTCCTACTAACCTCCTCATAGAAACAAATTCGATTTGTTTGACATGACCTATCCCTCATAAATCCATGTTGACTCCTACTTATAATCCTGTTCAAATAGACATATTCTTGTATATTATCCCTTATTAACCCTTCTAAAAGCTTCCCCACTACAGAAGTGAGGCTCACTGGTCCATAATTCCCCGGATTTGCTCTTGCTCCCTTTTTAAATATAGGTATCACATCAGCTTTTCTCCAGTCATCTGGTAGAGACCCTGTGTTGAGTGAATCTTGAACAATTAAATATAATGGTTTGGCTATTACAGAACCCAGTTCCCTTAGTACCCTTGGATGTATTCCATCAGGACCCGGGGCTTTATTAACATTTATTTTTTCCAACCTCTTTTGGATTACTTCCTGTGTTAACCATTTTTTTGGCAAAGGTAGTGTAGCCCCATTATGTTGCCGTGTCCCAACCACTGTTACCTCCCTTGTGTATAACGAAGAAAAGAACCTATTTAGCTCATCTGCCTTTTCTTGGTCACTAATTATCAGACGGCCTGTGTCTCATTGTAATGTTCCTATAGCTTCCTTCCTCACCTTCTTCCCATTAATATACTTAAAAAATATTTTAGGGTTAGTCTTACTCTCTTTTGCAATTAATTTTTCATTTTCTATTTTAGCCAGTCTAATTGCCCTTTTGCAAGCCTTGTTGGTTTCCTTGTATTCCTGTAAAGCAGTCTCTGTCCCCTCTTGTTTGTATAATTTAAATGCCTGTTTTTTACTCCGTATCTTGATCTTTAAATCATTGTTAAGCCACATTGGATGGGATTTGCTCCTTTTACTTTTATTCCCACACAGTATATGCTGATGTGTATGTATATTTAGTAAGGATTTAAATGTTGTCCACTTGTGGTCAGTGTTTTTACCTGCCAGTTCTTTGTCCCAGTCTATACTTTGTATTGCTGCCATTAGACTGTTAAAATCTGCCCTTTTAAAATTAAGAGTTTTTGTTGGCCCCTTAAAATTTTGTTTTTTTAATTCAATCTCAAACGAGACTGTGTTGTGATCACTGTTTCCCAAAGGTTGCCCTATTCCAACATTAGATACTATATTAATATTATTTGTGATGAGTAAATCTAAGATAGCTTCATTTCTAGTAGGCTCTTGTACAACCTGGGCCAGATAATGATCCCTGAGTGTACTCAACAACCTGCTCCCCTTAGATGAACTGCTGGTCTCATTTATCCAGTTTATTTCAGGGTAATTAGCATCTCCCATTATTAGAACTTGACCATGCTTAGCTGCATTTTCAATCTGTAACAATAATTGTATTTCCTCACTTTAAGCTATATTTGGGGTTTTATAGCATACTCCTACTAATATTCTTTTGGAATTTGCTGTTTCGCTATTTAACTCTATCCACAAACATTCAGCTTTATCACTAGGTCCAACATAAATATCTTCTCTGACTATAGGCTTAAATTCAGGCTTAACATACAGACAAATCCCTCCTCCTCATTTACCATTGCCTCTATCTTTCCTAAATAGGTTATAACCATCCAGATTAACAGTCTAGTCATGAGATTCATCCCACCACGTTTCATTAATGCCTATTAAATCCCATTTTTCATTAATTGCTAATAATTCTAACTCTCCCATTTTTCCTGGCAAGCTTCTGGCATTAGCAAGCATACACCTTATGTTATGAGTGTGTAGGTCTGAAGTGCCTGCCACTGTACTTTAATTACTTAGTACAACCTCCCTATTGACTATACTACCCCTCCCCCATCTGCTAATGTTATTAGAATTGTCACATATTTCACAAACATGACATGCATTTACTAATCTAGAGTGGTACTATTGAAGAAACTTTCATAAACCATAGTTTCAAAAGCTGTCAGGAATTGGAAAATAGAGGAAAAATTTCTTAACCATGTTGAACGAATTTCTTTACTAAAATGATTTTTTAGGTTAAGTTTGCCATTGATATTACCTCAGAAAAAGTGAATGTGATAATTTTTCAGGGAAATGTGTGGCAATGGCTGTGGTCATCAGGAGACCCTTATTGCTGTATTTCTGGTCATTTGATTGCTCATTAAAGTTGGGAATATGTAATATTGCCTTTGATGGAGGTGTGCTTATTCTAAAACTCCCAGATGAGGTCACAGCGAGTGTTATTATTATTATCCTTTATTTGTAATGCGCCAACATAGAGTTACAATCTAAAAGGGATGATAAATTCAACGATAGTTTTCACTACGCCAAGGCAGAGACAACAGAAGACCTAACTATAGAACCTCCTTTCAGGACAGGCATTATTATATAATATTTTTTCAGTTCAGTTGTGATTTTTTTTTTTTTTATAAAAGATTAGCCAGAAGAGAAGATCAGTCTACAGGGGCATCAAAAACTGGGGCTTTTCTAAGTTGTATCCAAAAAATTCAGATGTAATCAGTTACAGACATGGGTTCAGTGGCGGCTGGTGACTTTCCAAGTTGGTTGGTCGGAAGACAGAGACCTGGCCCCTCCCCTTACACTGACTCCACCCAACAGTATAAACCCCTCCCCTTCACAACATGTTACCTATAGGCTCTGCCCAGTGACACAGACTCCACCCACTTGATTTTTTTCCCTGTCACTTTACTTACTTATTATCTTGATGAGGGTGAGATGGTGCTGCTTCTGCTCATTTTTCTTATGCTGGGAAGTTCCTCCTATTGCATGATGACATGAGATAATTAAACAGAACACATATAATACATCTTAGATCAGGACGTGTGGCCGCTGCAGCTCGCAGAAATAGATAAAAGTGATCCCATAGAGAGATACAGGGATATAGAGAGAAAGAGGAAGGGATAGAGAGAGAGGGGGATAGAAAATTAGAGATATACCCTATCAGCGTTATTAAATTGCAATTTGGCCAATTGAAAAGGGCTCTATATAAGCACAGAGCATATTTTTTTTGTGGCGCTGTCCCTCCTGCTGTCTCTTTGCCTGCTGTCCCTGCCCTGTGTTTTTCCCCCTTATTTCCCTCTCCTGTGTCTCTTCCCCTCACCTCTGTGTCTCTTTCCACCCACTCCCCCCTCTCCCCATTCTCCCTCCCGTGTCTTTCTCCTCCCTCTCCCTCTTCAAATCTTGAGTGCCTTTTGATGAGCGCCTAAGTCCTACGGCCTTCGGCGCTCATTGTGAGCCTTTTTACAAGTCTTACGGGCCTGCCCAATGGTTGCCAAACACCTACTGACTTCTTTGTGAGCCTTTTTAAAAAAACGTACGGTTTTATATCAGCCATTTTTGTCCTCACTTAGCCAATTTCAGACGTCCCAAAAACGCCAGTTAAACATCAACAGCCTTATTAAATTGCGATTCGAAAATTGAAAAGGGCTCTATATATGCACATAGCATTTTTTTTTTTTTACAGAAGTTTTTAGTTAGTGAACTTTTATCCAAAAGCAAAGTATTCCCCAACTAAAAACTTCTGTAAAAAAAAAAAATATGCTGTGTGTGTCATGGCTCACTTGGCAGTCATCTGGGACTTGGACAGATGTCTGTCACAGACTGTTGACACAAGAGACGATACCTGGGGGTTTGGGGCTCCCAGACACCCTGTTATACTGTTATAAGGTTATATTGTTATTTTGTGGTCTAGGGGATAAAGTATTATAAGTTTACCCCTTAGCATATCCCCATCCCTTCCATGTTTAGGCTCATTGTAATGGGTGTCATGTGAGGGAGCTGGTGGGATGTGTTGGTTGTATGTGTGTGAAACATTGTGTGTTGTATTTGTAAATATGAATGTATGTTATTATATTAGTATGTCATTGTATTGTAGAGGGGAAGCTGTTGAATACAGGCAAGCCTCCTTTGTTCCCAAAGGCCTGTTAATCCCATTAGCTAAGTGTCCAGCAGAGAACTAACAATGGGAAGCTCACAGCTGGAGAGCAGACAGGCAGGCACCCAGAAACAATGGGATGGCCTGAAGGCTTCTCATGGGCACAAGAGAACCAACGTATGCTTTGCCCTGGAGAGTCAGAGTCCAAATGAATTAGTTGGCCTCGCCTAGTGGGCGGACCTGGGAGGGGACTATTGGTTCACACACAGTTCCCCTTCATGATTGGCCAGACGTCATTTGGGGCTGGCTAACGGTAGCCACTTCCCCCATTCTTGTGTGATGTGGTTAAATATGCTGTTCTAAAAAAAAACATGGTTCATAATTTTCATCAAGGCTTTGTGTGCAGGTGTATTATTGACCCAGGGGCATATGCTGGCAGAGGAGATCGTTTCTGACTCCCTACCAAGGTTTTCCCAGGCACACTACCTTAAGCTGGGACTTATGCTCTTGCATCCGCAAAGAAGGTCCATTGGTCTGAGTCACCCAAATCTTAGGTCTAAAACCTACAGGAGATAAGAGGACTAGGATCCTCTATACTCCATCATCATTGTAGGTTGTGACAATTGGTGGCAGTGGTGAGAGACTCTACAGAAAGACCAAGAAGGGAGCAGCAATACGAGGAATGGTCCTCAGCGGAGCTAAGGGAGGCGATGAAGCAGAACGGAATCCCTAGGAGGAAGGGAGACCAACGAGCGGGGATGATTGCAGCCCTGAGAAAAAATGATGCGGAGCAGGGGGAAGCAGAGGAGTTGGGTGAGGGACCACCAAGGGCTCCAAGACCCCAACCAGAGCAAGACATCACCAAAGAGGCAACAAGGAGGTATGAAGAAGCCAGACACCTATACCCCAGTGAGATGACCGCACAAGAGGTGGCCAAAGTACTGGACCAGCATTACCAGAGAATCTGGCAGGAGCGCACTGGGGAGCGGGATCAAGCTCAGCAAAGGCTTGGTTGCCGCACAGAGGAATTGCCAGCACGAGTTAAGATGGCATACCAGAACTTTAAGAAGTTCCAGGATGGTATGGACAATATGGACGAATTCCTTCAGGAGTTTGAGCAGCAATGTGGGGTCCAAGATATTCCCTATGGAGAATGGGCCAAATTGCTGCTGAACAAGTTAACAGGAAGGGCCAGTGCGGCATGTGGAGCCCTTCCACGAGAACAAGCCCAGGATTATAAATATTTGTGCACTGTGTTGCTGAGCAGATATACTGTGACGCCTGAGACATTTTTGGATAGATTCAGGGGCACCACCAAAGGACCAGCAGACACTCATGTGGAGGTTATGTGCAGGTTAAGGCGAGCTTGTACCCAGTGGTGGTCTACACAAGGAGCCATCACAGCCGAACAGATATTGGAAGTGGTACTGATGGAACAATTCCTGAACATTTGCTCCTTAGAAGTAGGTGAATGGTTGCAAGATCAAAAACCGACCACTGCAGACCAAGCAGCTGCGCTGGCAGATCGGTTTTTCAGTACCAGGGCCAAAAGAGTGTCCCAAGAAACAAAACCTAGCCTAAATACGGGTAGGGGCCCCAGAGAGGTGGTGCCAGCTCGATCAGCTCCTGAGATACGTAATGCGCCCTGGGCACGGCCAGTAAAAACATCTGACCACAGGGGTACCAAGTACCAGCCTGCTCCCAGGACACAATGGGGGACCAAACCAATGAGCTCAGAATGCTACAACTGCAACCAACGAGGTCACTTTGCTAAGGATTGTCCTCAGGCACCCAAAAACTCTAGAGGACCTCCCCACCACCATGTACATTATTTGGGGGAGTGGACTGAGTGGCCGGCGAGCTCCAACGCAGCTCTTTGGGAGCCAGAAGCAGAGGAAGGATATTCAGGGATCTATACTGTAAGGAACCCGCAGAAGCTGTCTGGAGAACAACATAGGCAAGCCGTGTGGTTACAAGGACGCCAAGCTACTGGCTACCGTGACTCTGGATCAGCAGTCACAGTAGTCCTACCCAAATGGGTACGCCCTACAGATTCTATCCGAAAGGAAATGTGGGTGATGGTAGCAGGAGGAGAACAGTTAACCATCCCCATGACTCGCGTTAATTTGGACTGGGGCATGGGGAACCAAAGCAAGGAAGTAGGAGTCATGGATGGGCTCCCCGCGGATGTTTTACTGGGCAATGATTTGGGCCACATGACGAGCCAATATGTACAGCCCATTACCAGAGCTCAAGCCAAGAGCACCCACCCTGGAGAGGCATATCAGGAGCAGAGGGGATACCCAAGACCTGAGGTAAGTCCATTGCTTGCTAATACATTAACTTTAGGATGGGCCAAGGGAGAGGAGATCAGGGCAGTTCTGCAGAAAGACGAGACTTTGGCTGGTTTAAGGGACAGGGCAGCACAAGGCAAAGGAGTGGGTGACCTATACAGCGTTATCTGGGATAAGGGGTTGTTATATAGGGTAAAGGTACCTATAAATAATGAGGTAGGCAGAGAACCCAGGAAACAATTAGTGGTTCCCCAGCTATATAGGGGCAAGGTGCTACAAGTAGCACATGAAATACCCCTGGGAGGGCACTTAGGGGAGAAGAAAACCCGGAGTAGAGTGAAAGAGATATTTTTCTGGCCAGGGTTGGATAAGGATGTAAAGGAGTTTTGCCATTCTTGTGATGCCTGCCAAAGGAACAGGCCTCTCAAGAAGAACAGCAGGGCCAAGTTACAGTCCCTCCCAGTAATGGAAGAACCCTTCCAGAGGGTAGCTGTGGACATCATTGGGCCCCTAGCTAGAGCCAGTAGAACGGGGAAGCAGTATATCCTTACCCTGGTAGATTATGCCACTAGGTACCCTGAGGCAGTAGCCTTGTCCAGTATAACCGCTCCAAAGGTAGCAGACGCCTTGGTGACTATATTCACCAGAACAGGGTTTCCCCATGAGATTTTGTCCGATCAAGGCCCACAATTTATGGCCAAAGTCACGGAACAGCTATGGGCCACGTGTGGCGTTAAGCATATTACCTCTTCCCCCTACCATCCCCAGACTAATGGTCTATGCGAGCGGTTCAATGGGACTCTTAAACATATGATACGCACTTTTACAGACCAGGAACCAGACTGGGAACGGTTGTTGCCATGTTTGCTGTTCGCCTATAGAGAGGTACCCCAGGAGTCTACAGGGCACTCCCCCTTTGAACTCCTGTATGGGAGACATGTGAGAGGACCCTTAAGCATAATTAGGGAAACATGGGAAGGGGAGTATAGGCAGCAACCCATACCAGTGGCCACCTATGTACTAGCCTTCAGAGAGAACATGTCCAGACTAACTGGAATAGTCAGCCAAAACATGAGGAAAGCCCAGCAGAGGGATCAGAAATACTACAAGGCAGGGACCAGTGATAGAATTCTGGAAGAGGGAACAAAGGTGCTTATGCTGGAACCTCACCCCCAGAATAAATTACAGTCCCAGTGGGTAGGGCCTTACACAATCAGCCAGAAAGTGGGGAACAAGGCCTATGTAGTAATGATAGACCCGGATAGGGCCATCACCAGAGTTGCTCATATAAACAGACTTAAGGTGTACGTTCAGAGAGCAGCTCACCTTTTAGCTATTTGTAGGGCCACAGAGGACGAACCAGAAGAGGGACAGATCCCAGATATGCTAAACAAAGCAGACCAGGATACAGTAGGAGAAAGTATTCAGCAGACCCTGGAATTAGACGCAGAGCAGAAAGAGCAGCTGTCCAACAGCTTAAAACCCTTCCACTCCCTGTTCACCACCAAGCCAGGGTGTACCCCCTTAGCTGTCCACCCAGTAGTAACCGGGGAATGTGCCCCCTTAAAGCAATACCCCTACAGGGTACCAGAGGCAGTTAGGGCCAACATTCAGGCAGAATTACGCACTATGCTACAGTTGGGAGTGATAGAAGAATCCAGTAGTCCCTGGGCATCTCCAGTGGTATTGGTGCCCAAAAAAGATGGAACCACTCGTTTTTGCGTGGATTACCGTAGACTGAACGATAAAACCAAAACAGATGCCTACCCTGTTCTACGCATGGACGAGTTGTTGGACCGGCTAGGTACTGCCAAATATTTAACCACTTTAGATCTCTCTAAAGGATATTGGCAGATCCCTTTAGAAGAGACTGCAAAGGAGAAGTCTGCCTTTATCACCCCCTTTGGACTCTTCCAGTTTAAAGTAATGCCATTTGGGATGAAAAATGCTCCTTCTACCTTCCAGAGACTAGTGGACACATTGTTGCAAGGGCACCAAGAGTATGCCCAGGCCTACCTGGATGATATAGCCATTTTTAGCCAGACTTGGGAGGACCATATAAGGCACATTAGCCAAATTATGCAGGCAATTCACCAAGCTAAGTTGACCATAAGACCTGACAAATGTCAATGGGCTAGAGCAGAAGTGCAATACCTAGGTCATTGGGTGGGGAATGGGAAGTTAAGACCCGAACCAGCCAAGGTAGAGGGAATAGCAGCTTGGCCCACCCCTAAAACTAAGAAGCAGGTGATGGCTTTCCTAGGTACTACTGGGTATTACCGAAAATGTATTCCTGATTTCAGCAGCACAGCCAAACCCCTGACGGATCTCACCAAGAAGAAGCTACCCCGGGAAGTGAATTGGACTTCTGCGTGCCAGTTGGCTTTCCAAACACTGAAGGATGCTCTGACCTGCTCCCCAGTCCTGGCTGCCCCAGACTATAACCGCCCTTTCGTGGTACAGACTGATGCCTCCATGTATGGCATAGGGGCAGTATTGAGTCAGCCAGACAACCAGGGAGCACCCAGTGGCCTACATTAGTAGCAAACTACTGCAACGAGAAACAGCCTATGCAACTATAGAAAAGGAATGTTTAGCAGTAGTCTGGGCTCTACGCAAACTACAGCACTACCTGTACGGAAGACAGTTCACAGTCACCACAGACCATAACCCTCGTTGTTGGTTATCTAAAGTGGCTGGAGAGAATGGCCGACTACTGAGGTGGAGTTTAGCCCTACAAACTTTTAATTTCACGGTACAACACCGCAAAGGGAAATTCCACCAGAACGCAGATGGATTGTCGCGCCAACTAGAGCCCTGACTGTCAGTCCAGATAGGCATCCTGGAGTACAGGATACCTACATCTGTACTTGGGGGGGTAATTGTCATGGCTCACTTGGCAGTCATCTGGGACTTGGACAGATGTCTGTCACAGACTGTTGACACAAGAGAAGTTACCTGGGGGTTTGGGGCTCCCAGACACCCTGTTATACTGTTATAAGGTTATATTGTTATTTTGTGGTCTAGGGGATAAAGTATTATAAGTTTACCCCTTAGCATATCCCCATCCCTTCCATATTTAGGCTCATTGTAATGGGTGTCATGTGAGGGAGCTGGTGGGATGTGTTGGTTGTATGTGTGTGAAACATTGTGTGTTGTATTTGTAAATATGAATGTATGTTATTATATTAGTATGTCATTATATTGTAGAGGGGAAGCCGTTGAATACAGGCAAGCCTCCTTTGTTCCCAAAGGCCTGTTAATCCCATTAGCTAAGTGTCCAGCAGAGAACTAACAATGGGAAGCTCACAGCTGGAGAGCAGACAGGCAGGCACCCAGAAACAATGGGATGGCCTGAAGGCTTCTCATGGGCACAAGAGAACCAACGTATGCTTTGCCCTGGAGAGTCAGAGTCCAAATGAATTAGTTGGCCTCGCCTAGTGGGCGGACCTGGGAGGGGACTATTGGTTCACACACAGTTCCCCTTCATGATTGGCCAGACGTCATTTGGGGCTGGCTAACGGTAGCCACTTCCCCCATTCTTGTGTGATGTGGTTAAATATGCTGTTCTAAAATAAAACATGGTTCATAATTTTCATCAAGACTTTGTGTGCAGGTGTATTATTGACCCAGGGGCATATGCTGGCAGAGGAGATCGTTTCTGACTCCCTACCAAGGTTTTCCCAGGCACACTACCTTAAGCTGGGACTTATGCTCTTTCATCCGCAAAGAAGGTCCATAGGTCTGAGTCACCCAAATCTTAGGTCTAAAACCTACAGGAGATAAGAGGACTAGGATCCTCTATACTCCATCATCATTGTAGGTTGTGACAGTGTGCTTATATAGTGCCCTATTCAATTGGCCAAATCGCAATTTAATAAGGCTGCAAATTAGATTGCTCACTTACAGGCTCCCTGCCTCTCACCCAGTGCTGTGTGTGAGGTTGTAATTACATTTTTTAATTAATTGGCGTCTTTTGGCGTTCCTCCGATGGCTTCCAAGTTACAGGATTGAAAAAAATGGCGTCCGTTAAGGCCATAATTTTTTGAAGCCTTGCATGCCTCGCAAGGAGTACCTTCAGCAGTCATCGCGATGCCCGCAATGAATGACCCGTAACTTTTAACATAGCATTATCGTCAAACTCGCAATTACGACAACTAGTATATGTGATTGATATATATATATATATATATATATATATATATATATATATATACTGTATACACACACACACACATTATATATATATATATATATATATATATATATATATATATATATACACACACACACACACACATATATATATATATATATATATATATATATATATATATAAATATATATATATATATAGTAAATAAATGGTATATCTCTGTGTTCACATTTGAATGTCTAAAACAAGTTAAAAAACCTGCTTCCAGCTCAGAATTCCGAGAAAAACAGTTATTACTCTTTCATTCTGGGCAGCTGAGCAGGGACATGCAAATGTGCCCATAAATGACTCACTCTTCAATCCATAAACCATTTCAAACATGCAGTGTCCACAATACCTTTGAGCCTCTGCCTCTCTCCCTCTGATACTGCAACCATACACACTCTCTGGAAGCTTCTCTGAAGGTATCTAACTACACTGTAGAGCGATCTTAACTTTCATACTATCAATATTTGTATGATCTGATTTTTTAGGCGATAGAAATGTTCACTAAGCAAATATGTACCTATGCTTTTGTCTGAAACCCCCCTTATCTTGCTTGCTTACCCACCCCCAAAGCCTGGTTTTATTGCTTCTTATCTGTGAAATGACATTGCCCATCCTTCTCATATTCTATTTCAGTGTCCACAATACCTCTGGGCCTCTGCCTCTCTCCCTCTGATACTGCAACCACTGCCCCCCCCCCCCCCTCACCCACCCACCCCTGGTTACTCTTCCTTTATTGAGTCTTTTAGATTTCCTACAGCTGACCAATTGTTCAATTAATATATCTCCTAACCAAGGCCCCTCACTGGCCTAGCTACACACCTTATAGAGAGGGACAATGATGTGAGGTAGGCTCTGAATGAGAGATAGGCTTTAATTATTTGTTTTCATTAGTAATTTTTAGTTTTATAAGAATAACCACACATTTTAAAATACACTACCTCATATGCAATACTCCTGCTTCAGTGAACAGTTTATTAAGAATTGAGAGCTGCAATTGTATAACTATATCCCAATAGTGTGTTTAAGCCTAGGCCCATGAGGCCTAGATCTAGGATAGCACATTTTAATGGGTCAGCAGGATGACGGTGCAGATCCCGGTGCAGTATCACAGAATAAGGGTTTGAAATGGTACAATAATTCCTATTTGTAGTGACATTTGTTTCTGTGGGTGTACCTATCACTTTCTAATATACAGGTATACCTCGCTTGACGCTCCCCTGCAGAGCACTATAGCAATGTTTTTATGTCTGATATTTGCTGAGCACTAAACTCCGTTATAGCGTTTTTTTCTCGTGGCACCCCGCTTAACTCTATCAACAGCATTACAGTGTTAAGAGGGGCAGAGTGAGAGAGCCAGAGAGAGATAGAGCAAAATCCTACTTACAAGATCCATAGTCAAGGTACAGAATACTTTCTTTGTTCCCTTGTTTTTAATAATGTGATTGTTGATTGTTAATTATTAATTGTTAATTGTCTAATAAAATGTACTTTTATTGTGTTTTTTGGGTAATGTCCATTGCCATCAGGGACCCCCAAATCCTGCCAAGAACATCTGCTGGCAAGGTACAGCTGTACAGAATATTGTCATTGTTCCGTTATTTTTCATAATGTGATTGTTAATTTTCTAATATAATCTACATTCACTGTGTTTTTTTGTAAGGGAGAGAAAGTCGTGGTGGAGAGGGCCATTGCCAGCAGGGACCCCATATCCCGGAGACAACATTCAGTGGAAAGGTACGGTGCAGAATATTGTCATTGTTTCCTTGTTTCTCATTATGTGATTGTTAATTGTCTAATAAAATCTACATTCATTGTATTTTTTTGTACTGTTTCACAGATGTCTGAGCGCAAAGAGGAGCAGGCTAAGCTCAAGCGCCAGAGTATTCCTCTGGATGTAAAAATTCAAGTGCTGGACCGACTGGAAAAAGGAAAGCAGCAGGTGGATATTGGGGCAGATCTCCATTTGCCAACCTCCACCATCCGAACCATCCTGAAAAACAAGGACAAGATTTGCACTACCGTGACAACTAGCACTGTTTCTTCAGCAAAGAAGATCACCCGCTCCAGGTGCTACATCCTTGAGGAGATGGAGAAGAGGCTGTCCATCTGGATAGATGATGAACTGCAGTGTAATATGTCTCTCAGCCAGGCCATCTTATTGGAGAAGACGAAGAGCATATACACCCAATTCCAGAGCCAAAATCCAGATATGATGGAGAGCTTTGCAGCAAGTAGAGGTTGGTTTGACGGCTTAAAAAAAAGGTACAACCTCTACAACATTAAGATCACCGGTGAAGTGCGGACACCGAGGCTGCTGCGGCCTTTCCAGCCTCTTTCAAGGACATGGGGGAAAGAGGGAACTATCCACTGGAGCTTGTCTTCAATGTGTATGAGCCCGGTCTCTTCTGGAATCGGATGCCAAGCTGCACTTTCATCTCCAGGGAGCAGAAGAGAGCACCAGGCTTGAAAGCGGTCAAAGACAGGCTGACCCTTCTTGTGGGTGGGAACACCAGCGGTGACTTCCGTATAAAGCCATTGCTGGTATACCACTCCAAGACACAGAGGGCAATGAGGGGCATAAGTAAGTCCAGCTTGCCAGTCATTTGGCAGTTCAACAGGAAGGCATGGATCACCAATGACCATTTCTGCCCTTCCATGCAGCTTTATTGTAGGCTCAAGGGACTGGATGAAAAAACGCTGCTCATCATGGACAATGCTCCACACCACCCTACTAACTTGGCTGAGCTGTCCATCAGCATTCCTGTTGAGATCCTGTTCCTGCTGCCGAACACAGCGTCGCTCATCCAGCCTATGGACCAGGGGGTGATTGCCACCTTCAAGGCCTACTATCTCCACCTCACATTCCGCCAGCTGTTTGACCAGATGGACCTCCAGGACAAGCAGTCATTGTTGGACTTCTGGAAGCAGTACAACATCATGACGACTGTCACTAACATTGATCTGTCCTGGAAGGACCGCAAGAGCCCCTCATAGCGGAGATAGTGGACCTTGTGACCACGGCTGGACAGGAAGGCACTGATGTCCAGGACATTGAGCATTTAGTGCAGGCTTCGGATGAGAGTCTCTCCAATGAGGTCCTGGAAGAACTGGCTGAACAGGGCACAAAGGAATCTCAGGACACCAGTGACTCTGACACAATCTCAAAAAGAACTGTCCTCTGAGCATATAAACAGGACATTGCATCCGATCAATGACCTAATGGATGATCTGCAGGAAGCAAAGACAATTGTTCCTTGACCAGTTTGGAGCCAAGGTGGACGAGGATGACCCTGGAGCCTCCACATCCACCACTTAAAGTGGCCTTTTTTTTTGTACACTACTTTACTGTTTCTTTAATTTTGTGCTGTTTCTTTAATTTATTGGGTGCAAAATCCTTGGTTTATGTTGCTGTTTATTTATGCTGCTGTGTGCAGTTAATTTAGAAGAAGTGGGGATATAACCTATGATTAGAATATAACAAGGGGATAGGAGGAATTATAACTGGGTTGTGGGTACCCTCAAGTAAATTGGGCGTGGGAGTGCATAAGTCTGAATGGGCCTAGGGCAGCAAAAAAACGAAATACCACATGCTGCACAGCTTTCTAAGATCCCATTTTCATGAAATATATTAGAAATTTTAAAAAACACACACTCTCCCAAACATACCACTCTGCAGCATTATTATACAATGCTAGGCAGCCCCTGTGACAGTGAAAAACTGGCCTCCACTGAATTACTGCCCATTTTAGACATGGATAGGATGCAGAAATTGTAGCTAGCAAACACATTTCATACTATATTTTTAAATTTTACAGCAAACAACGGAATCGTCTGTTTCACTATATGCTTTTTAGCCCAGTCTCTGTTACATATAATCTACAGTGATACAAAAATATGACAGCTCTGCACAGTGCTTGACATGTAACCCTCTGAGTATTGAGAGAGTACTAATTTCAAAACTAGACGTGACTCAGGTATCCCTAGTTACTTGGGGCCTCATTCTATTACCGGCCGTAAATCGGCCGTAAGGCTGCGATTCCTTGCGGGGGTTCTGTTAACTCGCGATTCTATTATACGGCCCCGCAAGGATCTCCTCTTACGGCCGGCCGCATATCTTGGAACCGGCCGTAAGCTGTGAAATCTAAAAACGCAAAAATAAATTCAAGCCTGCACTGCACAGCTCTGTAAATGCTAGGGATCATATTGGGGGACATGAGGATTAAAAGTAACCCACTCTCAAGCTTGCACATCAGCCCAAACCCGAGTTCAAATTAACAGTTTATTTTCCGGCTGCGGCGTGGGCGGGTCTGAAGTGCTCCAAGCACTCTGGACTTTTTACATGGATATTTTACGGATATTAAAAATAAAATATTTTACGGATTTGAGTATAGGATAATTATGTGCTATTTTTTCTAACACCTAAAATCCCTTTATAGTCTTCTCAAAGTGCAGGATGGCTTTATTTGAGCTATTTTATGTGCTTAATTGGTGCTAGCGGGACCTCTTTCCTGCAAGTAAGCTGCGGCTCGTTTTTAGCCTTGCAGAGAGGGTTCCTGGAGCAATTGAATTGCAAATAGGAATTTCTTACGGCCGAAACTCTTGCGGCCGTTTTAGATCAAAGGCATTCCTCCGGCGCGAGCGGCCGCAAGAGATAGCAAGGCACCGGCCGCAAGCCTGCCGGAGCCCCCGGCCATAAGGGAATAGAATAGCCGAATAGCTTGCGGCCGGTCCTTGCGGCCCCGCAACGTCTGCGGCCGCTAATAGAATGAGGCCCTTGGAGTTCAGGTGGTAACCTTATCTAAGCACAGTGCCATGAATGAGTTGGTTGTGAAATGTCATTCACTGCACCTGTTGTATCACCATCATTTGTTGTTAAAGCATGTGACTCCATGGCCACCGGAGTAACCAGGACAATTAAGGCTTGCAGCTGTTTAACAGTCTAATAATAACCCTTTCAGAGCAAGAGTAGTGGAGACGTTCACTGCATTACATGGGATAAATCTGTGCCCAAGTCTGATCATGTAAACAGCTATGTGCAGCTATTCCAGACATCCAGGACTTGTAGACAAAATGGAACAAGTCTGCCCCTTCTACTGTAGTTGATATACGTAATTATAACTTGAAAGGACACTTTGCACAGAGCTTAGTAGAAATACAAGTTGATGTAAATTTAGATGCTCACTCATGACACGTTAGTCCGCATGTAGCATTCTTTAAATATAGATGCAGGTGAAGTCTACTGTAGCAAATCAGGAGTTGCTGAGTCAGCATAATCTTACGTCTCTTTAGGTATTCCAACTACAATAGGTCTATAATGTGCTATTGATCATATAGGTCAAATATTCAATTAAAACCATACATATTTTAAGATGATATGCTTATTTAAAATAGTTTTATTATAACAAAAGAGAAATACAAATAATCAGCATCAGTGTTGTAAATATACTTCAGTATAAAAAACAAAAACAAACACATAACATCCTTATAAGATAACACAACAATTTTGTGTCAGAACTTGTGTCTGTATTTCTTTCCTTTGTTCCTTTTTTTATTTTTTATTTCTTAACTCTAACAGTAACAAATTAATCATTATAAAGATTTTGTGTTGTAATTGAGTAATATATATCTTGCAACCACATTTATATTTTTCTTCTGTCTTTTATATGTCAGTTAGATATCTTACACATTGGATCAAAATAAACAAACAAAACAAAAAAGAGGGTGAGGGGAGAGGGAAGGATTAAGGGAATATATTAAGAAATTACCTTGTGATCTTGAAAAATCTCTCTTCTCCAAATGGATTAGTCTCTATGTATATCATTATCTATTCCAGCCTATTTTCAGATAATGAAATGGGGCATGATGCCCATTTTCTATAGCTCTCGTCTATATCTGCTGACATTATACACATCATGTGTATATATTGAATTTTCCTATTAAGATTGTTTTATATAGCGGAAATTAAAGGTTTTAACTGGAGTGCTAAAAAGTTTATAAAAATGAGAGCTTCCGACTTCCATGTGCCAATGAAAATGTATAGGAGGAGATGGAACAATTATGATTCTGAACTGTGCTAATAAAGAACAGTAGGTCGTCTTGTCTATTTTATTGATGTAAAAAGATTGCATCTTGTTCACATTCAAGGTATTCACTGATAACATCGCTACTTCCAAGGTACAAATGAGAAACAGTTTGAAAGACACACAAGTTTCTTTTTAACTACAATTTATTTTTAAATTAGGGTCTTTTAGACATGTATCCTTTGAAGATGACCAATTATAATCTTGTATTCTGTAACAATTGATATTTACAGGTCAATTGAAAATAGAGGGAACTCTGATCCAGAGTATGTAATCACATTTATAGTTATGGATCTGCGGGACTGTTCTGAACGTTTGCGATGTTGGTAACGCACTTGTGGCCCTCGCGAACACTTACACTAAGGCAGTAGCACTTTTACACCAAGGCAGTAAAACTTACTCAAGGCAGTAAAACTTACACCAAGACAGTGACACTTTTTACACCAAGGCAGAAACACTTACACCAAGGCAGAGAGAGAGGCTCGCAATGAGCTCCGAAAGGCAGTCATTGCTAGCCACGCGATGAGCACCGAAGGCTCACGATGAGCGCCAAAGGTACTCAGAGGGGCAAAATTATCACATTGTGTGGCAAACAGCATTGCCAGGTTTACAATTTTATTCCCATCATTTTTGACGGGCAATTTCCTAGTTCTACATATTGCTCATTTGTATTTTGCTTGGTTATCCATGAAGACATTCCATGATGAAACACATCTGATGCACCTTTCATGTGGTCTTTTACCAGTTTTTATTTGAGTATAATCTTAAGTGTACACAAATAAAGTAATAATGTCATACTGCACTATTGGTCCTCTTTTGCTCCCTTCCCCTTACCTTTTTGTTCCAGTCTGATCTCCCTATTCTCATATTTTAGCCTTGTAGAATTTTAGCAACAGGAAATCATTTTTTTCCCTTGGACATATGTCTTTATTTTGGACACATAATATAATTGAGAATCCCAGGTGGAGGATCATACAATTAATAAGTATCCTAGGATAAAAGTAAGACCTAACTGATTTTGGAAATACAACATATTTTTTTAATCTGAAGACATTACCAAACTCAGTTACTGCTCTCTTGGGTTAGTATATCTGTGTGGTTTGGCTTGTATGTTTTTAATTTGCTCTTATCTGTAAATAAACAAATAAAATATAAATTAGAAATAATCTCAAAAGGTCTGAAGGAATATTAATGACCTAATGCTCCATAAAACTATAAAACAGATTAAGTGTTTGTTAGCCTTAGCCATGAAAAGTTATAAAGTGATGTATTGCATTGGTGGCTGTATGCAATAGCCATGCCAGGAGATTTCTGCCAATCTTCAGGCTACACTAAAATCAAAGACAGCAGAACGGCCAACTAGAGATGAGTCCTCATTTGAAAAGAAAACTTTTTGCTTCCTTGAGGGAATCCATTAAAGGAAACCGTGACAGAGGACAGTTCATCAAGGTGGTAAGAGGCCAACTTTGACCCTGGTTGGCGATATGGACTTTCTGGGTCCTGTCCCTGAGCTTTTTTTTCCAAGTGCAAGGCTTTGTACTGAAAGTTTCGTTATCTTACTATAATACGATCTCATAAGCACATAGAAGTTGTCCACTGTTTTGTTTCCTTTTGTTTTACATGCACTAGATCAAGTATGTTTGAGGAAAGAACAAAAGAATAAGTCGAACATCTGAAAAGGTATGTGGTTCATAAGAGATTTTTTCTTATATAAAATAATATATATTCATTGCACTTTTAGTATGATTTTTGTATACAATGACAGAACTTTTTCTCATTAATTATTGACATTTGACAATATAGCATGATTGCATTTTATATTGTTTAGTTGGGATAATATAGCTAATTTTTTATTACTATTATTAATATACCTAATTTTCACTGTCGATATGACACATTTTTATAGCGCCTTTTCTTCATCTCATTGTTTAGAGTCGAGTGGTATACATGACACAGCTAATTCCCTACTGGCAACATGCTGACCCCTCATAATCTTTTAGCCTAGGCACTTGGGCAATGTTGGTCCAAGAATAAATATAGCAATGATTAGGGAAATTAAATGTCTGATATGTACAAAACAAATATATACGGACAACAACGCTAAGCTTTGGGCAAAGACAAAGAAAAGTCTGGAAAGTGGAAAATCTGTATGATTAATCTGAAAAAAAGATGCATAGAGAACAGTCTATTATATTTATACAAGGGAATGCAAGCTATGCACCCAGATTTGGAAACACTTCACAGCAGTACAATTAATTGGTTGTCACTGTAATAGCAAGGTAAGTAAATGGTTGACATTGGGGCATATACATTATATAGGCCAAATGCATTGTTCTAGCTAATTTTTGTAAACACACTTTATCTAATTTAACTTGAAAAGAAAATTCTAGCAACAATTTAAATTATAGCTTTTTCCTCATAATATAATTTTAAAGATGAGATCAAGACATGAGTAAACTTTCAGATCTCTTAAAGGGATGTACAACTTGAAAATATCTGTCTGACTCATTTTAATTAAGCAAGAGTAATTCATTTTAATATTTATTTTTTTAAGTATGATAGTGATGGGAAATAATTACATGAAAAATAGGAAGTAGGTATAAGCTATGTGTTTAGGGATAAACAGTGGTACACAAAAAATAAATTTAAATTTAAATAAATAAATTTGCAATCTATCACATTATTATTATTACCATTTTTTGTGCCAACATATTCCATAGAGCTATAAAGGGATTAAGTATAAAGAAAAATAAATATAATTTTAAACACATGGCAAAAACTAGAGCGCCCTGTCTTTGAGTTTAAAATCTTACATACAGAGAGCCTTATTCAATTCAAAGCCTGCATCTCGAGGTTCATAGGTCGTATGTCTGCAGGCTTGCTGCGGACTCGCAGTCTGCTTCAATTCCGGTGCTATTCAATTGAACAAGTCTGCAAGTTATGGGCCGAAAGGCGAAACCGTAAACCATGCACTTGTATGTAGTATTTCAGGGCGGGAACATGATCAATTAAACAAGGCCGTAACTACACATTTAGAAACAGCCAATAGAAAATGAGACCGTCATCATTAGGTCAGTAAAACATGGAGGTTACATGTCAATTAATTAGCGTTTAGGGGTCTAATATGCCATCAGACTTTCAAAACCACAAAAAAACAAAATAATAAAAATGAATGCTGATACTGTTCTAGTCCATGTGGGTGGTCTGATATGTATTAACTCATTGATTCCTGAGATCCATATAACACCGAAATTAAATATAAAATACAATTATTTTTGATTGCCAATTTGCAAGCTTGAGACTGATGTGCAATTAATTATTATGTCTTTCATGGCTTTCCCCATCATATATAGTGCAGTATTGATTTTTTATTTGCTTTTACAGTGCCACATACATGTCTTTAACCCATTTTAAGAGTCCTCTCCTCTCTAGTACTTGTAGGTTTTCTCTTACATTTGCCATTTATGGGCTTGAGGAATTGTAGCAATTGGATATCTATTTGCAATTGTAACTCTTGCGGACGTGAAAGATCAAAGGCTTAGATGGGGTGTAAGTTATGGTTGTAACAACCACAAGGATTTCAAGCCCGTAACCCGTAGACCGTTTGCGGCCCACAAAGCAAGCAAACTTACAATCTAAATGGATAAATAAAACAAAAGGTTAAGTAAGTAAAAAGAAGAGACAAGGATTTGGCAAAGAGAGTAGAGAGTTAATTGGTGATGAAGTTTGTGGATGTATCAGCTGGGAAAATATGAAGGTGATAGTGCTAAATCTTCACTGTAAATGAATACAAATCATATGTGGGTGAGTGTGGACAGTGTAGGAGGAAAGGCATGTTTTCTGAGTTCAGAGGCCAAAGAGAGGTGGTGGCATGTGAAGCTCTAGAAGCAGAAAACAAGGTAAATAGAAATAGAAAAATGACGGTTGTTGAGTTAATCTCCTGAGTGGATGGTATGTGGCCCAGTGTCATTGGTTGAACTTCTGCACAAATGACTGCTCAGTCCTGATGGTGAATGCAACTGAGAAGTGATAGATGGAGAGTGAATCTGCTGAGTGGATGATAACAGGCCCATCACATATTATAATTGTCTAACTACGAATCGTCGTCACGCTGTTTGCGTGGTCCGTACAACTTTACGACTTAGCGATAAGCGCCGCAGGGGCTCATCGCTGACGAACCTCGCATAGCGAGGCGAGCCGTTAAACCCGTAGCACTTAGGCAATGAGCACAGAAGGCGCTCATTGGCGGCGAGCCTCGTGTAGCAAGGCAAGCCGTTAAACCCGGAACCCTTACAAGACGCGGGACAGAAAAAAAAGATACGAGATGCAAAAAATTACGAGATTAGTGACCTCACAAAAATACAACCTTCACGGCCGAACCGCGCGCACCTGAAAACATTAAAACAAAATAAATACACACAAAAAATACATAAAAAGCTTACCCACAGCAAGGGGGGGGGCACCCAGGACCTCTGCAAGTGAAGTTACACCTCAATTTAAGTCCAAATTCCAGAGTTCAGACACACGAGAGAAAAAGTGGCAGCCGAAAAAAAACAAAACGAGGCTATAGGACCCTAAACACGCAAAACACCACCAAGCACATACAGCTTTTCAAAAAAGCTGTACGATGTAAAGATACACTCTTACCAAGGACGCAACATCATCCACAGCCGCGTACCACATACACATTCGCCGTCATTTTACATACACACAAAAAATAAATAAAAAGCTTACCAACAGCAAGGCGGGGCACCCAGGACCTCTGCAAGTGAAGTTACACCTCAATTTAAGTCCAAATTCACGAGTTTACACACACGAAAATCCCCTAAGCGAGAGAAAAAATGTCGGCCGAAAAAAAAACAAAAAACGAGGCTACACGACCCTAAAGTTGCAAAACACCACCAAGCACATACGGATTTTCAAAAAAGCCGTACGAGCTAAAGATACACTTTTAGTAAGGACAATCATACACACCAGCGTACTACATACACATCTGCGCCATTTCACAACACTAACTTACACAATGCGGAAGTACACAGCTACACTAACGGCTTTACCTCGCGCATGCAGCATATTTACACTACACACTGCACACATTGCTGACACTTACACCTCAGCTCCAGAACCGTGCAAGCCTACATTGTACGCTGCAGGAACATAGAAACAGATTGTCAGCTCTTCAACACAATGCTTCCTACATATATTACTTAGAAATAGGTAAAGTATATTAATTTGTTAATTTATTCATTATTTCATTGGCATACAAGAATACATATACACAAACATTTTTTTTTTTTGAAATAGCACAATAAACACAAAAGACTTCACCGTGCGCCTCACAACCAATGCAAACACTGCTCATACCACACAAAATGCACCAGGGGACAGCCTTGCAATAAGCGTAAAAAACAAATCAGCCCTGACCTTACAATGACAGCAAAAGTCCCTGTAATAAACAAAAAACAAAAAAACAACAGCCGCGCAATGAGCGCCGAAGGTCCTCACGGTAAAAACTGTTTTACATTATGTCTAAAACAGCATTCCCTGGCTTACAATTTCATGCCCGTAATTTTATGACGGGCAATTCGCTAGTAATGTATTATGTTGTTGGTAATTAATCACTGTTCAAATTGTGTAAAAGACAGTTTCATTAATAATGCTGGAAAGATTGCAGTTAAAATGATAATTTCTTTCATTTATGGTTGAGCTGTCCTAGTGTGCAAAAAATGTTGGAGATAATTCTGCTCTTTAAATTGAACAAAGATCCAATAATGTCTCTGCTAATTTGCGTGACTACATAAACCATTAGTGGCTTATTTTTATTTCTAATTTGGAATTTTTGATAAGTAAACTTAAGTGACCACTGAAGTGTCATATTTATAGTATACTCTTTGAACACTTGACTTGGTAACATACAAAATGTTAATACAATAAAAGCAGCATATCACATATATAGTTGTGAGCATTTCAGGTTGTTGCTACCGCTTGCGGGCTCACGCCGCAACCCACCGCAACTGCGGCCTTCGCAAAGCAAGAGCCACAGTTGCTGGCAAGGAGGGCCAAAGGCTCTCCTTGCTTTGGTGGAAATGAGCGCCGTAGGAGCTCATCCCTACCACCCGGTATGACTTAGGTAGTGAGCGCCGAAGGTGGAGATGAGGCCATAGGCGCTCATCCCTATGACCCTGCACGACTTAGGCAGTGAGCGCCCAAGGTGCTCACTGCGCTGGTGGAGATGAGCGCCATAGAAACAGAAATCTCAATTAGACAATTCACAATGCGAGACCTGTAGCAGTTTAAAAAAATCCAGTGGAAAAATTACGGCCCGTAACACTTTTCAAAAAGGAAAGCGTGACTTAGAAAAAAAAATACGAGGTTGAAAACATATGAAGTTAACGGCCAAACCGTGCACATAGAAAAACAAGAAAAATACAAAAAAAAACGTAAAAAAAAACAATTACACACAGCACGGGGGGACAGCCAGGATGTCTGGGAGTGAGGTTGCAAGTGAATTTAAACACAATTAGCCGAAAATCGCCTAAGCAACAAGAAAAAGGCTACCGAAAAAACCCGAAAACGAGGCTACACGACCCCTAACCACACAAAACACAGCCAGGCACATAAGACTTTTACCCAGGAAAGTACGAGGTACAAAATACACTATTAGGAAGGATGGAAAATGCTCCAGACCAGCGTAACACATAGACAATTGCCACCATTTTACAACACTAACTAGCAACTAATAACATCACAAATCAAAAAATGGCGCTTTACATAACTAAACAAACGGTTTGCCGTCGCACGCAGCCTATTTACACTGCACACTAAGCACATTGCTGACACTTTCTCATCAAGGCACCAACAGTCCAACTGTACATTGTATGCTGCAGGAAAACCAAAACAGATTGTTAGCTCTTCAGGATATTGATTGCTGGATATATTATTAAATAGGTAAAGTATATTAATTTATTATTGAATTCATTAATTAATTATTAGTAAAAAAAAAATGTTAAAATGTTAGGTTTCTGTGCTGTAAAACAATGAGACAAAGATAAATCATTTCAGAACTTTTTCCACCTTTAATGTGACCTACAAACTGTGCAACTCAATTGAAAAACAAACTAAAAACTTTTAGGTGGAGGGAAGAAAAAAAAACAAAAAGAAAAATAATTTGGTTGCAAAAGTCTGCACACCCTCTTATAACTGGGGATGTAGCTGTGTTCAGAATTAAGCAATCACATTCCAAATCGTGTTAAATAGGAGTCAGCATACACCTGCCATCATTTAAAGTGCCTCTGATTAACCCCAAATAAAGTTCAGCTGCTCTAGTTGGTCTTTCCTGAAATTTTCTTATTCGCATCCAACAGCAAAAGCCATGGTCCACAGAGAGCTTCCAAAGCATCAGAGGGATCTCATTGTTAAAAGGTATCAGTCAGGAGAAGGGTACAAAAGAATTTCCAAGGCATTAGATATACCATGGGACACAGTGAAGACAGTCATTATAAAGTGGAGAAAATATGGCACAACAGTGACATTACCAAGAACTGGAGCTCCCTCCAAAATTGATGAAAAGACAATAAGAAAACTGGTCTGGGAGGCTACCAAGGGGCCTACAGCAACATTAAAGGAGATGCAGGAATAACTGGCAAGTACTGGCTGTGTGGTACATGTGACAACAATCTCCCGTATTCTTCATATGTCTGGGCTATGGGGTAGAGTGGCAAGACGAAAGCCTTTTCTTACAAAGAAAAACATCTAAGCCAAAAACACATCTGAAGTCTCCCAAAAGCATGTGGGAAAAGGTGTTATGGTCTGATGAAACCAAGGTTGAACTTTTTAGCCATAATTCCAAAATATATGTTTGGTGCAAAAACAACAATGCACATCACCAAAAGAACACCATACCCACAGTGAAGCATGGTGGTGGCAGCATCATGCTTTGGAGCTGTTTTTCTTCAGCTGGAACTGGGGCCTTAGTTAAGATAGAGGGAATTATGAACAATTCCAAATACCAGTCAATATTGGCACAAAACCTTCAGGCTTCTGCTAGAAAGCAGAACATGAAGAGGAACTTCATCTTTCAGCATTACAACGACCAAAAGCACACATCCAAATCAAAGGAATGGCTTTACCAGAAGAAGATTAACGTTTTGGAATGGCCCAGCCAGAGCCCAGGCCTGAATCCGATTGAAAATCTGTGGGGTGATCTGAAGAGGGCTGTGCACTGATACCCTCGCAATCTGACAGATTTGGAGTGTTTTTGCAAAGAAGAGTGGACAAATCTTGCCAAGTCAAAATGTGCCATGCTGATAGACTCATACCCAAAAAGACTGAGTGCTGTAATAAAATCAAAAGGTGCTTCAACAAAGTATTAGTTTAAGGGTGTGCATACTTATGAAACCATATTATTTTATTTTTATATTTTTTCTTCCCTCTACTTAAAAGATTTCAGTTTGTTTTTCAATTGAGTTGTACAGTTTATAGTTCACATTAAAAGGTGGAAAAAGTTCTGAAATGATTTATCTTTGTCTCATTTTTTTACAGCACAGAAACCTGACACTTTAACACAGGTGTGTAGACTTTTTATATCATATATATATATATATATATATATATATATATATATATATATTTTTTTTTTATATATATATATATATATATATATATATATTGTAACAAGGTACCCTTTGATGGACTGTAAATGGTAGAGACTTCTGGGCTCTTTTTATATATTTTATCGAGAAGTTACAAAAACACAAATTAAATAGCTTATAGTCAGAAAAATAAACATCTACGTAAGCGGGCTTACTTATACTCTGGAACACCCTGACTATAACCTGAGCAGCTTTTCTACTCCAGGTTAAATTATAATTCATAAAGAAAACAAACAGTCTCTTGTAGTGCCCCCTTGTGGCCAGGATACAAACAGTCCCTTATAGCGCCAGCTTGTGGCCCGGATACAGATAGTCTCTTACAGTATCCGTAAACTTGTATTTGTGGTGTAGTGCCACCTTGTGGCCAGGTTACGAATAGTCTCTTATATAGTGCCAGCCTGTGGCCTTTCCACGTCTTCACTTAAATAATCTTGGATGAAGCATAGGGCCCGCCCTTCTCTCTTATATGCTTCACCCCAGGGACCCTTTGATATTGCAATAGGAACACTGCAATTTAACAGGACAAGCACTCAGCCTCTTCCCTGGGGTATAATAATTTAAGTAAAAGGTTTCTGACCTTATGGTAAATGGAGTGTCCGTCTCCTCACTAGCTTCAGTCTGCCATGCAGCTTTCTCCAGTCAGGTAACTCAGCAGTGTCCCACAGGTACTTAATAAGGATTTCTTTGCAGATCAAGCAAGACCGTTTACTTGCAGCTCCAGAAAAACAGCACTCCACTGGAGATAAGGAGCCTGGAAGAAACCTTGAGCAGGAATGCTGAACTTAGCTAGCCCCCTCTCTGCTCACACAGCAGCCTTTTAAAACCTCCTGACTTAGATCAGGTGTACTGGCTTGATTAGGCCACAGCTCACACGCTCCCATTCTGTTCATGCATGGATGTACAGCCCTACTCATTCTTCTGCTTATGTAGATCCCTTGCTGGATTCTAGTGCAGGTTATCTGTCCTTGCTGGACACCGTTACATATCCTTCCCCTCAGCTCAACACCATGTAGTTGAGCTACATGCGCCGAGAGGCAGTGGACCCTAGATAGGGCATCCGCATTACCGTGTTTCTCTCCGGCTCGATGTTCCACTGTAAATCTGAATCGTTGTAATGAAAGAAACCATCTAGTCACTCTGCTGTTTCTCTCTCTGTTAAGATGCATCCATCTTAATGGGGCATGGTCCGTAACCAGCTTGAATGATCTACCCAGCAGATAATACCTCAGAGCCTCGCAAGCCCACTTGATAGCCAGGCATTCTTTTTCGACCACTGAATATCTCTGTTCTCTGGGCGACAGTTTCCTGCTGAGGTATAGCACCGGATGTTCCTCGGCCTCTTTCTCTTGCGATAGTACAGCCCCTAATCCAATCGTAGAAGCATCCGTCTGTAGGATAAAAAGTTTTTGGAAATTCGGAGCCACCAATACCGGTTCCTGACACAAGACCACTTTTAGGTCTTCAAATGCCTTTTCTGCTTCCGGATTCCATTTTACCGTATCTGGGGCTCTTTGTTTGGTTAAATCAGTTAAAGGAGCCGCAATGGTGGCAAAACTGGGTATAAACCTTCGGTAGTACCCAACTATCCCCAGAAAGGCACGCACCTGTCTCTTCCTTAAAGGTTGTGGCCATTCTCTTATAGCATCCACTTTATTTAACTGAGGTTTGATCAGTCCTCTTCCCACCGTATATCCAAGATATTTAATCTCTTCCAGCCCAAGTGCACATTTTGCCGGATTTGCAGTTAGACCCGCTCTTCTCAGGGACTCCAAGACCTTTTCCACTTTATTTAAGTGAGAATTCCAATCCGTGGTATGAATTACAATATCGTCCAAATAAGCAGTTGCGTATTCGGAATGTGGTCTTAAAAGTTAGTCCATGAGTCGTTGAAATGTAGCCGGAGCTCCATGCAGACCGAAAGGTAGAACTTTATACTGGAACAGACCATTTGGAGTACAAAAAGCTTTTTTTCTCTTGCTGATCTTGTCAGAGGGACCTGCCAATATCCTTTTGTCAGATCTAATGTAGACATAAATCTTGCAGTTCCTAGTCTATCAATTAATTCATCCACTCTGGGAATAGGATAGGCATCAAATTGGAAGATTTCATTCAACTTTCGAAAGTCGCTGCAAAAACGAATTGTCCCATCAGGTTTAGGGATTAAGACAATTGGGCTACACCATTCACTGCTACACTCTTCAATAACCCCTAAGTCAAGCATTTTTTTTACTTCTGTTTTTACTTCCTCCCTCTTGGCCTCTGGAATCCGGTACGGTCTGCTTCTTATAATTATTTTAGGCTTAGTGATAATATCATGGTAAATCACCTTTGTGTGGCCTGGATTTTCAGAAAATACATTTGTATTTCGCAGAATCATTTTCCTTACTTCCTCCTTTTGCTGTGGTGACAATTCAGTCGAGATTTGTACTTCCATTGGGTACACCTGGTGTACTACTGCTACCTCAGCTTCTTTTTCATGCCAAACTTTTAATAAATTCACATGATAAAGCTGCTCCTTTTTTCGTTTATCCGGCTGTTTGATTTTATAATTTACTTTACCTACAGCTTCTATGATTTCATATAGTCCTTGCCATTTAGCCAGGAGCTTGCTTTCAGCCGTTGGAACCAGTACCATAATCCTATTGCCAGGTTGGTATTTTCCTACGTTTTCTGGTGTTGCTGTGCTTGTTCCATATGTGCTTTAACGAGTGGGGCGATCTGAGAGATTCTATTTCTCAGGGTCTGCACATACTCAATATTTTTTCCTTGGACTTTTTGGTCTTCCCAGGTTTCTCGTAGAATATTGAGTATTCCCCTTGGATGACGTCCATATAAAAGCTGAAATGGGGAAAACCCTGTAGAGGCCTGGGGTACTTCTCGTACTGCAAATAACAGAAACGGCAATAAAAGGTCCCAGTTTTTTCCATCTTTGTCCACCACTTTTCGTATCATTCTTTTTAGCGATCTATTAAGTCTTTCCACCAATCCATCGGTCTGAGGGTGATATATTGACGTTCTTTATGCTTTTACTTGTAATTGTTGGCACAGGTCCTTCATCAGTCTTGAAACAAATGGTGTTCCTTGATCCGTTAATATCTCTTTTGGTATTCCAACTCTTGAGAAAAGAAGTAGCATTTCTTTTGCGATACTCTTAGAGTTAGCGGATCTTAGTGGCACGGCTTGTAGTGTAGTCCAATATGACTAAAATGTACTGATGTCCTCAAGCTGTTCTTTCCAGTGGTCCTACGAGGTCCATCGCTATTCTCTCAAACGGTTCGTCTATAATCGGAGGCGGTATCAAAGGAGCTTTTAACTGAAGATTTGGACTTGCTAGCTGGCATTCTGGGCAAGACAGACAATACCGGCGCACTTCTTCGTATACTCCAGGCCAGTAGAATCTCTTCATTACCTGGTTTAAAGTTTTTTCCACTCCCAGATGTCCTACAAAAAGATGACTGTGAGCCATTTTTAATACCTTTTTTCTGTAGCCTTGAGGTACCAGTAATTGCTCTGTAACGTCTACATAAAGTGGGGACCTTGGAGATTTTCTCGTCCCTGTACTATTTCGCCATTTACCTTCACCACTTCTCTTCTGATATTTTGTAGGAGAGGGTCATTTGCTTGGTCTCTCCCAAAATGTTTTTCTTCCTGGAGTACGTTCTGTTCTTCTTCTCTCTCTGTTTGCTCTAGAGGGGTCATCTCTGCATTAAAATAAGATTCTTCTAAATTTGCTGTCTCCTCAGGTATGGTCTGTGAAGCTACCAGAGCTTCTTCTCTGACTAGTTTCTTTTTTATTTCTGTTCCCCTTTTCTTCTCTTTTCGTCTTTGTTTTCGAGATTTCTGAACTTTTTCCCGGCTGGAGAAGAGTTCGTTATCCTCAAACGGGAAGATATCCAATATAGATTCAGGTAACCCTTAATCTTCTCACTGCAGTCCAAACTAGAACTACTTCCAGATTCACATGCAGAACCTCCACATGCTTAATACTTCACAGTTCTCATCTCTACAACCTTTTTTTATACATATCTCTACCGTTTGCTTCTATACACTACAAATTAATTATCTACTCCGACAAAGCTGACCTTCCTCAAAACACATGTCTGTTCTCTATCTTCTCAAACCCAGCTTCTCCGAGCAATCTTCAAAACTCAACTATGGCCAACTCCCTTGTCCACATTCGCTACACAGGATTTTGCCCTCTACTTCTCAAAGACAATTGACAACATAGGGCAAGAAATCACCTCTAATAAAACTCACAAATGCCCACAAAGTGCCTGCTCTTCCTCCATCAGTCTAGCTCACTTTCTATCTGCCAATACTCTACTCTACACCTTGTAGTCTGCTCTGGTCACTCCACAGAGACTGCATTAATAAAGGTGGCCAGTGACCTACTCACCCAAGTCTGAGGGTCACTATTCTATCCTCCTCTTCTATGCTGCCTGTTGATCACCCTCTTCTTCTGTGTATTCAACACTCCACTAGAAACTATGTACTTGTTTCTCTTTCTATCTAATGATCTGTTCTTTCAGTGTCTCTATTTTACCTGTACTAATGTCTTTATACACCTCCTTACTTGGACATTTTCCTCACCATTAACATTACCACTATGTCATCTATATAAGCCTGATGCCTAGGTTTTCAACTCCAGGCTCTCCTTTGGGACTAACCCTCTAACCCTAACCCTTTAACCCTAACCCCCTAACCCTCTATGCCCTAACCCCCTAAACCTCTAACCTTTACCCTCTAACCCTAACCCCCAAACCCCCTAAGTCTAACCCTCTATGCCCTACACTGCCCCATCTACTCTCCCCCCCCTCTCCCTCTCATGTGTCTCTTCTCCCCCTTCTTTCCCCCTTATCTTCCTCTTACTCCATTTCCCTTTATCCTCATCCTCCCTTTCCCCCTCTCCCATGACCACCCCTCTCCCTCCATTTCCCCTCTCTTACCTTGATCCAATGGGCTCCTGCTGCTCTCTCCCCTGTCCGCTACCGGGATATGGTAATGACGTGACGAGCATGTGACTTCACGTCATTAGCATTTGCCGGTTCCGGACACAACCAGAAGACGCACTGCAGGGGATAGAACACCAGGAGCCCAGCGGATCAAGGTAAGAGAGGGGTAAGGGGGGTAGGGAAAGGTAGGATGAGGATAAGGGTAAATGGAGTAGGAAGAAGATAAGGGGGAAAGAAGGGGGAAGAGGGAGAGGGGGAAGAGGAGGATTAGGGGAAATATAGGAGGAGGAAGATAAGGGGAGAAAGAGAGGAAGAGGGGGAGGGTAAAAAGGGGGGAAGGGGGAAATGGGGTAAGAGGGGGGGAGAGACACAGGGAAGGGGTAACGGGGCCTAGATGGGGGCAGTGGAGGTGGTAGCGGAGCCTAGATGGGGCAGTGTAGGGCAGGAGGGGCTAGCAGGGCCTAGATGGGGGCAGTGTAGCGCAGGAGGGGTAGCAGGGCTAGATGGGGGCAGTGTAGGGCAAGGAGGAGGTAGCGGGGCCTAGATGGAGGCAGTGTAGGGCAAGGAGGGGTAGCAGGGCCTAGATAGGGCAGTGTAGGGCAAGGAGGGGGTAAATGGGGGTATCAGATGGCATGAGGGGATAGGGGGCCTAGATGGGGGCAGTGTAGGGCAGGAGGTTAGATAGGGGCATCAGAGGGCAAAAGGAGGCATCGGGAAGTAGATGGGGCAGTGTAGGGCATCAGAGGGCAGGAGGGGGCAGATGGGGACTGTAGTGGGGGGCCCTGAGTTTATTAAGACTAGGGGTCTTGGGTAGTTTAGAGTTGGGCAAACTTACTTTGAGGTTGGGTAGATCAGGGTCCAGCCATGGAGGATCTGTCAGGAAAAAAAGCGGGAACAGAGTGGGAAGGGTTTGTAATCATGGGCTTTTTATAGCCTTCCTGATGTCATATCTAACATTAAGACTCCATAGGCTTGTGGGCGCTCAGAGGGAACAGTCAGAGGGGATGTTCTTACCAACCAGGCAGCCTACAGCACTGATTGGTTGAAGCTGCAAGTTGCCAGTCAGAAAAATGTATACATTTAATTTAAAGTGATAGATACATATTTTTAACAAAATCATATGAAAGAAGACATGACAGCTGATATACAGATATAATTAAATTGTATTATCTATATACATTTAAAATACAATGTTAAAGTGATTGATCCTTTTTTTTGGGGGGGGGGGGGCGGCACCTGCTATACAATAATTAATTGATCCACCCTTATCATTTGTCCCTCATGTAGCCCCACCAACCTTGATTGAGAGCCTACAAAAGCAAGGACTCCACAGTCTTCTATAATGGTTGGCTGACCTCTAAATGTAATTGTAACCACCAGCATCTGTATGTAGAGTTTAATAAATACTTAGTAATAATGATAACTGAGATCTATCTGGAGAAAAAAACATGTGTGTATATTACAATCTATACTTCTGTGTGACCAGAGCCATTAAAAAGGCAACTATTGTTCTATACCTACTCTAATAGAAAATATTTCATATTTGTTTTTGTTTTTTTGATTTGAAACTGCATTGAATAATGCACTTGCTAGGTTTTGAAGCACCACTAGATGGCAATAGTGGTCTATTCCTATAAGAGAAACTCAACTAGTTTTAGTGTTGCCACACTATCTGTATGGTACATTTTATTTTGAAATCATAAAATAACTAAATACAAATGTTCTTTACTAAGCTGCTTTTTGAAACTGTATTTCCCAGAACAAAGTGCCCTTGTAAAATAAACAGTATTATTTTAGTAATATTAAAAGCACTGCCATATTAAACTTCAGATACAAAATTCCTCGAAATTCTCCTCTCAACTATGGATTGAAATGAGCAGAAATCAGAATGAAGTATATTTGCATATAACAGGTAATAAATTAAAGGCTGCATTGTTTTCTTTTTACATTCTAAAAACATGTATCCTATTATTAACTATAATTCTTCAAAAGAGTGTTGTTTAAATAAAGGTCTACAGTAGTCATTTAAAGTAACATGGAAGCCAAGGTACAAAATGGTATATTTTGGTTATATTCCAAAAGGAATTGAATGAATGTGAGGAAATAATATCAGTGACGTCACTCAGTGCTTTATTTGTTATAACTAGGATATGAATGCATACCCATACAAATACATATGTGCATATGCAGTATTTATTCAGCTTTGTATTACTGCACAAACCCATTTTAATAATTATAATTTAAAAATGTGACAGTGGCTTTATCAAAGTGTAATTTAGATAGCTCTGAGTACCACTATCTATCTATCTATCTATCTATCTATCTATATATATATATATATATATATATATATATATATATTAGAACTGAGCATTTTGTGACACATGCATTTTTGGCATTGTATATTATAAGGACTCTGTAAACTGCTACCAGGATTTCTCATTTCTAAATACTTTGAGATCATGGGGAATTACAGGCCTTTGTTGGGAGCAGTGCTGCTAAGTTTGGCCAATGATCCTTTGAGGGCAAGGAGTACTATCTGGACATATGTCTCACCAACCATTCTTCTTTACTGAGTTATACACACTTATAAAACGACCCGGACATATATCTCACCGACCATTCTTCTTAACTGAATTATACACATTTACGCTACAGTGCGAAACGAGTAAAACATTCCTATATTTCCCATAGCCAATTATGTAGCTCCACTATCCCTCCCCAAGGACACACTAAATAGTTACTTTCCATCTGGGACATGTGAATGTCTGTTTCAAAGACCCTAGCAAGCCCCCCCTCCCTTGGAAGTTCCTGTAAGTTCAAAAAGTTCATTGTCCACAATAACCTCTTCCATTGGCAATCTGTTTGTTTAATGAATAAATAAACAAGTTCATGGAACTCCTGGACCACAAAAACAAAGTGTTGTATCTCTCTTTGGGCTCGGGTCTCATGGTAACCAGTAAGTGAAGCCTCTAAGCAAAATTGGTCTTCCTGGCACACACATGGATAATAAATCCAATGATTACAGCTCATTTTAAAATTATGTTGGGGAGCACCAAGCAGGGAAAAGTATAGTCCTTGACAAAAGGATCTTACAAGTAACCTCAGAACTCAGTAGCAGATGAAAGTCAAGGAAATAATGATGACAACCCTATTCAAAATACTAAGGGATGGATTAATCCAGTGAGTTTTAGGAAAATTACCATTTATTCTGGAAAATAACTACCAGTAGTATATGTAAGAACATGTACAGTATAAAGATGGGATCAGAAAAGTATACTTTTAGATTAGTAGTTACCAATCAAGGTATTTGACAACATAAATGGCCAGTTATTTATATCATAATCCTAAAGGACTAGACACAGAAATTGCATAATTAAAATATAACTTTTCCTGATAGTTTTTTAAAACAAAGAAAGTATATAGAACATAGCGATTAAAAGTTAAAATGAAGGACTATACATGGAGAAGCTGATCTAAAGTATGGAAATAAAGGGACAGTTCTCTCAAGAATGTCAGTAAATAGTTCAGAATAACTTTGAGAAAATATAACATTAAAGAATAAAACAAATTATGGCCAAACTGCCAGGTATATCTAATATGTACAAAAAATTATTAGAAGATAAGTATGTTACATCTATGATCACACAATCTTATACAGTAGGCACCTATCAATTAGTGTGTCATGGGTTATACATAAGTAATATTGCAATTTGTACAAAGTTACTCGGTAGCTTGTGATATAGATCTTATGGGAGATGATTATTAAAGTTAAGGATTACCAATGCCAATTGACCGTGTGTTTGAATAAACTCCTTTAATTAGTACCACTCCAAAATAAATAATAATTATTCAGCTTTATTCAAATATCCTTATTATTTAGCCTACAATTTGCTACTTAACCTGTTAATGTCTTTCTTTCTCTTCTAGGTTACCTTCTCTTGTGCCAATGGTAGTTAATGAATGGTGAGAGGAGTGTCTCAAGGAAAATTATTCATATTTCGTTTTTATTGGTAATACACAATATTGTATACTATGACTGAAAGAAAGGCAGAGCATTTGAAAAATCATACTGTATAATATATATTATATTATGAGATGTGTTGTATTCTGGGAAATACATGAGAGAAACTCTTTTATTAAATATTATGTTGATGAATCCCATTGAAAAAAAAATGTACATATTTTTCAAACACACCTTATTATAAGAAGTGAATACTAAAAATAATATAAAAAATGTGAAGATCATGTGGAATAAACAAAAAGTGCATGTCATATAATATGATATATTTCCTTCTAACAAATTTATTTTACAGGTCTGTGTGTGTTTTTTTATTTAAGTAAATGTTAACACACATAAATCAAATAAAACATGGATGTAAATGTAGGCTGTGTGAAAAATATTTAGCAAAAAAAAAGAATCAAAATTAAAGGTGTAATCTTTGTGCCATTCAGATTGGCGGGGGACAACATAAGAAGTGTATTAAATATCTTTCATCTAGCAAAATTCTCTGAAATCCCATTATGTACAATAGCACTAGATCTAGAAACAGCTTTTGATTCATTAGAATGGCCATACTTGCTTGAGGTTTTGTCCAGGATAGGCATCAGGGGAAACGTTATAAATCTTATTAATACATACTACCAGGGCCCAATAGCATACTTGAAATTACAGGGAGAAAATAGGGATCAGACAAGAATCCCCTTTCTCTCCCCTCCTATTCGCTTTGGTGATCGAACCCTTGGCCCAAGTCTTTAGATCAACCCCACAAATACAAGGAGTTAAAGTCAGACTGCAGCAATTCAAATGCTGCCTGTTCGCAGACAACATCCTCTGTACGCTGGCACCCGGTAAACCTAGACAAAACGGAAGTGATCAGATGGCTAATTCCTCAACAAGAACTAGATCTTTTAAAGAAAAAATATTCATTCTCATGGCCCAAAGTCCATATAAAATATTTAAGTATAAATGTGACCCCCGAGCTGTCTGACCTGTATAAAGCCAACTACACACCCTTGATAAAGATCCTTACAGCTGATATTAATAAATGGAGTACATACCCCTTTTCTTGGACAGGCAGCATAAACGCTAATAAAATTAACCTTTTGCCAAGAATATTAGATCTCTTTTGGTCCTATCCCATCCCCATAATACCTGAAGAGCTAGAAAACTTTCAAAAACATATACTCCGATTTATCTGGAACGGTAAAAAAACACAGATAGCAAAATCGCTGCTTTTTCAAAGAAAAAAAATAGGAGGATTATCATGTCCTAATTTAAAATTGTACTATAGAGCTGCCCTAATATCTTTCATCCCCCATGCACATTTCACAGAACATCAACCCGCATGGGTATTCATCGAAAACCAACAGATGAAACCCCAAAAATGGGATTCCATTAGATGGACCCCCTCAATACACCCCAACAATAAGGTTCTCGCTATTTAACTGGAATTGGGCCAACTTGAAATACCAACTAGCAACAAAACTAACAAATCTAACTCCCACACCAATTTCCCCATCAATCTGGGAAAGCCTTAGAGAATAAACAAAAACTTGGTGGGCATTGCACCAACTTGACAGGTTGGAAACATGGCTATCAAATGATCAAATACAAACCTTCGACCAACTTAGATCCAAATATGACATTTTACTCAGAGAACACTACAACTACTGTAAAATCAAGCATTTAGACACCTCTTTTATCTGAAAATGGGGCAAACCGCAGACTAGCTGCAACAAAGCCCCATTGACTGGAGGGATTCTTGGAACACTCTTATTAATTATGAATGTTCCACCCGAAAATTATAAGTCCAAATTTATGGAAACATGGGAGACAGACATAGGCATACAATGGGATACCCACAAATGGGAAAAAAATTGTACGACCTAATCAAAGGCTCACTAAACAATAGCTTAATGGGAACAACAATAAAATTACTGCACAAAGCTTATCTGATTCCAGACAAGTTAAATAAACTCAACCCTCAAATATCGTCAGGATGTTACAGTCCCTGTCAGTTCACGGGCACCTTCCTCCATACCCAGCAGCCCAAAATGTCTGGACCAAAACCCTAGAACTAGCATCATTAATTTTATTTTCAATGTTTTTTATTGAGGATAAATAGTAAATATTACAACATCGAGATATATCCAGTTTATACAGGTCTAAAAGCTGGAGTTGGTGACATAAATATATATACATATTTAAGGTTCTCAGTTGAATACTAGAGGCTATATCATATATTTAAGATCTTAATGTATTAGTATATTATAATTCTAACTATTTTTTTCTTGGTATTTTTTGTGATATTTAAAATCATTTAGTTTCTTATTAATTCTGTAGTTTTAGTAAAAAGTATATATAAACATTGTAAGTATTCTACATTTTACTAAATTAATATATAACTGTTTTGTGTAGTAATAGATCACCAGAATCTAATTTATTTTAAAGAAGCATATTCTTAACTTTAGGAAATTTAAGAAAATACAGGGAGTAGGGAGTAAAGGATGGGGAGGAAAGGGGTTCTATGATGGTCTTGCTAGTTTGGTTCTTATCTGTAATCGCATTTATTGGGAGTGTATTTTGTGAGTGTTTCAGCTACCTATCTCCATCTTTAGTTTCATTCCAAACCGTTTCTGACTCCATTCTCTGTTTTTCCTAATAAGTTATTGTTTAATATCTCCTAATTCATGGTGTCCCAGTGATACATCCTAGCCATAATAACCTGGGTTTCCAGATATCCATAAACATAGGGAATGAGTTTGCTAGAATATTGGTCATCCTTTCATTTATGTAGATGTAGTTAATTTTGTTGATCACTTCTTGGAAATTTATATGACTTTCTTTCCAAGTTCTGGCAATAACATTTTTGGCAGCTAATAAAATTAGCTCAGCAAGTTTATTCCCCTATGGGGTCAGATCTGTAAATGTAGTGCCTAGTAGACAAGAGTCTACTGTGGTCTTGAGTAAGTCTGATATTAGTTTCATGGTTGTGAGCCAAACTCACTATACTACAGGACATCACCACCATGTGTGTATAAAGTCTCCCTGCGTTTGACATCCTCTAAAGCAAGTGTCTTCTTTGGTTGGGTATATTTTGTGTATCCTTTTACGAGTCAAATAGGCCCGGTGCAGAATCTTAATGGATGTTTCCAAAAGGCTGTAGTTTATCGATCCTTTAGTAAGATTTGAGCAAACTGTGTACCATTGACTGCTATCCCAAACCTGATGTAGATCCAACTCCAATTTTAGCATAAAAGAAGGCTTTTGATCATTAGATGGGGTATTACAAGTTTCATATAGGGATCCTAGTATTCATTAGATGAGGGGCATATTTTTGCAGATTGTTGTCACCCAGGATGCTTTGGGCGGGCCGTATTTATTATGCATGTTGCTAACCCAATTTCTAAGTTTAGTAAAATTAAATAGTTCTTGATTAGGGATAAGGAAGTCCCTACGCATCTGATCAGAAGGAATGATGTGGTCACAAGAGAACCATTTCCCTATCCTGTCTAGTTTAAGAGAAATCCAGAAGGCTTTTGATTCTAGTGATAAGGTGCTTTGTAAAGTAGATAAAGAAAATAGTGAGCTGTGGGGTGTCAAGGAGTGAGCTAAATGATGTTTAGATTTGGCCCATCTCCAGGTTTTTAGAGTGAGATTGATCATTGGGTTATGATATTTGGATTTGAGGGTGTTGGGATAAGGGGACTACAAAACTTCCCCCCAAGTTAAAGGCATCATCTGGATGTTTTCTATGAACATCCAACTGGGCTGATATTTGGCTGAATGTGCGAGAGGTATAGATGCTAATTGAGCTGCTTTGGAATAGAGGGCAAAGTTGGGGCAAGATAATTCCCCCTTTGACTTGTGTCTGTGACCCTTCTGAGAAAACTGGGACTAGTCACGGCAAAAACAAATACAGACATAATTATTCCCTCTACCAATACATTACCGCAAAGACAGTGGACTGAAGCCACAAGGCAAAAAAAGACCTCTCAGAGACAACCCCTGTGTTAAGACCTCCATCTATTTAAGAGGCACTCAAGATACACATATACATAACTGTATATGATCTTGACCTTTAAAAAAACAAACTTTAAGAGAAGAATTTTCTTACTATAGGGAAAAAAATATTATTTTCCTTGACTTCCTACCAGAATTTTCAATATGATACGAAAAGACTACACAGCTTTATCACAGACTATAAGCCCTGGATCCATGAGAGAGCCCTTGGCCCTCTGAAAAGTTTACTGATTGTTATGTTATACCACTAAACTCCCTTATTTTATTTATCTCCTCTTGCTTCTTACATTCACTAACATTGGTTAGCCAAATGAGTAGATGATTATAAACTATAAAGCTAATCTCCAGTCTAATAAGTACATAACAAAAGGCTTTTCTTATTGCACACTTCTCAATTCTCACATCTACACTTAAAAATATACTTAAGCCTGGGCCCTATAGCAACTATATATACACAGTGAATGGTCTAAGGATATATAACAGAGTAGTTAAAATATAACGACTGAGAAGGATGAAGACTATGTTTCTTTGCCTCTGCCCATCCCTAATAGTAATAACTTCTCAAGATACCTCCTACCTTGTAATGCAAGGATAGTTAGGCCCTAAAGAGTTGAAAAAGCAAATCATAGTTATCTGTTTATCCCCAAGTTACTTGTTAATATGTATATCAATCAACTATATTTCAATTTACATGTTTAGCTTAAACTCTTCTAGTTAGAACTGAAAACACCTTGCTGGCTAAGACTTTTCTCCCGAAAAGTCCCAAAATCCCCAACTTAGTTTAGTTTGTCATAAAATTACATTTCATGTTCTTTTTTACCAAGATTAACTGGGAAAAAAAGCTCCTCTAGTATTCATTATATTTTACTATACTATTTAATGCTAATAGGTCAATCTTGGTTTTGTTTAAATGTTAAACTGAAAACAAATTAAGAACAATATAAGTCATTAGTAACAATTTCTTCCCCTCTCTATGATGGTCCTCCCACTATTCACTACACCTGCCCAACTCAATTGACACTTGGTGCGCTGCGCCTGACTCCCTCTCACCAAAACAGCCCCACAGGTAAGAAAACTCAAATTTTCAACTGCCCAGCTCTCCCATCCTCACATAAATGATAAAATTTACCATAATTACTCATAACATGAAAGGATTCAACTCCCTTTTTAAACATAGGAAAGCTTTTACAAAAGTGTTAAACCCTCCATAATATTCCTTCAAGAGTCTAATTTTTTCTAGGGATAAAGTTTCCACATTTCTCAATAAAGATTATCCTCAGTTTTATTACACCACAAATATCTCAAAGAAAGAAGGGGTAGCTATACTAATTCATAGGAACTTCCCGTTCCAACTAGAATCCAAAATAGCAGATTGAGAAAACTCTTACATAATACTGAAAGGCTCCATTCTAGGAGTTAAGACTTCCCTAGCCTCCTTCTATGTCCCCACCTCATCACCCCACCTTGCACTAATAAAATTCCTCAAGATACTCAAAGATGGGTTTTGGGGGAAGCTCATAATAGGGGGAGCTCTAAATCTGGCCCTAGATCCTGCCATGGACAGATCCAAAACTTCGGTGGACAGTCGCTTTGCTAGAAAACTAGGACAAATTAGTAAACTTCTACACTCACTGAGCCTAGTAGATGCCTGGAGGGGACATTACCCACAAGACAGGGAATTCACTTTTTTTTCCCCGGTTCATAATTCTTTTTCCCTTATCGACACTCTTCTCATAAGTTCCTCTATTTTTGATAGCTCCTCAAGGGCATCCATAATACCTTGTACTTGGTCTGATCATGCAGCTGTATCCCTAGACCTAATTTTTGGATCCTATCTTACTATGCCCTACTCTTGGAAAATTAACAAATATCTTTTCTCCATACCTATGTACTCTGAACAGATCTCTCTAGACTTAAAATTACTTTTTGACACTAACACCAACTCTGAGACGTTGACATGTTGGTTATGGGTGGCCAATAAAACTTTTATACGAGGTACCTGCTTACATCTCTAGAAAAATAGAATCAGTTATCGCCCTCCCCTTCCCTGAGACACCAAATTGATAAATCTAGATTGGAACTAGATGGTATTCTTTCGCTTAGAACAGAAAAAGCACTTAGACAAACAGGGCACCTCTGTTATTTGAAAGAAACCAGATAAACTTCTAGCCAGCACTCGAAATTCTCACAATCTAAAATTTCTCATATTCAGACATCATCTGGCACTCCCACTGTTAGCCAAAACACTATCCAAACTGTTTTTAAAGAGTACTACCAAAACATATACTCACCCCAAAATTTGACCCCTGACTCAATGATCACTTCCTTTCTTGATTCATTAGACCTACCCTCGACATCCCAAACAGACCTTCAAAACTTAAATAGGAAGGTTATCTGTGAAGAAATTCAAGACACGATTAGAGCATTAAAATCAGGGAAATCTCCGGGTCCAGATGGACTAACCAACCTTTACTAAAAGACCTTTGCTGATATTATTTCACCTTATTTGTATGATCTAGTCAACTCTATTTTTAAAGGAGAAGAAATACCCCAGAAATTGATCTAATGCTATTCACCAAAAAAGGAAGGGACCCTTTAGAGGCAAAACATTATAGACCAATCTCTCTTCTAAATGGAGATATCAAACTCCTGGCTAAAATTTTTGCGACAAGAATCTCAGCCTTTTTACCTGACATAATCCACAAAGACCATCTGGATTTATCCCTTTTAGACAGATGGGAGATAATATTAGGAGAATCATGAACATCATACATCTCTCTCGAACATCAAACTCCCCTCTTTGCCTGCTAGCTCTCGACATAGAGAAAGCGTTTGACATGCTAGAATGGCCTGTTTTACTTGCCACTCTATTTAAATTTGGTTTCAAAGGAAAATTTATAACTCTACACCATACCTACTATAAGCTCCCCAAGACAAACCTTAAAATCCCAGGATCGCGAAAAGCAATCATCAACATTCAAAGGGACACCAGACAAGGTTGCCCACTATCCCCTTTGCTCTTTGCACTAGCTATAGATCAAAGGCTTTGAGGTGGGACATCACCACTTCAAATGCACATTATTTGCAGACAACTTAATGTGCACCCTAAAAAATCCGGTACCTTCAATAGAAGTCCTGATGGATACAATAGGTCAATACAGTACCCTTTCTGGTCTCCGTCTGAACTGTGAAAAAACTGAAGCTCTTAATATAGGTCTTCCCTTTAATTTTAAAGAAAACGATCTACCCATCAATAGACATATGCCGACTAGGTAACTATACTCCTTAATTATCGAACCCCCGCAAAAAAATGGCTTCCCTATCTAATGCTCTCCACCAAAAAGCCATATAGCCAAAACATGGAGGACTCCAACACCAAACCTCCAAGAAATTATAAATAAATTAAACGTTATAATGATCAACGACAGACGGACCCACATAGCTTTAAACACTTACCTCTTATTCCTAGAAATATTGGACTCCTGGTTCAACACTTAGCAAACAATCACAATTACATTAAAACTAGAATTTCCACAACACTAACAAATAACAAAACACATCACTTTCAATGCCCAAAAAAACTCTGAACCGGGCACACCTAATAGCACAGTCAGCCAAGACTCGCTCAAGGGTATCTCCCCCTTTTTATTTGTATTTGTAGTTCTTTATCCTAGGCATTTTATTGTATATCTAATACCATAGACTGCTAAAGTTTAAGCTATAACACAATTGATATTTAAAATGAAAAAGGAAAATATGGAAAGAGTATTGCAAGACAGCAAGAAAGACTATGAAAAGTTATTGTGTGAAAATAACAAATCTTTAATTGTGAATTGTTATACAACATGTATGCGATAATAAAAATTATTGAAACAAAAGGTGTATTTCTACTATTAGATTAACCATTGTCTTATACATTAATTTCGTTAATGGTATTTGGTTACATTTACTACTGTGAAATAAAAAGTTCTAATCAAGGTAAAAATTATACATGCAGTCCGTGCATTTTTATTCCCAAATTGGGTGATAGTACTGGCCATACAGACTTAGGCCCCTATTCAATTGAGCAATTGTAAGTTACTGGAGCCTGTAATGTAGCCCATAAACTGATTTACTATTCAATTGGCGTCTTTTCGCTAGCCGCAAATGATTGCAGGTTAGAAGCTCAAAATCCGTGCAATTGTCAAAATCGTAACTCTGACCCAGCTAAACCTTTGATCCTTCAAGCCTGTGTTACAATCGCAATTGCTACAATTCCTCAAGCCTGCAAATGTTTTCACACCTGTAAATGGCAAAGGTAGAAGAAAATCCTACGGGTACCAGATAGGACTTGCAAGAGGATTAAACACCTGTTCGTAGCACTATAAATGCAAATAAAAAATCAATACTGTACTTTAAAAGACGGGGAAAGCAATGAAAGGCATTATAATTATTTGTACAACAGTTCTCAAGCTCGCAAATCTGCAATCAACAATTATTTTTTTTACGTTTGATTTCCGTTTTTTGTCAATCACAGTAATCAAGGAGTTAATACATATCAGGCCACCCACATGGACTAGAACAGTATCGTCATTCATTTTTATTATTTTGTACATTGCTAGATTGCGAGTCGGATCACATATGGGACTTCTAAACGCTAATTGATTGGCGTTTAATGTTCATGCTTTAATGATGTCATGATGACGGTCTCATTTACTATTGTCTGTTTCAGCCTTGCTTAATTGATCATGATCACGCTCTGAAATGCTACTTACAATTGCATGGTTAGCAGTTTCAGCTTACTGCCCTTAAATTGCGGGCTTGTTCAATTGAATTGCGCTGTAATTGTAGCAATTTTCAAGCCCGTAGACTTACGGCCTGTATCGCGTAAACAGCAGGCTTGCCTTAGTGAGTGTCAGTGTAGAAGTGAGAAAAGGGTCTTATTATAGCCAAATTCTATGAATGAATACCAAATTAAGAGATATATACAAAAAATTTTTTTTTTTTTAAAATAGAAGTGAAATGCTTCTGCCAATCTGTCATGTCAGTTTACTTAAAAAAACACATCCTATATGTTTGGCTAAAATAAGTTTTTCATAATAATTTTATATACATGAAGTGGTCAGTAAATGAATATTATCATTTAGTAAATTTAGGTAAAAAAATTTGCACTAACGCTTTAACATGTAAGCGTGACCAAACCATAAAAAGTGTAGCTTTATATGTCATGTGTATTGTATAGTCCTGTTACCCATTTTAATGAATCTGCACATACGACATGAGATTAGAATCAACAAGTAAAGCTATCATTTGACTGGTTTCAGGCTGTTAACACTGATAGCCAAAACAAACACCCTCATGATCCAGCTTTCAGGAAGTGATGCAACAAACACAAAATGGATTCCTGTACTCATAAAAAATGTTTTACGTCCAGCTGCTAATATTTTTAGCTTTGTAGAAGTGTCTCATTCGTGAACTGCATTGACCCTTTAATAGCATATCCTAAGGTATGACACACACCCAAGTTGCAGTGTCCCCCTTGTTCACAGTGTCTAGGGTAAACAGTAGCTTCATCGATAAAGAGCAAGCATGGCTAAAAATATGCTACTGACTCTCCCATGTTAAAAATACTTAAATGTCGATTTGAACCTTTTGTTGGAGTCAGACTTTTATACAGCAGGGAATAACTCAAGCAATCTAAAACTAAGAGAGTACACAAAGGTGGATATCATACATATACAATGTTATAAAGGACTGCCCGTTATCAAATATGTGTTTTTTTATATTATATATATCATATATGAAATATTGAATGCTATTTAGAAATAAAACGTTATCTCATATAAGGGTCATTTTGTTTCATGGTTCCACTTTTCTAAACTTACCATTCTCTAACAATGTTAAAATAATATAACTAATAATTGAATCTACGTATTCATGATTCTGTAAATCATTTATAAGGTACGAATGTACTTGGTAAAATGTAATTGGATAATTATGTTTACAAAGCATTAACTTAATTTAGTTTGGCCCTGCATTTTCTATTCCATCAAGCATTTCTATCTTACAAAGATTAAAACCCTTTAAGTGATTAATTATATTTGAAAAAGTTGCTATGTAGTGCTGAATTAAATTGAAAAAAAAATGTGTTTGTTGTAAGACAAGAAAAACGGTGAATGATTCATAAATAAGTTCACAGATGAACATATTTTTACACTTGAGCTTTAAAACTCGAATGTTTTAAGCAAATTAAAAAGCGCTTAACTCATCATTAATGCTAAGAGGGTTACTTAAACTGCTAGAAGAGCATAAAGATCAACCTTTACTCTTATCACCTACCATCTGCCACCTTACCACCTTACCTATAATACCACTCAAAACCCCATGTGCACGTCAAATGTCATGAGAAACAAAGACAGTTAGTGCAGGTGTTCAAAATGTTTTACCACAAAAATGTATTGCCCTGAAAGATATAACACTGCTCTCGGTATCTCACTTGTTTTGTCTTGATCTACATATATGAGAAAAAAATACCCCACATTCTTGGTTCTTTAATGCGACATTTCTGCAGCTTGAGAAATGTTTAATAATCTATATTAAATTGTAAAAAAAAAACACTACACATTAGGCAGTTTGACTATTTTTAGAACTGAGTGATATTTGAGAACTTTTGAGACAGTTTTTTGACTATATTACTGAACTAAAGCTCTACAGCCTTATTAAATAGCGATTCGGCCAATTGTATAGGGCTTTATATAATCACAGAGCATATTTTTTTACAAAATTTTTTAGTTAGTGAAGGCCTTTCTTTTAAAAAATATGCTCTGTGCTTATATAGAGCCCTATTCAATTGGCCAGATCGCAATTTAATAAGGCTGCTAGCCTCTAAAACAGGGGTGTCCAAGTTCGGTCCTGCTGGGCGCACACATGCCTGGATTTGAGCATTTCCCTGCTGCATGCAGGTGAGTTAATCACTTCTTCAGTCATGCTGATTGACTCACCTGTGCACAGAAAGCAAATTCTCAATCCCAGGCCTGAACTTAGACACCCCTGCTCTAAAACACTCACAGCCTTATTAAATTGTGATTCAGCAAATTTAAAAAGGCTCTATTTAAGCACAGAGCATATTTTTTTATAGAAGTTTTTAGTTAGTGAACTTCTATCCAAAAGCAAGTCTTCACTAACTAAACATTTCTGTAAAAACATATGCTATGTGCTTAAATAGAGCCTTTTTAAATTTGCTGAATCGCAATTTAATAAGGCTGTCAGACTGTAAAAGGACACTGAGGGGTAAAACAAGTCATGATCTTTTAATGGTATAAGCTGCAGCTACAAAGAGGGGGAGATGTACACTGGCACTGCAAAAATCAGGTCACTACCATTTGTATGATAATCCAAATGGTATCTATTGGTTACATATAATAGCAAAGCCACTCACTGCAGGGCTCATCGCGGGGCCCGTAAAGTAGAGGTGGGGAGAGGCTCGCAATGAGCGCTGAAGGTGCTTATTGCGAGGCATGAAAGTGGCAGGTTGGCCAAGGCCAGCAATGATTGCGAGGCCAGTAAAGTAGATGGTGGGAGAGGTTCACAAAGAGCGCCAAAGGTGCCCATCGCAAGGCCTGCAAGTTAGAGGGGGAGAGCCTTGCATTGTGTGGCAAACCTCATTGCGAGCCTTCAAATTTTACTGCCATCATTTTTGACGGGCAAGTTGCTAGTCAAATAATAAAAAAACATTCATATCATAGTGCTCTAATGTTCCATGTCATAGTTCAGGACAACGTAACCTTTGCCATATATTCTCTAAATAAGTAAAAATAAAACATCTTAAAATAAAGATGGTTAGTTCACAGGATAATCAGGGATCCTATATAAACTATAGTGATTCATTACCAATTGATATTATGACTGGATATCCTTCTTTGCAATTTATCTGTCAAAACAGGGTGATAATGGGCAATCTTGTTATCATATAAGCTGCAGCTAGCATAATGAAAGCTCTATTAGCAGAACTTTATAAATCTGTAAATTATTACATTTTTTTTAATTTTCTCTCTGCTTGTCTCTAGAAGACTGCCATGTTGGTCTCTCTTCCTCCTCTCATAGCGCGGGGGGGGGGGGGGGGGGGGGAGGGGTAGCGCCATATGAGCTGGAGGATAGGAATCAAGGGTGGGAAGCAGTGAGGGAAGGAAGAGAGAGGAAGAGGATGGGAAGGGTGGATGGGAAGGATTGTGGGGAAAGGCAGAGGATGGGAAGGGAGGGTGCGAAAGAGCAGGGTGTAGGAGCTAGAATAATTCTGGGGGGGACACAGTTCATTGTATGCATAGGCTGTAAAATAGCTTATATATACATTCATACATACAAACGTAGAAAAATATGGGGGGGTGTTACACCCGCCAGATTTGGGGGACTACGCTCACCCCAATTCTCTCTCTCTATATGGGTCGCAACTTTTTGTTCAGATCTCGACACCAGCAGACACTTAAAATGACAGCATCATTACTGCAGAGACAGGCACCATCAGACCCCTTTTCTTAGGATCTATGAATCACACACCATGTACCTTTGATTAGTACAATCAGACTCCGACACCAACTTTGTTTAGTGTGTCCAAAATCAGACTGGCACTTTATTGTTACAGAGATATCTAAAAACACACAAAGATCTCACTCCCCCACATGCCAGATCTCAACTTACAGGGTTGATTAACTATACTTCCCCCTTCCAGACTAAAGCCAGAGCAGTCACACGTGGCCGATCGCAGGGCCATATACATTTTTTTTTTAACCCTTTATAACATAAGTGACTGCATTAACTTTATTATTTAAGCATAGCCCACTATCGTATTTCTAACACAGATACAGTATTCCAATGTTAATCAATGACAGCACCACATGCACCCACCACATCCATGATACAACTACATGTATGCACCACACCCATGATACAACTGCCAAGCAAGTCGCCAGCACCCTCCAACCACACATATAACAAACGATTAACGCCAAACAGTCCAGTGGGCCCTTCTGTTCATAACAGGTGTTTGTCCCCCTAGTTCCTACACACATGGAAAGGAGACAGAGAGGGAACGGAAGGGAAGAAGTGAGGGAAGAGAGAGGGAGAGGGTGGGAAGGAGTAAGAGAAGGGAGAGGGTGCGAAGGAGTGAGAGAAAGGAGAGAGAGAGGGAGATGGTGGGAACGAGTAAGAGAAAGGAGAGAGTGGGAAAGAGTGAAATAGAGAGACAGGAGAGAGAGACAGACATATGACATAGGGAGACACAGAAGAGAGATCTGATACAGTCACTTATGATGGGCAAGTTACTAGTATTCTATATTCTAATACTCACAGCATGGCAAGCAACTTCCTATTAATTCACTTGGTCATGTAATGCTGATTTAATTACCTTGCACAACTTGTCATCAGCAAAAATGGAGACACTACTTTTGAGTCCTACTTCTACGTCATTAATAAATATGTTAAAAAGGAGAGGACCTAATACTGAACCCTGAGGAACCCCACTTACCACATTAGACCAATCAGAGTATGTTCCATTTACAACAACCCTTTGCTTCCTGACTTTTATTCAGCTCTCGATACATGAGCAGATATTTACTGCAACTTCTGTATCCCTTAGACATATTATTGTATACTGTCCCTTATTCACCCTTCTAAAAGCTTCCCAACTACAGATGTTGGGCTCACTGGTCTATAATTCCCTGTATTTGCTCTTGCTCCCTTCTTAAATATAAGTATCACATCTGCTTTTCTCCAGTCATCTGGTAGCGACCCTGTGGTGAGTGAGTCTTGAAAAATTAGATATAATGGTTTGGCTATTACAGAACTCAGTTCCCTTGGTACCCTTGGATGTATTCCATCAGGACCTGGGGCTTTATTAACATTTATTTTCTCCAATCTCTTTTGGATTTCTTCCTCCGTTAAACAATTATTTAGTGATGGTAGTGTAGCACCATGTTGTTGCAGTGTCCCAACCACTGGTACCTCCCTTGTATATAATGAAGAAAATAACCTATTTAGCTCATCTACTTTTCCTGGTCACTAATTATCAGACGGCCTGTGTCACTTTGTAATTATTATTATTATCCTTTATTTATAACGCGCCAACATATTCCGCAGCGCAATAGAGGGGTTAGGTACAAGTATAAACAATACCCCACAATGAAAAATAATGAAAAACTCTGTTTTGAGTGAATGAAGAAGCTAAAGATGATAGGCTTTTTTTGAATAAATGTGTTTTTAAAGAGAATTTGAAGGATTTGAGGCAGGAAGATAGTCTGGTGGAGCGAGGTAAGGAGTTCCAAAGAATAGGGGCAACACGACAAAAGTCTTGAAGACGGGAGTGAGAGGAGTTAATGAGTGAAGAGGAGAGAAGAAGGTCATTAGCAGAGCGAAGAGGGCGGGTGGGAGTGTATTTTGGAATGAAAGCAGAGATGTAGGAGGGTGCTCTATTGTGGAGGGCTTTATATGTTAGGGTCATAATTTTGAATTGTATTCTGCAGGCTATGGGAAGCCAGAGGAGTGCATGACAGAGAGGTGCTGCAGACACTGATCGTTTAGTATGGTAGATGAGTCTAGCGGATGCATTCAAAATGGATTGGAGTGGAGACAGATGGGTGATAGGAAGGCCAGCAAGGAGAGCGTTGCAATAATAGAGGTGAGATATGATGAGAGAGTGAATACGAATTTTAGTTGTGTCTTGTGTAAGGTAGTGGCGTATTTTGGATATGTTTTTTTAGGTGAAAGTGACAAGATTTTGTGAGTGATTGAATGTGAGGAATGAAAGAGAGGGAAGGTTCCAGTAGGACCCCAAGACAGCGATCCTGGGAGGTGGGAGTGATGATTGTAATGTTCCTATAGCTTCCTTCCTCGCATTCTTCCCATTAATATATTTAAAAAATATTAAAAAATATATTATTTTAGGGTTAGTCTTACTTTCCTTCGCAACTGACTTCTCATTTTCTATTTTAGCCAGTCTAATAGTCCTTTTGCAAGCTATGTTAATTTCCTTATAGTTATATAAAGCTGCCTCTGTTCCCTCCTTCATGCATAATTTAAATGCATGTTTCCTTTTCCTTATCATGATCTTTAAGTCATTGTTAAGCCACATGAGATGTGATTTATTCCTGTTCATTTTATTTCCACATGTTACATGCTGATGAGTATGTTTATTTAGTAAGGATTTGAATGTTGTCCATTTATTTTCAGTATTTTTCCCTGTAAGTTCTTTGTTCCAGTCTATATGTAGTATTGCTGCCTGTAGCCCTTTAAAGTTAGCCCTTTTAAAATTTAGAGTTTTTGTTGGCCCAATACAATTCTGTTTTTTGTATTCAATCTCAAATGAGACTGTGTTGTGATCACTGTTCCCCAAGGGTTTCCCTATTTTAACATTTGATACTATATCAATATTACTTGTGATGACTAAATCAAAGATGGCCCCATTTCTGATAGGTTCTTGGATAATCTGGGCCAGATAATGATCCCTGAGTGTACTCAAGAACCTGCTCCTTTTAGCTGAACTGCTGGTCTTATTTATCCAGTTTATTTCAGGGTAATTAAAGTCTCCCATTATTAGAACTTGCCCATGCTTAGCTGCATTTCCAATCTGTAACAATAATTGCAGTTCCTCACTTTCATTTATATTTGGGGGTTTATAGCATAATCCCACCAATATGCGATTAGAATTAGCTCCTCCACTATTTAACTCAACCCACAAAAATTCAATGTTGCCGCTAGTTCCACTATAAATATCTTCTCTGACTACAGGTTTAAAACCAGGCTTAACACACAGACAAATCCTCCTCTTCTACCATTACCGCTATCTTTCCTAAATTTATTATTAACTTTTATTTGTAACGCGCCAACATATTCCGTAGCGCAATACAGGGGATAAAAACAAGGAAAAATACGGCATTAACAACCTTCCAAAAATGGAGGACCCTGTTTTGAGCTTAGAATCTTTGCAGAAAGTGCCAGAGCCCAGACCTGAATCAGATTGAAAATCTGTAGGGTGATCTGAAGAGGGCTGTGCACAGGAGATGCCCTTGCAATCTGACAGATTTGGAGTGTTTTTGCAAAGAGTGGGCAAATATTGCCAAGTCAAAATGTGCCATGCTGATAGACTCATACCCAAAAAGACTGAGTGCTGTAATAAAATCAAAAGGTGCTTCAACAAAGTATTAGTTTAAGGTTATGCAACCATATTATTTTATTTTTATATTTTTTCTTCCCTCCACCTAAAAGATTTCAGTTTGTTTTTCAATTGAGTTGCACAGTTTATAGGTTACATTAAAGGTGGAAAAAGTTCTGAAATGATTTATCTTTGTCTCATTTTTTTACAGCATAGAAACCTGATATTTTAACAGGGGTGTGTAGACTTTTTATATCCACTGTATAGATCCATATTGGACTGATGGTGTTAAATAGAGGCTTATGTGGGTCTGTATTGACCCCCATGAGTGACTGGGTTAATTAGGGGCTTATGGGGGTCTGTATTGACCCACATGAATGACAGGGTTAATTAGGGTCTCATGGGGCTCTGTTTTGACCCCCATGAATGACAGGGTCAATTAGGGCTTATGGAGGTCTGTTTTGACCCCCATGATAGACAAGGTTAATTAGGGGCTTATGGGGGTCTGTATTGAGCCCCAAGAGTGACAAGGTTAATTAGGGGCTTATGGGGGTCTGTTTTGACCCACATTTGTGACCGAGTTAATTGAATGCTCATGGGGCTCTGTATAGAGCGCCATGAGTGACAAGGTTAATTTTTATTTAGCGCTGGTCCTTTAAGGACCTTTACGGTCCTTTAAGAACCCACAAGGTGCGAAAATAGAATTTTGAATGCAGCGAGGGTTAATGTGGGATAAATGTGGAGAACATGTGGGGGTCCTGGTGGGGACCCCCAGAATTGGCGGGTTAAGTTTAGGTGCTGGTGGGGGTACTTACAGTACCCCCACTGATAGCCTTATTTATTAGTGTGCCGCAGGCCCCTTAAGGACCCGCGGCAGGGAATTTAAACTTTTTAAATGCAGTGGGGAACACAATTGTGATCCCCACCACAAGGGTTTATGTGGGGACCCTCTGAGGTCCCCCAGCATGAGATTAATATGTGCACACTGTGGGGGGGCAATCAGGACATTGCATCATTGGGGTCTAACGAAGTGTGTGTGGGGGGGGGGGGGTTAGGTGCACTTGGGACATACTGGGGACCATACATAAGGGCTTCTAAAGCCCTTGAGAGTCCTTCTTAGCACAAGCAGGACTTCGTCCTGCATTTGCGCTTTGTGAGCTAGGATACATTTTCGGAGTGGGAGGGATCGGGCAATTGAATAGAGATTTGCAAAAATTGACCTGCGAAGGTGGAACATCAAAGGCTTCAGAGTGGTGTAAGATCCGAGTTGCAGGTCGGCCATTTTCACAAGGCCTTCACTCGGATCTCGATCCGTGGTCACAAAATGAAGGCAATTGAATAGGGAAGTTGCCTCCGTCTTGCACTTGCAAATTCAGAGCTGAAAAAAAGTAGCAATTGAATGAGGCTGATAGTTAGTTTGGTACATACTTGACAAGTATCTTTTTTTCTTGAACTGAAGAGGTCCTTTAAGTGTCCCTTTTGCTTTTTATTTTTACATAGCCACTTTTTATACTCTCACTATCACTTATTTATTGCCATCATTGTATATATAAATCAATGACGGAATATTTAGCTAAATAATGTATCAGTCTGCTTCTAGGATGATTATTCTAATCAGTTAATATCTCATGAAAATAATACTAAAAAGAGGAGTCTTGTTTAATTCCACTCTTACTTTACTGTTTCATGTGCGTCTCCAAAATGGATTTAGCAGTATGTAACCCTTTATCTTTAAGAAAATATGGTACAATACCATTATGTAACAGTAAATAAAGAATACTCCCACATTTAGAGGGACAAGGAGGGTTTCTGGATTTTTCCATATATATATATATATTATAACTCTTTATTTATTTACCTTATATACTTTTTTACAGGGTTCCATGGTAGTCCAGTGGTTAGGATTTGGTGCTTCCAACACTGCAACCTGGGTTTGATTCCAGTCAGGGAACCAAGAGGTCACACCACCCTAAAGCCATGCAGGATTGGGCCTGGTCAGTACTTGGATGGGAAACCACCTAGGAATACCAGGACCTGTATGCTGTGGCCCACTGGAGAAGTAACTGGCAACTCCAGTATCTCTGCCATGAAAACCAAATGGATCAGCCTTGTGTGTTGCAGACCATGAGATCACAGAGAGTTGGACATGACTTTATGACCCAAACAACAAAAATAAACTTTTTTACTGAGTGTGTAAACATTCTGTCTACTAAAATCATACACAGCACATGCACACACAGACTGTAGTATTGACTCATACTACCCAATCTGTGACTATATCTCAGCAACAGCTCTTTTCATTGGGACAATCGCAATTGCATGTAAATAATGCAATACTAAATTCAGATGTGTTCAAATTCTGTGCAAAATAGTGATTGGCAAAGATGCAATGTTGGGATGATGTACTGTAACTATTGCCATATAATAACAACAAACCCGGCAGAATAATAACATCAGCCCCAAATATGAATCACTTTTGTTTATAATGTCAGTCTGTCAACAATATAATAAAATAATTAAAAAATAAAAATAAACACAAATTAAATTACCAATAACTAATAACTGTGTAATAACAGTGTAATACAATGTTTTTTTCAGAATTCTGAGCTGGAAACAGGTTTTTTAACTTGTTTTAGACATTCGAATGTGAACACAGATGTACTTTTTTTTTCACTGTACTACTATACGGTGGAGGGCTTCTATCGCTCTTTTGCTTACCATATATTAAATTATTGTTGTGGTGAACTACCTACTCATAAGGTCCACAACACAAGCTGGGATCCTGCTCCACGCTGATGAAAGCCAGTAAGCTTGAAACAGGTGTACGTGGATAGGATTCCAAGCTTGTGTATAATCCAACCTTGGTTTTGCATAAAAGCTGTGTAATACAGCAGGCATAAGCTTAAAGGATGCAATGTTTAAAATGGGCTAGGGATTGAAGACCGAGGCATTTGTGGGCACTTTGCATGTTCCTTCCCGCTCAGCTTCCCAGAATGCAGTGTAATAACTGTTTTTCTCGGAATTCTGAGCTGCAAACAGGTTTTTTAACTTTGTTTTAAATTCAAATGTGAACACAGATGTACTTTTTTTTTTTTTTACTATATATATATATATATATATATCACTATATATATATATATATATATATATATATATATATATATATATATATTTTATATATATATATATATATATATATATATATATATATATATATATATACATACACATACATACACACAGTAAAACACCCCCGTTATCCGGCACCTATGGGAACTCCCTATTGCTGGATAAGTGTAGTTTCCTGTTAATCGGGAATCCTCGAAAAAAGGGTCTAATTGACCCTTAAACCCCCCAAACTCCTTCAAAAAAGGCATTAGCATCTAAGCTGGGCTATTTAGGCCCAGAAAACAAACAATAAGTAAAAAGTTAGTATTTTTTTTTTCCAGTTTCGAACTCCGGATAGTGCCGGTTTAGCAGGAATTTCTTTAAAATGGGGAATTGATGCCGGTGCAGTTGCTTGAGAGTCCCGGTTAGTTGAGTGCCGGATAACCGGGATTCTACTGTATATATATTCTCCCAATACATTTTTACCAGAAGGACAGAAGCCAGGTAGGTATATAGTTCTAGTGTGTTATCTGCTTTTCAAGCTAGGCGGCGCTTCAAAGTAGGTTGGTGGAGCACCATATATATATAAAAAAAAATGTATGTGGTGGTTTGGCTAGCAGTGAAGGAAGCTGGACACATGAAGCTTTTACTCCTGCAGCCTACAAGAGAAAATTAAGATTATTAAATACTACAATTTAAAATTAGGTGTCAAGCTCAGCATAGATCAATACCCCATAACCTCTTGAGCTTCCTGCTACTAAAGTCAAACAATATAATGAACAGTGTCGGAGGGGCAGGATCTCAGCTTGATTGCTGGATGGACTTGAGAAGTAAGCAGATGGAGAGCAGCCTGGGTGAAGGAGGAGAGGGGAGAAACATGGCAGAAAATTAAAGTAAAGGTGAAGGGATTATGGATCTGAAGAATAATACATAAGGATACAACAGAAAGGGTTGAAAATTAGAGGCACAGCCATAAGTCTGTAAAGAAGAGAGTATGGATATGGCCCGCCTACTGAAGTGATGACACCAGCAACCCGCCAACTCCCCCCCACACCCCAGCAGTGCGCTGAACTGGCCGCCACTTCACCACCGGGCCCAACCATACCACTACCAATACTGCAACACTTCCAGCTGGACCACGGACCCTCCCCACCATGCCATGCCCCAGGGACCTCCATCCCCAACATCAGGCCAGGCTGCGCAGGTGGAGATGGGTCAGCAGGTGGACTGTCTTTGGGGATCCAGGCCCGCATCTCCGCCAATCGTGCAGAGGTAATGTGCAGCCTGGCAAGGCACAATAGGGAGGAGAGGAGGCATCATCTAATGACTGAGTCCTACCTGGCTGGGCTGCTCAGGATTGGAGCGGGCCAGAGCGCATCACAGGGGGTAACAGCAGAAGCCATGCGAAGCGCTCTGGTCCCCAGCCCTGCTTCCTCCTCCCAAGAGGCATCCCCCGGGCCACCCACAGCCCAGTCCCCCCTCTCCTCCCACCATGCCTCTGCCCCTGCAGGTGCCGCTGCCTCCCATTGGGTGGCCTCCCGTGCACCCCCCCCCACCACCAGCAGGGAGACGGTGGCGGTCACGATATGGGCCCTGGCCTAGGTGGAGGAGGACCTAGGGGCTGCGCATATGTTTGTGCCTTCTCAACAGCGCTCCTCAGTGACAATCTATTGGCCCCAATGTTAACCTAATCTAGCCTGGCTACAGAGTCTTGTATCTTGTCCTATGTGATGGTCATATTTTGTATGCAGATGGTTAACCATCACATGCTCCATGAACCTCTTCTCTGTGGACACGTAGGGTTCTGTGTAACATTTCACCAATTGATGGTCACCGAGGAATGCTGTTGAGAAGAGATGCTGCAGTCACTATATTTTTTAAGGCCCTTTTTTGTAGGTTTTTTTTTTCCCTTTCTTTTTTTTTAGGTACAATTTAGGTCCATGAAGATATCTCCTGCATCTGCAAGAATTGTGAAGGAAATGTATGAGGTGTAAGGTTTTCACAGTGCCTCTCAGACATTCCTTCAATGACAGCCCCCCTTAACATGTAGCTTTCACAACTTTAAAGCTATCATATAGCCAGATATCTCAGACATGATTGTTGTTAGCTTAAATGTAGACTAATACCGCTATGCAAAGTCTCACAATGGCATGTTAATGACAGCCAGCATTAATATGTGCACTAGTGAAGCATGTGATCCTGACCTCAATATCAGTCTAAGAACAGATCCTTGGGTCTGATGTAAGTAACAGGGAATCTGGCTGCTGACCTTTGTGTCCTCTCCGTATTAATGGGTATTTTCCCATATTGCTGTTTATCCAGAGACCTAGCTAATAGTAATGCTTGCAGACGGGAATCAGGTGGGTTGGTATATTGTTACAGTATTTAGCATTGTACTGTACATGCATGTTGATTCGCTTTTTTTTATCCCACTACGCCTTTTTTTAGTTGACCAATTTTTTTCAGATTTTTGTTTTGTCACCAGACTGTATGTGTGAAACTGGATTGGATTACACAGTCCAGAGGTTGAATCATTTGTTTCATTGAGCAGATCTAGACAAGTTGTAAGTGATATGCACATTAATGGTTTCTTCAATTAAATTGAGTAATTTGTGATGATCCTTTTTCCCATCAGATTCCGGTTGCAGTGGTGTAGTGACCACATGTGACCCTGGTAGGTGCTATACATCATGCTTATTCTAGACTATGATGTTACTCCCTGTAGGTATCTGCTTTTTCCCACAAGTCTTTGCTCTCCAGGGATCCGCCCACACCCATGATACTAATACACAGTTTTGTCAATTTCTGATAGTGCTCTATGTATGAAATAAAGCTTGGTTATACCGTTCTCACTGTGTAAGTGTGTTTTCAATTGTTGGGGTTATGGGACATCCACATACATCACACTTGTGTCACATTCCTATATATGTAAACTAATGAGCTCTAGTTACTATGCATTATATCAATACATTTAACAATAATAATAATAGCCATAATAGCATTAGATCAAGTCCAAACTCCAGTTAGTGATACTGTGGAGTATTAACATTCCCCTGAGGGCCTGACAGGAATATGACAGGTGAAACTGGAGTGTTTTGCCAGTTCCTACTCTAGTGGACTATGATTTATCTGACCTCTCTGCTATGACATGCCCACCTACAGTGGCCCTACATGGTATAGCTCACAGCATCATTTAAGTACACAAGCCCCTGCACCACCACTTAGCAATCCACAAGGGGACCAGAGGAATATATACCACACTAATGTAAATTGATGGATAGCAAAACATAATGGGAGGTCAGCAAATGGGAATGGGTATACATCTTGGCACATGGCCACTAGCAATGGCATGGTACTTTGCAGGATGGGCGTAGCAGAGATGGAGGTGAGTTGGCTGTAGATCCACATGCGTCTGCATGGCCTCCATGTGTTTTTGCAGCCCTTGCTGATGGGTTAGAGTAGATTAGTGTGGTATATGTTGCCCTGGTCCCCTTCAGCATTGCTAAGTGGTGGTGGTGAAGGGGCTTGTGTACCTGAATAAAGCTGTGAGCTATACATGTAGGGCCACTGTAGGTGGGCAGGTCATAGTAGAGAGGCCAGACAAATCACAGTCCACTAGAGATGGAACTGGCAACCCATTCCAGTATCTTTGGCATGCAAACCTTATGGATATGCACAGACCGAGACATTAGCAGGTGTGCTGCAGTCCATAGGGTCACAGAGAGTCAGACACAACTGAGGGACTGAACAACCATATGTCAAATGTTACCCTGGTACTTGATATATGTGATGTGGCGTGTAATTTGGCCCCTATTGGTTGTCCCAATGTAGATGTGATGAGTGAAATGTATATAAGATTATCTTTGCATTTTTAGGGTCCACATAAGAGCCTCTGTGAGTGAGAAAGTGTTAATATGTCAGCCATTTGCATGTATTTGTGTTGCAATTTAATGAGGGTGTGTGTCTTTAATAGCTTTCATCATCTTGCAGCATGGCTTTTCATATTGGCATATGCATGACCATTACAACCTAAGAGGAAAACAAAATTTTATTTTTTGCAATATTTGATAGTTCGGAGTTGTTGTGCATGTAATTGTAATGCCTTTCATTGCTTTCCATATTTTAAAGTGCATTGGTGTCTTTATATTGTCATTTGCAGTGTTCCTAACTAGTCTGTAAACCCTTTGCTGGTCCTTTTTGGAGCCCGTAAGCTTTGGGCCATCATTTGGCGTTTGCGAGCTTGATTGTGGCTGCGGTGTTTAGCGGTTCTTGCAATTGAATAGCTATGTGCGATTTTCACGATTGGAAATCTTGTGGCCTTGAAAGATCAAAGGCTTTGAGAGGCTGTGAGTTACAAGTTTAACCATCACCATTTTTTCAAAACCGTAACTCGTAAGCTGTTTGGAGCCCGCAAAAAGACGCAAATTGAATAGCAAAATAACTTGCAACCTCACTTAAGGGCTACTGGATCGGCCGAAAGATCAATTGAATGAGTATCACATTTTCCTATAACATCTATAACACCATCTAGTGGTAGATGAAAAGAACTGCAGTTGACGCCTGAAAAGAAAAACAAGAGTGTCCATCTTGTGAAGAGAATTAAGTCTTAGTCTTAAAAAACAAAGAAAAAAAAACAGGGTACAGTGAAATTTACACCATAACATATTGAAAACAGCTTAGTGGCAGGCATGGTAAAAAATACTTCAACAACAAGGCCTCCTCAATCATCCAAATCTGTTTAAAAAAGTACCAAACACAACAAACAGACAGAACTATTTCACAAAGTGAGGCTCTAAGTCTATAGATGTAGTGCAGACCGAGGAATCAGAAAGTAGTTATCAGACTGAAATTGACCAAAAGCATAAACATGAGATCCAAAAGCAGAAAATTGCTACTCTCTTCAAAAAAGAAGTGCAGGTGCTACAAAATGATATTGCATACATTAGAAAGAGAACAGATGCACTAGAAATCAATAGAGATGAAATAGTCACACCAGTGCAGTTGCTTAGTTCCATTCAGGATGTACAGGACAAAATTATATAGAAACAACAAGAGCACATTGAAGACCTGAATACTAGGTCCAGAAGACACAATGTGAGGCTGAGAGGAATGCCAGTGACATCACAATGAAAATAGTACAATGGTTGCTAAAACATATTCCCAAACTGATTATATTATGCTGACTAATTCAATGATAAAGCACATTTAGAGGACTAATATAGAGATTTGCACTTGGTCAGATTACGCTTTAACATACATAAACATGTCCACTTTGAATGATAAAATACTAACAGAGAAATCTCTGGTCAGCTAATTGCAAAAGGAAATTGAACTGGGCCTCATACCAACTACTGAGCAGAATCTCACTCTCCAACTACCATTTTGCCAGTTCTATCTACCATCTGGACTGAAGCAGTCACTTCTGCAAGAGGCTCTGCAAATCCACTCTCCAACTGCTATTTTAATTTACCTTGTTTTCTTTTCCACTAGACTTAGAGCCCGATTCAATTGAGCAATTGCAAGTTACTGGAGACCGTAATTGAGCCCGTAATCTAATTTGCTATTCAATTGGATTTTTTTTAGAGACAAAAACGACTTACATGTTACAGCCTTGAAGAAGTTGCCGTTGTTAAACCTGGAACCTACAGCCTCCCAAAGCCTTTGATCTTTCCCGTCCGCAAGAGTTACAATAGCTAAAATCGCAAATCGATATTTAATTGGTACAATTCCCCAAGCCTGCAAATGTTTTCACAACCGTAAACGGCAATTGTAGGATAAAATCCTACGAGTACCAGATAGGAGTCACAAGGGAGTTAAACACCTGATCGTAGCACTGTAAATGCAAATAAAAAATCAATACTTCACTGTAAATGAAGGGGAAAGCAATGAAAGACATTAGAATTAATTGCACAGCAGTCTCAAGCTCGCAAATTGGTAATAACATTTTTTCTTTATGCTTCTTTATGTTTCATTTCGGGATTATAGCGATCTCGGGAATCAATGAGTTAATACATATCAGGTCACCCATATGGACTAGAACAGTTTTGGCATTCCTTTTTATTATTTTGTATTTTGCGGTTTTGCCAGACCGATCGCATATCGGACCCCCAAACTAATTGATCGACATGTAACCTCCATGTTTTACTGACCCACTGATGACAGTCTCATTTTCTATTGGCTGTTTCTAAATGGGTAGTTACGGCCTTGCTTAATTGATCATGTTCCCGCCCTATAATGCTACGTACAAGTGCATGGTTTACGGTTTCGCCTTTCGGCCAGTAATTTGCGGGCTTGTTGAATTGAATAGCACCGGAATTGTAGCAGACTGCAAGCCTGCAGCATGCCCGCAGACATACGGCCTATATACCGCGAAATGCAGGCTTCTAATTGAATAAGGCTCTATGTACGTAAGACATGGCGCTCTAGTTGTTGCCATGTGTTTAAAATTCTATTTATTTTTCTTTATACTTAATCCATTTATAGCTCTATGGAATATGTTGACACAAAAAATGATAATAATAATAATCACTATAATAGTTGTCAGTGTGGGTAACGTTTGCGAAAGTTGGTCACGCTGTTGCGGCTCGCTGTTGTGAAGCCAGGCAACATGTTATCCGCAAGGCCCGCGGGACTTAGGCCTCGCTCATCACTAGCAGCGCAGGCCCCCTGCCACCAGCTCCCTCTGCCCCAGGCACTGCGAGGCCAGTGGGATGGCTCCCCCTGCCCCAGGGCCCCTGCCACCAGCTCCCCCTGCCCCAGGCACTGCGAGGCCCATGGAACGGCTCCCCCTGCCCCAGGCCCACTGCACCAGCTTCTCCTGCCCCAGGCACTGCGCGGCCCGCATGGCTCCCCCTCTGCCTCTGGCCCCAGTTCCCCCTGCCCCACCTCACCCTACCCCAGCTCCCCCTGCCCAAGGCACCCAGCCCTGCGAGGCCCGCACAGCTTCCCCTGCCACGTACCTGGTTGGTGTTGGCCAGTAGCTTGCGGGGCGTACCTGGTTCCGAGCCTGCCAGCAGCGCCGCACTCACCTTCCCTTGCTTCGCCTCTGCGCCTCCCGTCCTCCGGCCGGAACTACTTTCCTGGAACAAAACGCTCATGAGCGGATTGATCCAGGAACGTAGTTCCGGCTGGGGGACGGGAGCCGCAGAGGCGAAGCCAGGGAAGGTGACGAAGAAAGAAGACAGGAAAGTGAGGAAGAAAGAAGACACGAGGGGGACAGAATACACAAGGTAGGGAAAGAAGGAGGGGGGAAGGAGACACAAGGGAGGGAGAGGAGGGGTAAATGAGGCACGAGGGAGAGGAGGGAGGAAATGAGACACAAGGGAGGGAGATGAGAGGGGAAATGACACACAAGGAATGGAGAGAAGAGGGAAAGGAGACACAAGGGAGGAAGAGGGAAGGAGACATATGGGAGGGACAGGGGTGGAAGTAGACACAAGGGAGGGAGAGGGGGGGGGGAAAGAGATACAGGACAGGGAGGAGGGGGAAGAGACACAGGGAAGAGATGGGGGAAGAGACACAAGGGAGGTATAGGGGGAAGAGACAGAGGGGGGAAGAGACACAGGGGAGGGAGATGGGGGGAAGGATACACAAGGGAGGGAGAGGGGGAAAGAGACATATGGGAGGGAGAGGAGGGGGAAATGAGATACAGGGAAGGGAGAGGAGGGGGAAAGGAGACACAAGGTAAGGAGAGGAGGGGGAAAGGAGACACAAGGGAAGGAGAGGAGGGGGAAAGGAGACACAAGGGAGGGAGAGAGAAAAGGAGACACAAGGGAGGGAGAGGAGTGGGAAAAGTAGACACAAGGGAGGGAGGGGAGGGGTAAAAGGAAACACAAGGGAGGGAGGGGGGAATGAGACACATGGGACGGAGTGGGGGGAAAATGAGACACAAGGGAGGAAGTAGACAGGGGAGAGACTCGCAATGAGTGCCAAAGGAGCTCATTGTGATACACACACTGAGCACCTTCGGCTCGCAATGAACGCCGGAGGTGCTCACATTGGGTGGCAAACAGCATTGCTAGGCTTAACATTTTATTTCCGTCAATATTGACAGGCAAATAGCTAGTAATGATAATAATAATGTGCTAGATTGCAAATGGAGCAAGACATACAACCTGTATACCGCTAGATGCAGGCTTCAAATTGAATCGGGCTCTTAGATCCTCACATGCCACCACTCTTCTGCCTCTGAACTCATGTAACATGCCTTCCCACCTACCCTGTCCACATCCACCCACCTATAATTTGTGTTAATACATAGTGCACATTTAACACTATCACCTTCATTTTTCACTGCTGCTACACCCACACAATTAAACACTAATTAACCCTCTACTCTCTTTTCAATTACTTGCAAAGCCCTTCTTTCTTCCTTTTGATGACTTCTTTTGTTTCATTAATCCTTCAGATTGTAAATTTGTGAGTTTTCAATTTTGTATGGTGTTTTGAAAAAAGCACCAAGTATGTAAGATTTTAAACTCAAAAACTGTGCCATCTACTTTTTGGCATGTGTTTAAAAATAATAATAATAATGTGATGCGTATCACACAGAGTAAATATTACCATTATGCTAATAAGCCAGGTAAATTATTGGCTACTTAGTTGAGACCTGCCCCACAAAGGAATTCTATAACTCAAATACAAACTGAGAATATGGAGTTAACAAGTGATCCAAGTAAAGCAAACCTATCCCATATAAATTATAAATAAATAGAACAGATGCTACAAGAGTGTCAGATCCAAGGGACTAATGATAAGAAGAGAAACAAGTTGAATTCTCCACTACAGGTGGAGGAAAAAGAGAAAGTGGTTAAACGTCTAAAAATAGGGAAATCACAGGACCAGATGGGTATACAGCTGCCTTTCACACAAAATATATAGATTTTATTATACGGCATCTATTGAAATTTAAAAACGTTATTTTACAAGAGAATGACATATCAGATGAAATGCAATTAGCTTATATAACAGTTATACCCAAACAAGGTGAAGACCCACTACTTTGCAAAACTGTTTGTTCAATCTCTTTGTTGAACAAAGACCTCAAATTTTAGCAACTAGGTTGAATCAGTTTCTTCCATCTCTTGTTCATAAGGATCAGGTTGGATTTATACCAAATAAACAAGCTCTGGATCACATATAACAGTTGTCAAACTACGAAATGTCATTATGCTTTGCGAGCTCGCAAAGCGAGCTCGCAAGATCTGCACCCCTCGCAAAGCGAGGGACGCAGTTCGGGCAGCAAATGCAGAAGGTGGAGGCTCCAATGTCAGCTGCAATGAGCTGAAGGCTTTGCGGAGGTGGAGGCTCTATGGCGCCTCACAATCGGTTACAAACACCCACAGAAGCGGGACTTTGAAAAAATACATCTAACACGCAATGACTAAATACGGACTTACACAAAACATTACGAGCCGCGGGACTTAGAACTAAAAAATTACGGACTTACACTAAAAAATTTGAGCCCTGGGACTTAGAAAAAACCCCATTACGAACTTGCAAAAATACTACCTTAACGGCCAAACCGTGCAGCTGAAAACATAAAAAAAACAATAAATACACACAAAAATGACATAAAACCCTAACCCACAGCAAAGGGGGGAGGGGGGGCGCCCAGGACCTCTGCAAGTGAAGTTACACCTCAATTTAAGTCCAATTTACTGAGTTTAGACACCCGAAAATCCCCTAAGCGAGAGCAAAAAATGGCAGCCGAAAAAAAAACGAAGGCTACACAACCTAAAGCCACCAAACACCAATATTTTCGATTCTTGCATATTAAGCGTTACCTGGGTTCTGTGCTGAGTCCAGAACACTGACTACTCTTAACATACTATGAAAAAGCTGGAGTTCCCTGGTGGCCCAGTGGTTAGGTGCAGGTGCTTTTAACACAGCATCCTGGGTTCAAATCCAGCCAGAGAACCAATAAGTCACACTGGTCAGTACTTGGATGGGAGACCACCTGGGAATACCAGGAGCTGTATGCTGTGGACCACTGGGGAAGGAACTGGACACTCACTCCAGTATATGTGCCATGAAAACCAAGTGGATCAACATGGTGTGTTGTCCATGAGGTCACAAAGAGTCAGACACAACTGAGTGACACCTTTTACATGAAAAGCTGTGTCTTAAATGCCCAAACCCTAAGGGAGTTATCTTTGTCATAGTTACATAGTATTTAAGGTTGAAAAAAGATTTTCAGTCCATCAAGTTCAACCTTTTAAGATCTCCTCTGATCCGCAATATGCGGATTAACTATTAATTAATTAGTTGTAAATAAAAATAAATAAATAAATAATCAATTCCCTCCTGATCCCAGACACCGGCGACCGGACTTCTCCCTGGATCAATACTGCCTCTCTAATTATCCATGATAACCCTGAATTCCCTTTTTAATTAGAAATAAATGCAGTCCCCTTTTAAAGTTATCTATAGAATCCGCTGTCACCACCTCCTCTGGTAGAGAATTCAACATGGTGTGTTGTCCATGAGGTCACAGAGAGTCAGACACAACCGAGTGACACATATACCAGTAGTAGTCAACAAGATCTTTTTTTTTATTTTTTATTATTATTTTTTATTTGTATTGCTCCAACATATTCTGTAGCACTGTAAAGGGGAGCAGAACAAGAAAATATACAAAAATATACAATATGTAATATTGACAAGGCAGAAAATGGAGGGCCCTGTTTTAAGTTTCAAGTCTTGTAAAAAGTGCTTTTTTCCGAAAGCACCACACAAGATTAGAAACTCGCCACTTACAATCTAACGGTGATGGACCTGGGGGAAGAGTAGATAAGGAATAGCAAGGTTAAGAAGGAAGTGAGAGATACATAGGAAGAAAGTTGTGTAAAGTAGAAAGGTATGCATTAGTTGGAGAGGGAAAAGATGTGATGTAAAGTGATTGGCGCTAATATGTAACATGGTATCTGCCCCTAGTGGACAGATAATGTAATCTGCAGATGGGATTGTCAGGAGACACATAGTTTAACCACAACTTGAGTAAAATTAGCTCATGGGTGAATAAAAGGGGAGAGGAGGGCATGAAAGGTGAAATGGGTATGTTGGAGACAAAAAGGGGAGAAGTAAAGAAGAGTCTGAGGAACAGGCAGGGGGATCTGAGCTAGCTAAAAAATAAAATGTATGTTCTCTTGGATAGAGGATCTTGGAACTGTGATAAAGTCAGATGACTGGACAGATGTGTTTGAGGGGGTCTAGATGGGCAGAAGCATGGGCTTAGGAGCCCAAAAGAATCTGGGTGGGATGTTTCAATTCTACTCCCAGGACAGGAAGTAGGGGCGGACCTACCGCCAGTGCACTTGGTGCAATGGGAGCCCCATTGCTGCAGTGACCACAAAAACTTTTTTACTTTAATTTCTTTGTTTAAATTCTTAATGTACCTGCCTCTCTCAATAAAATAAAAAAAATAAAAAATATATCTATATATATATATATATATATATATATATATATATATATATTATTTTTTATATATATTTATATAAACAAATATATCACATATATAGTTGTGAGCATGTGGGTCGTTGCAAAGCGAGGGCCGGAGTTGCTGGCATGGAGAACTGAAGGACCTCGCAACATTTACGGACTTACGGCAATCAAATATGAGACGCGGGACTTAGAAAAAAAAAATATGACCTTGTAAAGATACGAGTTTAACGGCCGACCAGCGCGAACCTGAAAACATTAGAAACACAGTAAATACACACAACAAAGACATAAAAAGCTTACCCACAGCAAGGGGTGGGGGCACCCAGGACCTCTGCAAGTGAAGTTACACCTCCATTTTAAGTCCAAATTACAGAGTTTAGACACCCGAAAATCCCCTAAGCGAGAGAAAAAATGGCCGCCGAAAAAAAGAAAAACTAGGCTTCAGGACCCTAAAGACGCAAAACACCAAGAAACACATATGGATTTTCATAAAAAGCCGGACGAGATCCAAGAACAAGGACGCAAAATCAGGCACAGATGCGTACCACACACATTAGGCGCCATTTTACAACACTAACTTACACAATCCACAAGTACACAGCTACCCTAACGTATTTTACTCGCGCACACATTGCTGACACTATTTACACTACACACTGCACACATTCCTGACACTTACACACCAGCTCCACAGCACTGAAAACACACATTGTATGCTGCAGCAACATGAAAACAGATTGTCAGCGCTTCCTGCATATATTACTTCAAAATAGGTAAAGTATATTCATTTATTAATGTATTATTTATTTCATTACCATACACCAAACAGCATTAGCTCACTTACAATTTAATTGCCGTCATTTTTTGACGGGCAATATTCTAGTAATATAGAATATAGAGAAAAAAAGCAATTCATTACTTGTATTAATATTTTTTATTTTCATAAACCAGATACATTTTTTCTACTGTATGTATCAGTTGTGTTGATATGATTTCCCGGTTATATTTAGACGCTTATGTTGTATTTTCATGGTATTCCGCAAGTAATACGCCTGATCTTGTCAATTAAACACTCCGTTCATGATAGCTTGTAAATCTCCTGATATGCTGGATCGCAGGTTACCGTGGGCTGTTAGACCTGCGTACGCACCCACAATCCTTTAGTATATTCTCCCACTGTCATATTTATGTATTAGTATTTGCCATGGTTCCGAAGAATAAAGTTAATTCAATCACATTTTTCTTTGTACTTTGTCCTATTGAATGCGACTGAATTAGTATCAATGGTATCATCTGGAAAAGAAAACAAGTAGTAAAGGCCGAAAGTAAATTGCCAATAAACATGAGATTAAATACATTTTTTGTCTAATAAAAAAGTGTTAGAAATTATTTTGAGTTTTATAATTTACCCTTAAAAAGTATGTCTACTTACACTTTAGAGATACACACTAAAGTACATATTTCATTTTTTGATTCAGGAAGCAGAGTTCTAAGAAATAGATAGATAAGCTATGGGCCTGTAATATGTGATTCTTTCCTGTATCTTATTTTATTTACATACAATAATCTAGATGAAATTCTAGCACTGTGCGTGAGACTTGATGTCAGGTAAATACAAAATAAAAAAGAGATTTTTTTAAAAAAATTATATAACAATATTATAACAATATGAAAATATAAAGATCACCTGAAGTCTATTAGTATGCACATAACAATATGTACAATTCACAGCGCCTTTTAGCAATTTTTGCTATGCAGTCAGCAAACTATTTTACACCCATTTTCTTCACCGAATCAACCCCTGACTCCACCTTCTCAACCACGGAGCCCCTTATCCTACAGAGCATGTTCTAGGTAATATGGCCTGTATAATTAATGCAATCTAAGTCGATTTGTCCGTCTCTCCAGATCAAGGAGAAAGATGGGGGAGGAATGCAACAGTGGCCATTATTGCAGGGAACTGTATTTTTAAGCCATACTTTCTGGCTAAAGCTTTCCCATAACCCCAGCCTCCCCAAAACAAGAAAGTAATCTGCCCTGCATAATTAATGAAATCTATGTTGATTGGTTTGTCTTTTCAACAATATTACCCAGGACAAGGAAAGAGACTGGGAAGAGTTCAGCAGTGGTCATCACTGGCAGGAAATATATTATGTTGGTAAAATCTTTCTTTGCTGTTATTTGTGCATGTATTTTTTAATGTTAATTAATTGTGAACTAAAATATAGATTTAACTTGTTAAGCGCCCTATACAGTGCAAGCAAAGTTGTAACAGTGCTTATATGTAACAGGGAGGATAGGTGCACCTAGTCTCCCCTTTGTTTTAATGCAATCATTAAAAATGTCAGTCATAAAAACGATTAAAAAATAAAAAATGTTAGTCCCTAGCAGACATAGCTATCATGGCACTGGAGAGCCTGGGGAGGCTGCTGAGGAGCTACGCTCTACTGATAATCTTCTCCATTCTCATGACTAATGCACTTTATCCTCATATTGTTACAACTTAAAATGTCAGCACTCTCAAGCTTTGTATGTCATTTTTGTATTTCATTTTAACAATCTTTCCAGTGGCAGTTGGTGATTGGAGCATGTGACCATGTGATTTAGCTGCACCTATCAACAGACAGCTATGTCATAATGGAGGGCAAAAAGCAGCGTGGTGTCTCCTTCCTGACACAGAACAGGACATGACAGGCAGTGTAGATCCAGACAGCTGCTCACTCTAGACATGAGGTGATGGTTGACAAGTTCTGGCTCATATGTGCAAAACTGCAGCAATTAACCTGGACTGTGTACTGGGGGTGTTGTTCTGTTGATTTAGCTTCAGATAATTTTACGCCTATCAAAATCTACTTAATACATTTAATCTCAATAATGCTAATAGTTTATTGAATAACTGACAAAATGATTACAGGTACAATAACGTATTAATGTCAATTCTGCACATTGTAAATCCCTCCATGTTGCACACTCTGGTTTGTGGATTACATAATGGCTGAGACGAGGGGAATAGGATTGTGATCTGAATTTTCCTGCATAGTATGAGTTCTTAGTAAATATAGGGATTCACATCTCGGCCATGTGAGATGCTTAGTAAATACCCCAAATGTGAGAGCAGCAGTTTGTCAAGAAACTCAGATAGAATTGGTTTTAGTCTAGAGGGACCTAATCTTTTCACATGAGGGTTCCCGTTGAAAATAAAAATCCCATGAAAGCCCAGTGAAAACATTTCTGAAATGATAGTAACTGAAACAATAGATAGATTGATAGATAGAATGTTTATGAGGCCTTTATCTATTCCATCGAGAAAAGAGTCCCTTGAAATATGTGAGAAGACTACTAACACTATGCATACAAAATTTTGGGGCGAAATTGTGCCAAGGGTAACTTTGGGATATTTCCTGTTTCGTGCCCCCCAGCTGTGGCGTGCAGTGGTCAGTAGGTGGCGCTGGTTGCTTGCCAAGACTTTGTTTAGCTTGTTCTTAGAGTGAGTCTTAGATTTAGGGGTTAGGGTTCAGGTTAGAGGTTAGAGTTTATGGTTAGGGTAGTGGCAGATGATAAGCTTTACATAGTAACATAGTGGCATGCTCATCTACATTAATCCCAAATAATAGTGCAGTGTCATTATGATGTCACTTAGCTTCTACAGTGTCATAGGGTAGGTTACAATGACAGAAAACAAACTCATCCAACAAAGTCTGCCTGAGCCTGCAATGAAAATGGTAAAATAATTATAATAGTCCTGTTTTTTAATACAGACAGATGTTATTGTACATTTCAGTATATTTTTAATGAATGAATATTATGATTTGTGAGTTTCAACCAATTATTTAACATACATCTGTATGATATATGTAGAAGAACGCATTTCAGGTTTCATGCAAGTCTAAATATCTTCCACTTCATGTTTTTTTATGCAGAAAAAATAAACATTTACAAAATTACATTTGCACCATTAGATATATAACCTTTGTTTAAAGTCAGTTTCCGAAATTTTGGATCATTCATTATTCATGATAGAACAACAATATTCCTTTAAAGTCACACAGTACGTCTAACCCAAATCCTTGTGATTTTTTTTGTTTTGCAGTTGTCAGATGACTTATACATAGAGCAAATATTGATGATTAAGTCAGAGAGAGTGGAACATACCTACATCAGTGAATTGACTGGATACATTGCATAGGGCTTCAAGATGTGCAAATGCAAAAAAATAGTCAAACTTATAAATGTTGAGATCAAATTTCCACCTGAATGGAAAAAAACAATAGTAATGCTTTTATATACTTTAATTTCTTTATTGATCTCCTCTCTTATAATGTTGTTTGTGAACAGCTACATTTCAGCAAGACAGAAAGCCTCACCATTACCAGACCTGTCATCCAGATATATTGTTCACCCCACCTGGGTTTTAAAACTATCAGAAGTTAGTGGACAAGTACTTTTATATCTATGGCTCATCCAGTGGTTTCTGCTCAGATACAAGTAAGACAGTATTATATTTCTTTATTATGCTATCATTATTTAAATAGTACCATAACTCAACTATACATTTCTTTTACAAGTCTTATTTTTCACAGATAACAGCATTTGTGTCAAGATCCATCTGTCTTTGATCTATAGCCAAGAGATACAAAAAATGGTAGGGGGGGGGGGGTTGTTGGGTGCCCCTCGTCCCCTGGTCTCCCCTCTTCTGCTAAGTCATTATATAATTTTAATAGCATTTATAGTTGTGGACCAAGAATGCTGTGCGGAACGCTTACGATGTTGGTAACGCAGTTGCGACCTCGCTAAGCGAGGTCCCAACCGCGATCCTCGTAAAGCAAATCGAGCCAGCAGCGCAGCACTGTTCAAGTTCCGTAACTCGTAAAATCCACACAAAAAAAAAAAAATGTACAAAAAATTAGAGCACACTCAAACACAGAGCACAGGGGGAGACACAGGAAGCCTGTGAGTGAGGTTGCAAGTGAATTACACCCATATTTGGTGGCCCGAAAAACGCAACATTTCGGAAACAGCATGAAAACAAGGCTTAGCCATGCAAGGCTCATGATGCTAAAGACAATAACACTTACACAAACAACATCAGGCATGCAGGACTTTAAAAATACACCACACCGAACACACTAACAATTACACAAACAACGTCAGGCACGCAGAACTTTAAAAATAAAACCAACGTCAGTCACAGCGCACCACGCAAACATTTAGCCCACACACAGAGGAGAAAGACACAGGGAAGGGACAGGCGGGAGATGCTGGAAAGAGACACATGGCATTCCCAAGCACTAAAACTTGCAGGTTAACGAACCCTGCAATGAGTGGCCTGTACAGTAGCCGAGAGGAAAGACTTGCAATGAACTCCGAAGGCACTCATCGCGGGGCCCACGATGAGCACTGGAGAGGCTTGCAATGAGCGCAGACGAGAAGAAAGGCTCGCAATGAGCTCCTCTGGCGTTCATTGCAAGCCACACGATGAGCGCCGAAGGTGCTCATTACGGGGATCACGATGAGCATGGCGAGCGGGAGAGGCTTGCAATGAGCGCCGAAGGAGCTCAGCGCGGGGCTCGCAATGAGCACCGAATGTGATCATTGCAAAGCAGGAAACTTGAAGTACACAGGGGAGAGGCTCGCAATGAGCGCCAAAGGTGCTCAGAGAACCAAAAGCCTCACATTGTGTGGCAAACAGCATTGCCAGCCTTACAATTTTACTCATGTGAATTTTTGACGGGCAAGTTCCTAGTATATTTATATATACAGTATATATATATATATATATATATATATATATATATATATATATATATACATGGCAAATAAAGAAAAAATGTCAGCACAGGGCTCCCCCAGATGAGGGTCCTAGTGCATTGTAGCGATTGCACCATTGGTAGTTATGCCCCTGGGCTCTACTCATCCCTATTTGTCACTGAGGGCTGGTAGATAATTTCTCTGGTATCAGCACCGGTCATAAGACTGGCTGCTGAGAACCACTGATATTAAAGTTGTAATTGGAAATTTTAGATAAAAAATGGTGAGTTGTTAAATTATGACCAAAATTAACTAAATGATGACCAAAGTGGTCCTTTACAGTTTTAGGCACTTTGCTGGAGATTAGAAATAAAAATGAATTTATTTAGAAATACTACAATTTAGTTGCATTTGTCATAGACACTGTTATAGTGATACATTTTAAAAATCCAGCAACTACTATAGTGCATATCAATGAACGTTTAGATTTGAATGAAACTTTATATTTGATGCTATCTTTCATTTGCATCACTACATATAGAGGGATATTTACTAAGCACCTCAAGTGACTGAGATGTGCATCCCTGTATTTACTATGCACTATTTCCTAAGGGATGAATTTACAATCATGTGCCTTCTGACCTCATCTCAGCCACTTCAGATGCTTAGCTATATCCCTGTGATGTGATTGCAATATTAATGGAATATAATTTGTTTATTCTGCTCCAGTGAATGGTTAAATTAAGGAGTTAATTTAAGATATAAGATGAAGAGTAGGGTAGCTGTGAATCTCCAGTATTCCAGAAGAATAATAAATATAAGAATCAATACGTCTTGCCTTTTTATTCGACAATCATTTTAATTAGAGTGACAAGCTTTTAAGAGATGCTCCCTTCTTTAACAAGTCAGAAGCAATACTATTGCTTCTGATTTGATATAGAGAGTTATAACTCTGAAAAGCGTGTCACTCTAACTAAAATGTTTGTCCAATAAAAAAGGTATCACTTTATACAGCAGCACTCTGATTTTTCATCTTATTAGTGTGCCTCCAACCTTCTGGTGAGTATTCATTTTTGGCCTGCTGCAGCTTCTCCCGTGCCAGTACCGTCCTCCTGGCCGCTGCTGCTCTCCCTCCCCTCCTCAAGCTCATGCTGCCAAATCTCTGCCTCTGTCCAACCAACCTCCCCTATTCAGCCCCCTGCGGCCTCATTGCGGAAGCTGTCCTTTCTCCCTCCCCTCCTTTATTATTATTATTATTATTATTATTATTATTATTATTATTATGTTTATTTATATTGCGCCAACATATTCCGTAGCGCTGTACAGGGGGTGCCTTTGCATAGTGCTGTCTCCTCCCAATCGCTGCCCATCCTGCCTCCCATCCTCAGCCCTGTGCTGCCTTCCCTTGCCTCCTCCTCTCCCCTTCCTCCTACCTCTCTGTCCCTTTTGGGCCCCTATCGTGCATGGCCATCTCGGGCATGCACGATAGGGAAACTAGACGTTTTCTACTATGTACATGCCACAGCTGTCGGCTCTTAAAGCGGCAGTAACCCTATCTTAAGAGAAAATGTTTTAGGTAGTAAAAATGTCTGCACAAGTATACACTCCCTTCACTCCCCACACTCCTTAGATTTAATTAATCAATAAAATGTAAGCCTACATTTATACTCATGCCCTATCATAGTCACACTCATCCATTTAGTCCATCACACTTCTTTAGTTCACACCAATTAACTTTTCGGTCACGTCACATCCAAATAATAGCGGTAAGCCTTCTTTGATCAATTATCTTGTTCACATAATTTCCCCACTTATAATACACTTTCATTTATTACTGCACTCTCCACACCTGTCCACCTATTTACTACCCGAACTGCCGTTGGCTCACCCTTCTCTGTTTTTCATCATTATGGTACAATATACAGTGGTGGTGGAGGGGTATTTGATCCCCAGCTGATTTTGAACTTTTGTCCACTGACAACGAAATGATCAGTCTATAATTTTAATGGTAGGTGTATTTTAACAGTGAGAGACAGAATAACAAAAATAAAAACAAGAAAAACGCATGTCAAAAAAGTAATAAATTGATTTGCAGGTCAATGAGGGAAATAAGTACTTGGTGGCAAAACCCTTGTTGGCAATCACAGAAATCAGGCGTTTCTTGTAGTTGGCCACCAGGTTTGCACACATCTCAGGACGGATTTTGTCCCACTCCTGTTTGTAGATCCTCTCCAAGTCATTAACGTTTGAGGCTGATGTTTGGCAACTCGAACCTTCAGCTCCCTCCACAGATTTTCTATGGGATTAAAGTCTGGAGACTGGCTAGGCCACTCCAGGACCTTAATGTGCTTCTTATTGAGCCAGTGCTCTGTTGCCTTGGCTGTGAGTCTTGGGTCATTGTCATGCTGGAATACCCATCCACAACCCATTTTCAATGCCCTGGCTAAGGGAAGGAGTTTCTCACACAAGATTTGGCGATACATGGCCCTGTCTATCGTCCCTTTGATGCGGTGCAGTTGTCCTGTCACCTTAGCAGAAAAACACCCCCAAATCATAATGTTTCCACCTCCAGTGGCAGTTTTATCTACCCACTCTCTTTCATCCTTCCACCCACTTTACTCCAAATTCTCGAACACATTCATCTACATTCCCCATAGGGACCTTATATCCCATAGGGACCATTATCGTTCACTTACATTATAAGTAGCAAGTTTCCAGTCTTTTTGCAAATGCTAAGCTCAAAACAGGGCCCTTCAATTTCCGAATTTGTTAATATTGTATTTCCATTGTTCTTATCCCCTGTACAGCGATACGGAATATGTTGGTGCAATACAAATAAAAGTTAATAATAATTCACAGCGACAGCTGCCGCTGCTCTGATACAATTAAATTTCACTCTCAAGTGGGCTGTACTTGACCAGGAATTATTCTGCAGGCATTCCATGGGCAACAAGACCCCTCTCTGTACCCACTGCCAGTCTCCTTTGCAATTCTCATATTTCTCCTTTAACATACTACTACCCAGCACCTCTGGTCTTCCCTTCTTCACAACCTTCTATCCTCGCTCTATCTCCTCCACATCCCTGCACTCAAAAGGCCTGACACGGACTCCAGGTGCATTACTTGGAGACCACCCCCATTTGTAATAACTTCCACACCAAGGGGTGTACTTACAGCAGTTGCAGGTTGCTACATGTCTACACATTGTGCCGCCAAGCAATGCACCCCACAGGCCTAGATACTAGCTAACCACCTTTCTTCCCACTTCACTACTTTTCCCCTCACTGATTTTCAGTTTGGTTTCCACACCAGGGATGTTGCATTACCTCAGGTTTCCTTTGTTAGTCCTAACCTAGCATCCACTGTAAAGGAGCCTGTGGTGGTGGACCGAGCATCTATACCCTGCTAGAGACATCATCTCTACACTCATAGCCACGGGCACCTGGGGTCATCTCTGGCAAGGCCAGTCAGTGTGGCTCATAACAAAGGACCCATCTACCCATTTAACTTTATGCAAAATGAAGATCATGGATGCCTCCACAATGTCCCTTCTGCGAGAACTTCTTCAGCGTACCGCATATTGATCAATCAATGCCAGCTGTACCCCTTCCTTCATCAAACTCTCGCACCAATGTTCAAATTCTCTCCGCAGGACACAGAGACCAAACCTATGGATCTTACAGTTCGCCCTCCTACTCTGCATCTGCTTCAAGCACTGACTTAGTTGGATTATCAACCAATACAAAGTTATTCCATGTTTTTGTAACTCTCTACAAAATAAAATCCCCCTTCCCAAGCTACTCCTTCTAAACCAATTGACAGTCCCATTTTTAAGCAACTCCTCCAAACCTTATCTAGCATTCTATTTGGTCATGCCTTAACTATCTCTGCAGCCAAAATACTGGCCTTCTATGGTTTCCTTAGGAGCAGAGAATTCACAACCTCTTAAAACAATCCCAGCTACATTACCAAGCAAGACATAGTATTATTCCCCGACCATTTCACTCTCCAAACCACTAAAACTAGTAAAAACCCCATTACCTATTATTCCACCTACAATACCTAGTGCCCAGTATCCACCATCAAAAATCTAATTGAATCCATAAAAAACAAACCATCACTTCACCCCCTAAAAGTATCTGCAATCAGCTTCTATCCACAACCTCCTTCATTCATTACACTTGACTCTTGCTAATCAAACTAGGACTAAACCCATACACTCTTTCAGGTCATTCCTTCTGCAGAGGCACAGCAACTTCTGCTTCTAAAGCAAACACTCCAGCTCACATAATCCAATCCATGGGCCACTGGAAATCAAATTGCTTTACAAGGTATATCCCAAATCTAACCAATGAAACTAAAGAAGCCTTCAAAAATCAAACAAACTAAAATTACAATCCCTACACTTTTGCTATTATTGCCATCTAATCAGGCTAAGAAGGGGCCAGGTAGCACAAGCCACTGAGCTTCAGCTACTGATCCAGACACAAAAGGCTCCAACCACATATTATATTTTTTAAATTTCAGCAAGCAAATGTAATACATCCAAAAAGAGGCAGTCTCAGATAATAAGAAGTAATAAACAAATATCCTGGAGAAACAGCTAAGCAGAATTACATGTTGGTACAGAACTTGTCAGATTAACAAATGCTAAGAAGAATGGTAAAATTATTCTGTATTATAAACAGAAATTATATGTAAGTGTATATTTCTTGCATTGATTGATAGTGCTAGCAAATCATTTTATCTCAGCTGATATCATGGAGTTTAGAGAAAGGGGGAGCATTATGGATATATATTAAAGATGCCAAAGATGCAGCAATTATGCTTGAAATATTTGTACTATAACAAATCTCTGAAATGGTCAAACCTCATTTTATGGCCATACTCCAATCATACTTTTAAAATGCATTCATTATTTTTTATATGCTATAAATGAAGATTCAGTGGACACCATCCAAATGTAATAATACTATTTTTATACTGTTTTTTTTAAGTACAAGGCAAAACAGTTTTTACACGTTGTAATAGCATTATGCATATTAAGGCTGAAGGTGGTTCACTTTTTTAAACAGATGCGTTTTAGTGAGGTTTTGAAGTTTATGGAGGCAGGAAGATAGTCTAGTGGAGCCAGTGGCAGTGCTAGTGCTTGGAGGGCCCCGGACCCCCCCTCCTCCCTAAACAGACACACACACACACATATATTTATATATATACTAGCGAATTGCCCGTCAAAAAATGACGGCAATGAAATTGTAAGGTAGCTAATGCTGTTTGGTGTGTAATAATGAAATCTATAATACATTAATAAATAAATAAATATACTTAACCTATTTTGAAGCATTGTGTTGAAGAGCTGGCAATCTGTTTTGATGTTGCTGCAGCATTAGTGCTGTGGAGCTGCTGTGTAAGCGTGCTGAATGTGTGCAGTGTAATACTGTGCGTGCGAGAGACCAAACCGTTAGCGTAGTCATGTAATTCCGCATTAGTGTAAAATGGCGGGTAATGTGTGGTATACGTCTGTAGCGGAATATCCGTAGGTCTTTTGTGGTGTTTTGCGAGTTTCTTGTGGTGTCTTGCGTGTTTACAGTGCTGTAGCCTCGTTTTCGTTTTGTTCGGCGGCCATTTTTTCTCTTGCGTAGCAATTTTTTTTAGTGTGTAAACTCTTTAATTTTGAGTTAAATAAAGGTGTAAGTTGCTTTTTTGAGGTCCTGGATGCTCCCTCTTGCTGTAGGTAAGCTTTTTATGTATGTGCTGTGTGTATTTATTGTGTTTTGAATTTTGTAATGTTCGCAAGTTGCGTCCGATTGTTGCAAGGTCGTAATGTGTGGTAACGTGTCTCGTATGTTGCTTGCGTTGCGAGGTAAAGTTTGCGAGGGTTGTAGTTGGTGTGTCGTGTTGTTTGCGTGGTCGCGGTTGTTGTGTGGTTGTTTGCAGTTTGAATGTAAATTTTGCAAGGGTCGCAGTTGCTGGCATGGAGCAACTGAGGCCCTCGCCCGCAGCCCTCGCTTTGCGAGGGCCGCGGGCTCGCTATGCGAGCCCGCGAGCATGAACAACAGCTCGTATGCTCACAACTATATATGTGATATATTATGACAAGGATGGCATTATAAAATGTTCCTCTGTATTATTTCTGACCCTTTTCATCACAATAACAGGAAGCTTTCATATGTTTATCCAATTTGAATAGATAATTTGTCAGGGTACAAAAATAATGAAAATAAAATCTACATTCACGTACTAACTGACTTCAGGAACACCCTCTCTGTGCCTGAACAGCTTGTCTGTCACAAATAGCCTCAGTAATTGCAGGATACTTTTTACTGTTTAGAGTAATCACCGCGGGCAGAGCATAGGCCCACCCTCTCTCCTTATGCTCTACCCCAGGGCCTCTTTAATACTGCAGTTCCTCTTACTGTGCTGCAAGTCCAGAACCCTCAGTCTCTTCCCTGGGGTTTAATATAATAAATTAGGTACCTTATAATCCAATGTGTCTGCCAGTCTTTGCTGCTTCTCTTTGGTAAATAGGCCTGCAAATCCTCTGTATGCTGGAGATCCTCTCTCTCACTCCACAGACCCACAAGTTCCCTGTGTTCTTACCATGCCTCTTGTCACCAGTAATCATAAATTCTTCTGCTCCCAAAATCTCTCCTTTTGGGTTTTGCAGATTCACACAGGCAACTTTCTCTATTCCGTAAAGTTCCACACTCACCGCAGTCTGTGACTTCCAGCCACACAGACTCATCTCAAACTGGCAGTCTCCACTCATGCCTCAGAACTCACTGTGTCAGGCCAGCTAGGACTCCTTCTCTCTGCTGTTGTCTATTCAAGGTAGTGCACACCTGGACTTCAATTATAATCTGATACTGCCCCAAGTTAACTCTTTCTCTCTCAAGAGAAGTCTCCCAGCATCTTTAATTAAACCAACCTCTAGGGGCACTCTTTGCTTGACTCTTACAATATATATATATATATATATTTATATTTATTTAATATATATATATTCTATATACATACATTGTTACATTGTTATACATACATCATTTTTAAATACATAGTTAATAAAAATAAAATTAAAATACAGGCTGCACTGGGGCCCCTAGGGGGAGAAGAGCCACGGAGCACGGTACAGTAGCTCCGCCAGTGAGTGGAGCAGCTCAAGGAGTTCCAAAGAATAAGGCAGGAGATGATAAAAGAGGAGGAAACTAGAAGGTCATTAGCAGAACGAAGAAGACAGGTGGTGCACTGTTGTTGAGGGCTTTGTAAGTTATGGTCATCACTTTACATTTTATTCTGGATGCTAGGGAAAGCCACAGGAGCGACTGACTGAGATGTTCTGCAGACACTGAGTTGATTATGTTAGATGAGTCTAGTGGCGGTGTTCATTATGAATTGGAGTGGGGACAGATGGGTGAGGGGGAGGCCAGCAAGGAGAGAGTTGCAGTAGTTGAGATATTATGAGAGAATGTATTAGAATTGTATTTATGTGTGTGTAAGATAGTGACATATTTTGGAGATTTTTAAGAGATTTTGTTACTGATTGTATGTGAGGAATGAAAGAAAGTGCAGGGTCCAGTAGAACCCGAAGACAACATGCCTGGGAGGTGGGAGTGATGATGGCATTGTAAACAGTGAGACATATTTGAGGAGTGGAAGCTGTAGTAGAGGGTGAGAAGATTAGGAGCTTGAGAGGCAGTTGGAAACTTGTGATGTATCATGTTTGTGTAGTGTGCAATGATTGTGGATTTGAGCAAGGGAGTTTGCGTGTGGGGGCAAGACTGTCAAGGGTGCATGTAAGAGTTGTGTTGTACTAAGAGGTGGCATTGTCAGGGCAGGTGAGGTTGTTGAAGGGCTGAGATGGGCGTGTAGCACAATGCAAAGAGGTTGTGGGTCAAGTGCTTTCAGGTTTCTGTGGAATAATAAAGAAGAGCGGTGAGAGAATATTTAATATTTAGTCTATTTAACAATCTGTTGGAAAAGCTGTCTTTACAAGTAATCACTCTGAGTGTGTCACTGTGTGAGGTGTACAGAAAGAAACCTGCAAATCTGAATATTGCACATGCCAAGGCACAAAATACGGCCACAGTGTTCCTGTAACTAATTTGTTCACAAATTACCAGGAAATTATCTACTTGCGAGTTATATATGGAAAATGCAATGCTTATGTGTAAACTTGGGATCAAAACAAGTTGATTATGTGTTTTTTTGTCTACAATATATATATATGAGAATAGTGTAATGCCAGTAGGTGTTTTATGGTTAGTTAATTTGTTTAATACATATACATTGGTTGTTTATTTTCTCAGAAAGACATTTGTTCCTTAAAGTAAGAATTTCTATTTACTAACTGGGTCTTTAAACTGCAAACTGTATATGCAGCTAAGACTAATATGACTAGTCAGGTTAAACTGATAAAAATGTGGCCCCTAAAACCAGTGTCTTATATTTTTTTAGGTCTATCATTGGCAGACGCTATTTATTTATTATAGGAACCCTGTATTTATACAGATCTCTAACCTTTTACATCACAATTGTGCCACCTCCAGTATCCCAAGTGTCATGTGAAGAACAGGTAAAGTTTTAATACTTTGGATTTATTGTTAAAAACTGAATTAGGAGAAGGAACACAGATATACTAAGGGTAAAAGTGTTTGCAAGTGAAGTGTTCATCCCTGTGATTACTATGCACTCTTTCATTTGGGGAAAAACTAAGATCACAGCCCTCATCTCATGTCATCTCAGCCACTAGAGATGCTTAGTAAATTCCCTGCTTGGACCGCAAGCTTCACAGCATTAACTAAAATGTCCTAATTGTAATGTGGTCAGTTACTCTTGGCAGCTCTGAAATATATTGATGCCAATGCCCCCAATGAAACATTATAATATAATAAGAGTTAGCCTTGTATTATATTATGTCACATAAAAATCAAAAACTATTTGTGCCTTTTCTTAAATTAAAATTCCTGTAATGGATGGCAAATATACATAGAAGTTCAGATTTTTGCTATAATTTACTTTATAATACATGGCATCTGAAGTGTATGAGATGGAGAGGTTATGTACATTAAGTGAAAAGATTGCCTGTATTCTGCCACGTTCATCACATTCTCAACATGCCCCTCCACTTACAGTGAAATAAAGTGATAATAATTTGCGCTGTTCTGTGCACAGGAAGCCTCATACTTCTAGAGGTTCACAATGGAAAATGGCATTACCGCCACTTCAGTCTTCTTCCATGTCACTGCAGTTTTTAGCTATAGTAATCATTTAAACACAATGTGAACAGGGAGATCCTTACATAATGGTAACAATTATAGTCGTGTTTGCCAAAATAATAATACAGGTATAACTAAGTTTATGTTAAAGCATTTTTTTGTTGAAAGAAGTGTGAGTCTGGCAATCTCATAAATGTTGTAAAGCCATAGGGACAAATGTTTAAAGATAAGAACCAAGAGGCCCATCTAGTCAACCCACTTTTTTATCAAAAAATATTTGCCATAATTAACCCACAGGACGTCCTTTTTGTATGTTGTTTACTTGAATTTGTTTATTGTGTTTGTTACTACTACCACTTCCATTGGAAGGCTGTTTTACTTATCTACTAGTCTTTCTTTAAAGTGGTATTTTTGGGCAGTACCCTTAAATATTTAATTCTCCACCTTCAAATGATAATCTCTTGTTCCTTTATTCCTTCTGTTCTGGAAGTTACATCCCTCTGAACTTTATTAAAGTTTCAAATGTTCTGTGTCCTACCTTGAGAATGGATTATTACACACATTAAAGTTGTGATTTATCTTGGTGAGCTCAGTTGAAAAGTTTCCAGGTATATACATAGTTAACTAATTAAAATTAATATTTTTTTCATTTTCAGATTAGTGGAGAATGGAGGATAATAATTCATTCTTCTTTTCAGTTGATGTTCACTGATGGATTTTTCTTGAAGCAGTCTCCTTCTTTCTGTGGAAACAGCATGTATAGTGGACAAGCAGCCACTTTGATTCTCACTTTCCTGTTTATAAAAACCTGTGAGTGCAGTTTTATTACAATGCTAGATACCAAACATTTTGAAGAGTTTAATTCTTCCCCTTTTGAAACTATGACATATGCAGCCTCATTAAATTTGAAGCCAGTTATTCCAACGTGAAGCACGTAACGACTGCGAGGTTAAAACTTGGCCTACTTACATTAGAAGGGCTGCAAGCTACGAGTGTGAGACCCAAATCGTAGCTCGTTTGTAGAATGTTGGATTTGCGGCCATGCGGACGATCAATTAGTGTAGGCTGTAGTTACAGGTTTAAAACAATGGAAAAAGAGATCATTAGCGTTACATCACTGGAAAACGGGAGGGTAGATTTCAAAGTCATACGTGCTTCAATTATAGTATCCAATCGGACCCGAAGCCCAGAAATGATGCAATATTAATAAAGCAGTAAATGCAAGTTACAGTATATGTCGTAACACATTGATTGCAGGGATCGATATAACACAATATATGAACATGAAATAAAGTATTTTTGTGAGCCGATTTGCCGGCTTGAGAATGTTGTGTTATTAATTCTAAGACCTAACATCACTTTCCCTTATAATAAATGTACAGTAGTGTGTTTTTATTTGATTACGAAGTGCTACGTATTGGACATTACCCCCCTTGCGAGTGCTCTTGAGCACACGTAGGCCTTTGGCTCCGTATGCGTGTTGCATGCTTGCTCGCGAGTGACCACGTTGCAATATAATAGCTGAATTGAACAAGTAGCGGTTACAGGCATCAAAGGATTCACGTGCGCGAAGTTCAACGTTGCTGAATATGTAGCCATTTTTCGTCCGTTCTGCATGCTAACACGCAAGTCCACTGCAAACAACGTTACAAGGCTCATTTAATAGCTTAACACGAAAATTGGAGTTACTGGCTACGTTCAACAAAGTAGCCTCAATTTAATGAGGCTGTTAGTCCTGTGCTCACTGCCACAAATTACTGAATTCTGTTCAGAGATACTTTATTATCCACAACAGCTTGGTTACTCTGTATGTAAATGTGCAGACCTTCATTAACATGATAGTGTAAAAATACATTTTTACAGGAATCATAGAGTATTAACATGATTGATAGGCTCCAGACACACACATTTTTCTGGCATTTTAATTCAGTCACTTTTCATGCAAACAATACCCATTATAGGGCCCTATTCTGTTGCCTAATTGTAAATGTATATACACTTAAAACTGTTTTGTTTAACAACATGTTTAAAAAATCTTTTCAATCACATATATAGTTGTCAGTTCAAGGAGGTTGGTCACGTTTGCGGGTTTGTCACGCTTTGCTAGCCTCGCGTAGCAATGCGAGCCATCGACCATGCGGGACTTAGGCTGCAATGAGCGTTGTTGGCACTCATTGCAGGGCTTGCTATGAGCGCCGTAGGCACTCATAGTGAGGCTCGCGACTGCAACGCTTGCAGCACTTACCGAGGGACGCAAAATTCACAAACAGCACAGGGGGAGAGCCATGGAGCATGTGACTGAGGTTGCAACTTAATTTAAGAAATATTTGCTGTTTTTTTCGCAATCAAAAATCGCCTAAGAGAGAAAAAAAATGGCGGCCGAAAAAACGCAAAAGGATGAAAACGAGGCCGAAGCTCACAAAAAACAGCCCCAAACCCGTAACAATAATACTTCCTCCACAATAGTAACAATTACACCAACGCAGTAACACTTTACTAAAAGCAGTAACACTTAACCCAAGCCAGTAACACTTAACCCAAGCCAGTAACACTCATGGCGAGGCCCCTAAACTACATGAAGGTGAGAGGCTCGCAATGAGCTCCTAAGGCGATCATTGTGGGCCTTGTAAAGTACACAGGGGCAAACGCTCACAATGAGCGCCGGAGGGCAATTTCCTAGTATATAATATTCTATACAGACAGAGCCTCGGCTACTGGGTAGAGACCCACTGCTACTGGCAATAGCCTGGCATAAAAGAAGGGGTAGTGGGTAGAAAATGAATTGTATTTGTTGACAACTATATATAGGGGTTCAAAATTATTTTGCACTAATTGATCAGTTCACTAGCTCCGTCACTGTATATGGAAATGGGTTTTATTTTATTTAAAAACACACATTTTAAATATGTTTCTAGATCACTCGGCCTCTCTGTATTAATATAACATATTTAATTCTACATTCGATCAATGCACTTTATTAATACGAGTCATATTTACTTTCCATTTGTTTCTATTAATACAAATATGTATAAGTGAATAAAGTGAATCAATTAGTGTTTAGGGGTCCGATATGCGATCAGATTCGCAAAACCGCAAAACCCACAATAATAAAATTTGCGAGCTTGAGACTTGTGCAATTGATTCTGATGTCTTTCATTGCTTTCCCCGTCATTTACAAAGCGGTATTCATTTTTTATTTGCTTTTATAGTGCTACGGATATGTCTTTAACTCCTTTGCGGTGCTCTCTAGTATAACCATGTGGGCCTTTATGGACCCCCATGGTACCTAACATTAAACATTTACCACAGGGGTTCCTAAGAACCCCATGGTAAGTTAATCTATTACCATGGGGGGTCCTTAAGGATGCTCATGCCATGGTTATAAACTGTATAACCGTGGGGGTTCCTATGGGCCTCCATGGCATCTAACATTAACCCATTACCATGGGTATCCCTATATGTCCATAAGGACCCACCCTTTAACTGGTTAATTTTAGATGCCATGTGGTCCATAAGGAACCTGATTGTTAGGCTTAGAAGCACCATAGGAGACCCCATGGGGTTAATTCCCCAAAGCACAAGGGTAGGCAGAAGGATGGCCCCAGGGTGTAGAGTGGGTACAAGGGGATAACCCAGCTGATTCAGGGTAGCAGTTAGTGTAGTGTGCACACTTTAGGTATTTACTTTATTAATATCCAGTGCTGATGAGAATGCAGAGGCATGTTATAATTTCTCTGAGTTTGTTGTTGTCTTACGTCATTATTGATGCATTGCCTACCATTGCAGGTTTAGCAACCAGTATAGCGTCTGCACCAAAGGACAACACTGTTTAGCTGCACATGCCTGAAACTTGTAACATGCATGTGCTACTCCAATCACAGTGTGTAAGGGAGTGGATAGGGAGTGTATACATACTGCTACTTCGACATTACTGCACTTCTTAGTGGACCTTATTATAATACCAGTGATTTAGTAATTTGCAAGATGAGCCGTAGTTAGTAAATTTCTCCAAGGTATTACAGTGGGTCTTTAAATGTAGCAGCACTGACATAAATTATGGCAGTTTTAAGGATTATTATATTTGTCAACACTATAATTTTCTGGAGATCTCAGTGACAACTTAATGAAGACAGTACTGTAACAAGCAGATATGAAACAGCTTGCGATAAGCTAGCTTTGCACAGCTAAATGGGCAACAATAAATACCAGAGCAAGAAGCTATTAGAAAAAAAATAGTGATTACTTTCAATACATGGATTCCTTATAGTTTTAGTTTTGATTCGCTAGCTAAATATTAAATTTTGGAGGTAAGCATTTTTTACATGTAACATGAATCACTGCAGACAATTATATCTACCTTTCATTATATCTACCTCAATCAGCTTTGACTTAACGAATCTTGAAGACAGCCACATTTCTTTACTACATTTGTGTCTACCACTGGATAATTATTCCACATAACACAACTCTTTTTGTAAAGTAATACTTATACACATAACTCCTAAACTTCACCCTAATATACATGACCTACCGTTTCTTCTTTTCCTATAACTTGCTACCCTTCTGATCTTCAATAACTGCCTTAATGTATTTGAAGAATTGTTGTCACCGTCTCTATTCTATACATATTAGGTGTTCCCTTGCAAGTTTTATGGTATATCCATATTTAATGAATCTATTATTATTATATAATTAATTTCATGGTCACTGTGTTTGTGTTTGTTTCATTTTTAGATTCTCCTTCACAATTCTGGATTTATCATGGGTTCTGCTATCTCCTTTGTATTACCAGTGTAATTTTGACTTTGTTTACTCACATGCTGTACACGTTGGATGTAATTGCAGCCTACTTTGTGACTACTAGGATATTCTGGTGTTATCACACCTTGGCAAACAACCAGGTATGTTAAATCTAAATTACACTTCATATAGTAATCTTGTTTAAGCAAAGTTTGGTTTTGTTCATCTCTGTTGATTGAATATTTCATGGACCCTTTGTATAAACAGCTGGTACTGATACAACGTCAAAAACCAAATGGAGCTCAATTAAGTTCTCCAAAAGTAATATAAAGTGTACACTCTGAAAGATTAAGTTTAGTCACAGTTTCCAATTAATTCCACAGGCTTCTTTGTATATTTATGTATATTAAATGTTATTTTAGAATAAATAGAGTATTTAAGTTTTGCAGAACACGTAAGAAATAATGGTATCACTGAATTATTAACATACATCACCTCCTAATTCATATTGTTTTAACATTGTGCATCTGTTTTGGGGCTCTAAAAACAAACAAAGGCCTCCATTCAATTCCAACAGTTACAGATTGACTCAATTGAACAAGGCAGCAAGTACATGCCCAATGCCTTCCCACGGTCACAAGCTGTTAGTGGGCTGGAATATATGCGGTCCGCTGTTACAATCCAATCCCGTAGTTATGTGCGACACAGGCTGTAGAGCCAATAGGAAGCAAGCTAGTGGAAAATGATTGGCACGCACCCATGCATTGGCTGTGTTGTTGAAGTAGCACGCAGGTTCTTACAGTTAAATTATTTTTTATTATTCTAATTATGATTTAACACTTAAACTTTGATTACACATATTTACTGATTACACATAATACAAATACACATTGAGTAAAAAACACACATAGATACACACATAGCTAGGTCACTACATACACACACACACACCCTATACCCCAACAGTTAATAATTACACATAATTATTTTTTCATGTTTTGTTGCCTCACAACCTGGAATTAACATGGATTGTTTGAGGACTTGCATCATTTAATTTACAGAACATGCCCACACCTTTGAAGATGTTTATTTTTTTTATTATTGTGAAGTAAACAACAAATAAGACAAAATAACAGAAAAAGTCAATGTGCATAACTATTCACCCCCCTAAAGTCAATACTTTGTAGAGACACCTTTTGCGGCAATCACAGCTCCAAGTCACTTTGGATAAGTCTCTATGAGTTTGACACATTTTACCACTGAGATTGTTGCCCATTCCTCCTTGCAAAACTGTTCCAGCTCCTTCAAGTTGGATGGTTTGCTCTTGTGAACAGCAATCTTTACGGGTGACCACACATTTTCTATTGGACTGAGCTCTGGGCTTTGACTAGGCCATTCCAACACATTTACATCTTTCACCTTAAACCACTAAAGTGTTGCTTTAGCAGTGTGTTTGGGGTAATTCTCTTGCTGGAAGGGGAACCTCCGTCCTAGCCTCAAATCCCACACAGAGTGGTACAGAGTTTGCTCAAGAATATCCCTGTATTTAGCACCATCCATCTTCCCCTCAACTCCGAACAGTTTCCCAGTCCCAGCTGCTGAAAAACCTCCCCACCGCATGATGCCGCCACCACCATGTTTCACTGTGGGTATGGTGTTCTTTGGGTGATGTGATGTGTTGGGTTTGCGCCAGACATAGCATTTTCTTTGATGGCCGAAAAGTTACATTTTAGTTTCATCAGACCAGATCACCTTCCTCCATACATTTTGTTTTTTGCTGAAAGTAATGGCTTTTTTTCTGGCCACTCTGCCATAAAGCCCAACTCTATTGAGCGTATGGCTTATTGTCGTCCTATGTACAGATACTCCAGTCTCTGCTGTGGAACTCTGCAGCTCCTCCAGGGTTACCTTAGGTCTCTGTGCTGCCTCTCTGATTAATGCCCTCCTTGTCCGTCTGTGAGTTTTGGTGGGCGGCCGTCTCTTGGCAGATTTGCTGTTGTGCCATGTTCTTTCCATTTGGTTATGATAGATTTGATGGTGCTCCTGGGGATCATCGAAGATTTGGATTTTTTTTATAACCTAGCCCTGACTTGTACTTCTCAACAACATTGTCCCTTACTTGTTTGGATAGTTCCTTGGTCTTCACGGCAGTGTTTGGTTAGTGGTGCCTCTTGCTTAGGTGTTGCAGCCTCTGGGGCCTTTCAAAAAAGATGTGTATATGTAATGACAGATCATGTGACACTTAGATTGCACAGGTGGACATCATTTCACTAATTATGTGACTTCTGAAGGTAATTGGTTGCACCAGAGCTTTTTATGGGCTTCATAACAAAGGGGGTGAATACATATGCACATGCCAATTTTCTGTTTTCTATTTCCAGTTTTACAAATATATTTTTCTCATTTCACTTCACCAACTTAGACTATTGTGTTCTGATTCATCACATAAAATTCAGATTAACAAAACATTGAACTTAAGGCTGTAATGTAACAAAAAAGGTTAAAAGTCAAGGGGGGGGGTGAATACTTTTGCAAGCCACTGTATATACACAAATACTTTGTTTGATTTATCCTTATTTTATTTTTGGGATTATAGTGGAGGGAGGAGGGGAGAGAACTGGAGAGGTGGGGAGGGGCCGAAGAAGAGAGGCTAGAAGGAGAGAGAGGAGTGGCCCTGTGGAGTGGAGGTGGGGAGTGGAGGAGAGTGGAGGAACGAAGGCGGGGAGTGGATCGCCCTCTATCATTGCCGGGGGGTGGGAAGTTAGGCCCGGGCTGGAAGGAGGTAGCGGCCGCAGTAACAGCAGTGGGCACAGCAGAAAGTGATGTGAGGTCTGTCAAGCACCATTTCGGAGACATCAGGGCTAAGGTGAGGAGGATGATGGTCAAGGAGGCCAGTCAAGCCGCAGCACCAAGTGATGGCCCCCAAGTGACTGTGAGATACGAGTGGGAGAGGGAGCTCAAGGACTTACTGAGCCAGGTGCCTGCTGTTGGAGCTTCAGACCTGGTGGGCCAGCAGGGTCCAGTCTCCATGTCAGGTGAATATCACATACACCAACATGCCACCACATGTTCATCACACACACTACATATGTACATGAGGACCAACAAGTACACTGACATGTCAGCTCTTTGGAATAAACAAGGGATAGATGGATCAGTCATGAATCATGAAATCAATGAAGCTGAAAAATCACTGTCATTCGTGGGCACAACACCAGTAATCAACCAATAGAGAGTCCATGTATGGATGTGCCCACTGCAGCGTATGCAGTTACAGACCATAGCCAGATTCAAGATAGCGTTAGGAGCCAAGAACAATCAAGGTCAAGAACCAAAGAATAGATCACAGCTAGCAAATGATAGATACTCATAGTTACAATTAAGAGCCTAGATGTCAGATAGTTAGGAATGAACACAAACCAATGGTTTATTCATCATAATTAACACATATACCTTTATTTTCTCTTTTCCAGCTTCCAGGAGGTCTGGGTCCAGTGGTGAGCCAGAAGTGGGGGCGTCGGCTCCATCGGAGCAGTACGTAGGGGACCGAGCCCCCGCCCAGCAGGAACCGATGCAGGGCGAGGGGGAACCATGAGGAGCCGAGGGGCCTGGTTATGAAGAGGAGGACTTTATCTAGGCAGTGGGGTCACCTACAGCCACACCTGTGGCATTTGACACCACTATCTCCCTCCTCCAACGACTATGTTGTTCACAGGGCCCTCCTACTGGACGGCTGTGGCTTGCCATTACCTCCTCATCCCCCCAGCAGGGCATCAGCCTGGCTCGAACCCCCACCACCAGGCACACCACCACCCTTATGGAGTCAGGCTCCTTCTGGGCAACAGCCCCTCCCCACAGGGCCACCACCTCCTCACCCAGCAATGGCCCCCCAGCAGGGACCTCCATCCCCTGGACACCAAGCCAGACTGCTCAGGTGGAGATGCTGGCCATCATGCAACAGGAACTGGAGTGCCTCTGGGGGATCCAGGCCAGCATCTCCAGCAATCACGCGGAGGTCACGAGCAGCCTGGCCAGGTGAAATAGTGAGGAGAGGAGACACCACCTAATGACTGCCCTACCTTGCCGGGCTGCTCAGGATGGGGGCGGACCAGAACACAATCTAGCAAGATGCCATGCACCGTGCTCTAGTCCCCAGCCCCGCCTCCTACACCACGGAAGCTTTCCTCATGCACCCACACCCCGGCTGCTCCTCTCCACACCCCATTTCTCCGCCACCAGCACCACTGCATGTGCCGCTGCCTCCTGGGGGGATGCCTCCCCCTGCACCCCCACCACCACCAGGGAGATGGTGGCCGTCCATGGGGTTTGGGGTCCTGATGCAAGCCGGAGGAGGATGTAGGGGCTTTACATATTTTTGTGCCTTCTCAACAGCACTCCTCAATGACAATCTATTGGTCAAAATGTTAACATAATCTAGCCTGGCTACAGAGTATAGGATCATTGCCTAAGTGATGGTGATATTTTGTACACAGATGGCTACCTCCCATCACATGATCCATGATCCACTTCTCTGTGGACACGTAGGGTTCTGTTTCATATTTCACCAATTGATGGTCACTGAGGAATGCAGTTGACAAGAGATGCTGCAGTCCCTATCTTTTTTTTAAGGCCTTATGTTGCAGTTTATTGTTTTCTTTTTGTTTTAGGCACAATTCAAGTCCATGAAGGCATCTTCTGCATCTGCAAGCATTGTTAATGAAATTAAGTAATTGCAAGATACTCCCAGTGACTCTCAGGTAGACATTCCTTCAATGACAGCCCCCCTTAACGTGTAGCTCCCACAATATTAAAGCTATCATATATCCAGATATCATGATTGTTGTTAGCTTAAATGTAGACTAATACTACTATGGCGGTGGACTTGCAAAGTCTCACAATGGCATGTTTATGAAAGCCAGCATTAATACATGCACTAGTGAAGCAGATCCTTGTGTCTGATGTAAATCGGTATTAATGGGTATTTTCCTGTATTGCTGATATCATGAATATCCTTTAACATGTGCTAACACCTGGATATCAATGTTGATTAACAATATCAGCTGGAGAAGGTGATAGAACACCTTGACCACTGACGCTGGTCAGAGCTAAGCATTTATTGTGATTATTACACATCATTATTAATGGTCATGGCCAGTGAGATATCCTGAGAACTAGCTAATGGTTAGTAATGCTTGTAGATGGAAATCAGGTGAGTTGGTATATTGTTACAGTTACAGTATTTACCACTGTACTGTACATGCATTTTTTTTGTGTTTTTTTTTTATCCCCTTGCATCTTTTTTTATTTTGACCACCTTTTTACAGATTTTTGTTCACTCGATTTATGAAATTGGCTTGGATGAGATAGTCCAGATGTTTATGTGTCTGTTCAATGGAGGGATTTCTGATAATCCTTTTTGTCATCAGATTCCAGTTGTAGTGGTGTAGTGACTACATGTGACCCTGGTAGGTGCTATGCATCATATTCTAGACTATGACATCACCCCCTTTAGGTATACTTTTTTTCCAAAAAGCCACTTGCCCTTCCACGATCCGCCCACACCCAGGATATTATTGCACAGTCTTGTACATGTCCGAGTGTGTTCTGTATGTGAAATAAAGCTTTGTTATACCAGTGTCAGTGTGTTTGCAATGGTTGGGGTTTTGGGACATCCACATACATCACATTTGTATCACATTCCTATATCTGTAAACTAATGCGTACTAGTTACTATGCAATAGATTAATACATATAATAATAGATTAATACATATAATAATATATGGTCAATACACATGAGAGGCGCAATTTGTGAAACTGTGGAGTATCAACATTCCCTTGAAGGGCTTATAACAATATGACTGGTGATAATGTGAATTGATTGATAGCAATACACTTGATGTGATTTCACCAAATGATAATGGGTATACATCTTGACACATAGCCAGCAGCAATAGTGTGAGACTTTCCAGGATGGGCGTGGCGGAGATTGTCCCTGATGGAGGTGGGTTGGCTGTTGCTCCAGGTGCCTCTGCACAGCCTCCATGTGTGTTTGAGGCACTTCCCAATGGGTTAGAGTAGATTAGTGTGGTGTATGTTCCCCTGGTACTTGATATATGTCACGTGGAAGTGTAATTTGGCCACTATTTATTTTCCCAATCTAGATTTGATGAGTGAGATGTATATAAGATTATCTTTTTATTTTTAGGGTCCACATTAGAGCCTCTGTTAGTGAGAAAGGGATAATATGGCAGGCAGTTTTATGTTTTTGTGTTGCAATTTAATCAGGTAATGTGTCTTTAATTGCTTTATGCATCCTGCAGCCACACTTTTCATATTAGCATATGTATGACCATTCCAACATGCGAGAAAATAAAATATATTTTTAAGGCCTATTTGTTCCTTGGGAATTGTTATCCAATGAATTCTAATGTCTTCCATTGCTTTCCCATATTTTAAAGTCCAGTAGTGTGTTTTATTTGTCTTTTTCAGTGTTACAAACTAGTCTAGTTGAAGGCAATTGCGTCCTTGGGGACTTGAAACAATTGAATAGCGATTTGCGATTTTTGCGATTGTAACATTTACACGCTTGAAAGATCAGGCTTAGATGCGTCGGAGTTAGGATTTTAACAATCACAGGCAAATTGTTTGCCGCTAGCTTAAAGACGCCAATTGAATAGCTACCGGTAATTATTTTACGGGCTACATTAAGGGCTCCAGTACCTAAATTCTGCTCAATTGAATGGAGGCCAAAGTAATTTTAGACATACAATAATACATTCACAGTGGAGTGTAAACTAGATTAGGACCACTGTGGACAAATCATCTATAATGTCTTTTAATTAACTAAACTTGATAATGGCCAACATTGTAAATAAGCTTCTCAGTCCCCAGTCATGCTGCTTGTCTCCATAGTCAGGTCTAGAAGAGTTTCAGAACAGCCTTGATAAATAGAAGCAAGCTTTTGCCTAGAAAGTGCTTTTCATAATTACATGTAAAAGTAAATATATTATAGACGGTATTAATTTATTTTCCATTACAAAACATTTTGCAAATTTTCAAGCTTTGTCCTTTAAAATATTTTATTACTAGTAACATGCCCGTCATAAATGACGGTATCATATGTTATGTTCAATTGTCTGTTCTGTCTCTCTCTGTGCTGTCTCTCTCTGTGCTGTCTCTCTCTCTCTCTCTGGGCTCTGTGTGCTCTCCCTCCCTCTCTCTCTTTCCCTCACTTTCTTTCTCTGCCTCCTCTCTCTCCCCTCCCTCTCTCTTTCTCTCCACCCCTCTCTTTCATCCCTCCCTGCCTCCTCTCTCCCCCTCCTCTCTCTCTCTTTCCCTCCCTTACTCCACCATCCCTTTCTCCCCCCTCTTTCCTCCTCCTTATCTCTCTCTTCCTCTCTCCACCCCTCTTTCCCTACTCTCTCGCTCTGTCACCCTCTCTATCTGCCTCTTCTCTCTATCCCTCTCCCCTCTCTCTATTCCTCCCTCTCTGTCTCCTCTTTTCCCCCTCCCTCTCTCTCTCCCTCCCTCTCTGACTCTCCCCCTCTCTCTTTCAATCCCTCACTCCCCAAACCCTCTCTTTCCCCCATCTTCGCTCTCTCTTCCTCCTCTCTCTGTCTCCCTCTCCCTCTCTCCCCCTCTCTGCCTCTACCTTCTCTCCCTCTTTAACCCTCATTCTCCCCTTCCCCCCTCTCTTCCCCTCCCTCTCTGCTTATTTCTTTCCCCCTCTCTTTGCCTCCTCTCTCCCTCCCTCTTTGCCTCCTCTTTCTCCCCCTTCATCTCTGCCTCTCTCACCCCCCTCTCTCTTTTCCTCCCTCCCTCACCCATCCCTCTTTGTCTCCCCATCCCTCTCTCTCTCCCCACTCTCTTTTCCTCTCCTTCTCTCTACCTCATTCCTCCCCTTCATCTCTGACACCTCTCTCCCCCCTCCCCCTCTTTGCCTCCTCTCTCCCTTTCTTCCTCTCTCTTTCCCTCCCTTTCTGCTTCTCTCTCTCCCTTCTCCCTCCCTCTTTGCCTCCTCCCTCCCTCTCTCTTTCCCCCTTCTATATCTGGTCCTCCTTTCTCCCCCTCTCTCTCTCCCTCCTCCCCTCTCTTTCTCTCCCTTATCCCCTCTCTTCCTCTTTCCTTCTATCTCCCCTCTCTCTTTCCCTCCCAAGGGCGCAAATGTGCATGCGCGATCACAAACGCAACTGCGCATGCGCGATCACAAACGCAACTGCGCATGCGTGACAGCAAGTGCAACTACGCATGCGCAGCTCCTTCGCACATGCATAATTGTGCGATTTCCCTGCAGTGTGCTGTTAGTAGTTGTGGTTAAAGCCTGCGCAGACCGCATCTCGCAGGCGTTACTCACAACTACTAACTATTATAGTGATACTTTTATGGACTGAGGCAGAGAAGGACATGTTTTGACTGCATCTTAGCATATGTTTCAGAATTTCAGAAAGCATAATTTTGCTTCATATTCAGGATTTATGGAATGTAACCCTACGTGTCCCTCTATGATAAATCCCTATACGGTGTCATTATTTGACAATTATCTTTCTGATGTTTTATAAAAAAAAGTCATAATATTTCATGAATATGTATGAGACCCTTTTTAATTAAAAACAAAGCAAAGTTATTTGATCTTTAAAACTAAGCATAAATCTTGTAAATGTTCAATGCTGTCTGTTATGAGTGAGATATAATTAAAATATATTGGAATGGTTATTCATTTATGGAAAATTAGAATCCACTCCTAGAAATAACATTTATTTGTGAAATCAAAAATATAATATTTAGAGGAACTTAGAGTACTACAAAACTGTACAGATTAACATATTAAAATATACTTAACTCAATCCATTAAAGCATCAATCATATTTTATGATGCAGGATTATGCACTATAACCTCCATTTGTCACAGCAAATACATTTACAAACGCCGAACTCACTAATTCACCCTCCACTCTTTTTTCAATTAATTGCCAAGCACTTGTTTCTCCCTTTCTTGCTTTTCTGTACCCCAGTGCTACTGCAATGAGTGGCCCGTACAGTTGGCGAAAAGAAAGGCTCGCAATTAGTACCGCGAGCGGGAGAGGCTTGCAAAGGGGCTCGCAATGAGCTCCGAAGGTGATCAGTGCAACGCAGGAAACTTAAATGACATGGGGGAAGAGGCTCTTAACGAGCGCCGAAAGGTAGGGGGAGATACGAAGAAGGGGGGAAATGGGAGATGAGGAGATGGGTAGGGGAGATGAGGAGAAGGGGAGATGGGTAGGGGGAGATACAGAGAAGGGGGGAGATGAGCAGATGGGGAAGGGGAGATGGCGTAGGGGGAGAGAAGGAGAAGGGGGAAATGGGAGATGGGGAAGGGGAGATGAGGAGAAGGTGAGAAATGAGAGATGGGAAGGGAGAAGGGGGAGATGCGGTTGTGGTATATAAGGGGGAAATGGGGAAAAAGAGATATGAGGAGATGGGAAAGGGGAGATGGGGGAAATAGAGGATGAGAAGATGGGGAGATAATGAGATGGGGTAGGGGGAGATGAGGAGAAGGGGGAAATGAGAGATGGGGAAGGGGAGATGAGGTAGGAGAGATACGAAGATGGGGGGAAATGGCATATGAGGAGATGGGGAAGCAGAGATGAGCAGAAGGGGAGATGGGGTTGGGGGAGATACGGAGAAGGTGGGGAAATGGGAGATGGGGAAGGGGAGATGAGAAGAAGGGCAGATGGTGTAGAGGGAAATAAGGAGAAGTGGGGAATAGGACATGGGTAAGGGGAGATGGTGTAGGGGGATATAAGGAGGAGCGGGAGAAATGAGAGATGGGAAGGGGAGATGAGGAGAAGGGGAGATGGGGTAGGGGGACGATGAAAATAATGTGATGAAAAAAATGGCGGCCAAAAAATGTAAAATTTCCGAAACAGCATGAAAACCAGTCTCAGTAACGCCAGGCTTTCAAAACTTACAAAATACACAACGCTGAAAATAGTAATATTTACACAAACAACGCCAGGCAGGCGGGACTTTGAAAATACACGACACTGAACACAATTACACCAGCAACGCCAGGCAGGCGGGACTTTGAAAATAAAAACAACGGCAGTCACTGCGCTCGATGCAAACATTCAACACACACAGAGGAGAAAGGGACAGGGAAGGGACAGGGGGAGATGCTGCAAAGAGACACATGGGCGCTAATTGCGAGCCACATGGGCATTGACGGGCAAGTTCCTAGTATATATATATATATATAGTTCTGGCGGGGGGGGGGGGGGGGCATTTTTTTTTTCTTCCCCAGGGCCCTCCATTCACTAGCTTTGCCACTGCATGAATACATAGAATAACTGAAATTTAAATCTGCAATACAATAAAACTAAGTTTATAACAATAGCTCAATAAAACATATTTTAAATGTGAATAATGAAAGAGATGTCATGAAATTGATCTATAACTCTATAATCTCACTTTTTTGGTTTTAAAAGACACATATTACAATAGGGGAACACATTATACAGAGACGTTCTGAGTCCTTGTGTTTATTGCTTCATTGTTTTGAACAAAGTGTAAGTAACAATTTAATTACTTACATTTTGGAGAAAAGCCAGTTAATTCCCCTGCCAGGGTAGAGGGAACTTGCACTGTTATCTGGGATATGAATCACTTTTGCTGGATCTAGGGATGGAAAGGTTGTTGTATAATAATGTCCAAGCCAGGGGGACAACTGCCCCAATTCTGTAGACACCTATATCATCTCAAACATAATCATGGTCATAGCATTTTTGAAGAAGCTACACTTAATTCAGTCAAGCGGTTCCTTTATAATAATACTAGCGACTTGCCCATCAAAAAATTACGTCAATAAAATTGTAAGGCATGTGAATGCTGTTTGCCACACAATGTAAGGCTTTTAGTCCTCTGAGTACCTTCGGCGATCATTGCGAGCCTCGCGCTTCGGCGCGTTTATTGCGAGCCTCTCCCCTCGTGTACTTTTGGTCGCCTGAGCACCTTCGGTGCTCATTGCGAGCCTCTCCTCTCATGTACTTTTGGTCCTCTGAGCATCCTGGGCGTTTATTGTGAGCTCCGCACTGAGCGCCTTTGGCATAGCGAGTCTCTCCTCTGCTCTGTTTTTTTTTAATATAAATATATTTTTGTATAATAATTCATTAATTAATTAAATAATATATTAATATACTTTACCTATTTTGTAATGAATATATCCAGGAATCAATATCTTGAAGAGCTAAAAATCACTGTTGTTTTCCCTGCAGTATACAATGTACATTTGGACTGTAGGTGAGCTAAACCGTTTGTTTATTTGTGTAATGAGGTATTTTAGAATGGTAAAGTTATTAGTTGCATGTTAGTTTTGTAAAATGGCGTTGAGTGTGTATGTGTTAGGCGGGTCTCGAGCATTTTCCGTCCTTCCTAATAGTGTATTTTGTACCTCATACGTTCCTGGCTAAAAGTCGTATGTGCCTGGAGGTGATTTGCGTGTTTAGGGTTCTTGTAGCCTCGTTTTCGTTTTTTTCGGCGGCCATTTTTTATCTTGCTTAGGCTATTTTTGAGTGGCGAAACTCTGCAAATACTACTTAAATCCGCGTGCAACCTCACTCCCAGACATCCTAGCTGTCAACCCCCCCCCCCCCCCCCCCATGTTGTGTGAGATGTTTTTGATATTTTTTTTTGTATTTGTTGTATTTTGTATTCGTTTTTTGTGATGTGCGCGATTCGGACGTTAAGTTTGTATTTTATTTTATTTTAGTGGCGGTTTTCTTTTCAAAGTGTTATGGGCCGTAATTTTTTAAAGCAATATTTTCAAAGTGCTATGGGTCTTGCACTGTGAATTTTGTATTTGAGTTTTCTGTTGTTCTGTAATCCCGTGAGTCGTAGGTATGATGTTTAATGCATGCGGGGTCGTCGGGGTGAGCACATATGTCGCTCATCTCCACCAGCGCGGAGAGCGCCCTGGCGCTCCCTGCCAAAGTCGTATCTACTGCGCTCATCTCCACCAGCGCAAGCAGCTCCTTCGGCGCTCCTTGCCTGGCCGCAACTGCAGTCCTAGCTTCACGAGGTCGACTGTTGCAGCCCGCAACTGCGGCGTTGCATCGGGCTCGCTTCCTGAGCCCGTAGTTTTAATGTTGCGTTACCAATGTTTTTTGGCAAGCCCGCACTGCTGAGAACTATATATGTGATGCTCTCTACAAGCTGTCATAAACCTTACTTTTGAACAACAGATATATGTATAATGAGAGTCATTGACAAACATCTGAAACTTAGGAATCGCTTTCTATAAATAATTTTTCTTTTTCTTTTCTGTTATCCTAATGACATCAGTGTTTCATTTGAGTCTGATATTACAAATATATTATCTTTGGAACATATATTTTTACAAGTTGGGTAAATTCATGAAAAAGAAGTGGGCGGTTCCGAATAATGCTTTAAATTAATAGAATATTAAGAGTTAAACAATTTATTTATTTACATATTAGGACGTCTTTAAATTGATTGTTATTTAGAGTGTAATTGCTAGACGTGTAACAATAAAGTATGATGCAAAACGCTCAAGATTATGAGTGAAATTGCACAGCTGCCTATAAATAAAGCCACTGGCAATTAACTATAAAAAAATCCAAGAAGCTTTCACACATAGACTAGTGAATCATTTGCACTCTGGATAAATAATAATAATTATCATTAGGGAAGACACCAGTTAAAGGCTATTAGTACTAAGGTCATCCTAGTAGCCACTGAGTGTTAATATTTTTTATTAGCAAACAGAGGGCTAAAATTATATACATGACGTAATGGTACCGCTGTGAAGCTGCTGAAATGACAAATTACACATAAGAGGTTTGTTTTATTTAAAGATTAATCATTAAAAAACAATCATACACTTTTAGTTAATCTAATCCTCTTGTATTTACTGTTTATATCAAATTTCCTGTGCTTTTAAGTTTGTGTGTGGGTGAGAAGCTGTGTGTGCTATTCTTTGTGTCTGAACATTTATGTCTGACTACTTTTATAATTCATGATAGCAGTTAATATTTGAGTGTTAATTTAAAAAATAATAGACACAATTGCAGTATTTAAAATCCTATACAAGGGTAAACATTGTTAATTCAAATGCATCTGTGTTTCTTTGAATTATCATTTATTTAAAACTAGCGACTTGCCCGTCAAAAATGACAGCAATAAAATTTGAAGCCTGGCAATGCTGTTTGCCACATAATGTGATGTTTTGCGTCTTTGGTGCTCATCTCGTGGCTCGCATTGAGTCTCGCGAGTCTCGCGAGCCTCTCCTCCCATCTACTTCACCGCTCATTACAGGCCTCTGCAACTTGCAACTTTTGTGCTTGGGAATGCCATGTGTGTCTTTCCACCATCTCTTCCCTGTCCCTTCCCTGTGTCTTTATCCTCTGTGTCTCTGCTGAATCTTTGCGTGGCGCACGCTGACTGCCATTGGTTTTATTTTCAAAGTCCGGCATGCCTGGCGTTGTTGGTGTAAGTGTTACTGTTTTTGCCATTGTGTATTTTTTAAGTCCCTCGTGCCTAGTGTTGTTTGTCTGTGTCCCACGTGCCTGGCATTGTTGGTCTAAGTGTTACTGTCTTTTACGTTGTGTATTTTCTAAGTTCTGTTTGTCTGGCCTTGCTGAGCCTCGTTTTCATCTTGTTTCAGAATTTTTATGTTTTTTCTGCCGCCATTTTTTTCCCCCTTCGGCTATTTTCGATCGTTAAAAAAGACAAAATATGACACAAATGAACTTGCAAACTCACTCACAGGCTCCCTGACTCTCCCCCTGTGCTGTGTGTGAGTGTGTAAGTGAATTTGAGGCTTATTTGTGTGTTTTTGCCGCCTTTTCCAGTTCGGTGGTTTGGTTGTTAAAGTTGTATTTTTTGTGAGCATGTACCTCAACAGCTCGCCTCGCTTTGCAGGGCTCGCAAGCGGGGCAACAGCTTGCAGTTTGCCAACTATTGTACTGTATGTGATTTAGATATATGAACAATCGCTAGATACAAAATCTTCTTTTAATTATATATAAGTACTCGAAATACACAAACAATGGTTAAGCTATACAAACAACTACATTCACCTTCTAAAATATTTTTGGTTTCCCCTTCTTGGTGCCCAATATAAAATCAGACATTTTCTGCAAAGATTCTAAGCTCAAAACAGGGTCCTACATTTTTGGAAGTTTGTTAATACTGTATTTTCCTTGTTTTTATACCCTGTATAGTGCTACAGAATATGTTGGAACGTTACAAATAAAAATTTATAATAATAATAATAATAATATGCAGGATCCATTATGCAGTAAAGCACAAGTTTATATTCTATAAATCAGCTGTTTTAGTCACTGTAGCCTAAGATGCAGACATAATGTAAGAATATTCACTTCTCAAAATGCAATGTTAGGGAACTAGTCAAAGAAATAGTTAAAAAATAAAACAAAAAGCAAATTACCAATTATTTAAAGGTTAATTTATTTACAATTAGCTCTGCTAAATCACAAACACATAAAAAAATTGCCAAATGGGTGAATCTAAATCAGTTGGATATGGCTTGTTCATGGCCTTCTAAAAAGTGGATTTTTTATGAGTATTTTATATATTTTTCCTTTTCTTATGTTAAAAAAACTTTACCTGGAAAATTAGGCTGAAAACACCAAATGAATAAATTAAACTATTACAATATTTAGAAGCATTTGGCATTATTGTTTAGTGAAGTATTCATGGTATTTATAATTGTTCTTTAAGAACAATGGGATGTTAAGTAAAACAAAGTGCTCAAAGTACTAATTTTACATTTGTATTTGCAGTGTCTGAAGAAACCATCTTCTCAGAACTACCTAGCTAAGGTATGGTGGTTCTACATCTTTTTATACTGTGAAAGAAATGTCCAAAGTACAGTCCCACTGGCTTATTCCTGGCCTCTTTCCTTCTCCTGTTGCCAAGGTGAAACAAAGAAAACAGCAAAAACTTCTGAAATCAGTGTGTAGCACAATCTTTCTGCAAACTCTTTGGAAAAAAAGCTAAATCCAATAAAATCTATTTTTTGCACACTATAATATTTATAGGGATTTTTAGAGTTAAATGAGATTTGTTAAAATTTTCGTCACTAGCCTTACAAAATTTGATATTCTTTCAAGAAATAATAAAATTGCAAGGTCACTCATTTTCTACCTATACCACTTTAAGCAACACAAACATTATAAACTTTAGAATTTTTGAAAATTTAACAGCACATATATCAGATTTTTTTATTACAAAACAAATTCCTAAAATCCTTGACTGATTTGTATATTATATTTGTGTGAAAATGTAAAATATATAGCACTAAAATATTTGAAATACAAGCGCATAATTAAAACTAAAAATATAAAAACATGTACTTGCCAGGGTTAGTGTCGGTTTTATGAAGGCAATAGACCACTATAGTTTGTCAAAAACTTCACAAAATTTTGAAGTAACAGACTCGCTGCATTAGTAGTAATGTAAACCATGTGCATAAAGCATTTTTAGAGAAGATTGTATTTTTGGCAGGCTCTGTTTGTGCATTAGAGCTTCCATGTTCTTTGTCTTCAACATGTTCTTCTGTCTTGCAGCCTGAGGGGGTGTCCTCTGCCTTTGTATCTATTCAGGAGTTGAAAGAGGGGAATTTGTTGTGTTTTTGATGATTCAGATCAGTGTCTAGTATTTGAAAGCTTTGCCGTCTTTCCCACACATACGGGGGAATTTACTAAGCATCTTCTCACCTGAGATGAGATGAGAAGGGATGTGGTCTCAGTTATTTCCCCATAGCAAACAGTACATGGTAAATCAAGGGATGAGTGTGAGATGCTTAATAAATTAACTCCCCACCGTCAGAAGCAAGCAGTTAAAATGTAACTCATAAATCCTATTTTCTCTGGGGGTTTTTATCAAGCCCCTTATATACTTTAAAGGAAGGATGTAATAATGCCAGACAATATTAACATTTAATCCGCTGCTAATAATGTTAGTATGATATATACTTTACAAAAGTGCAGCTTTCCTTAAACTACAGTAATCATTTAACAGATCATAAAAATAGTTAAAAGCTGTGCAAACTATTTAAAAAATATTTCAAGATCCTAAAAAAATACAGATACATGGTTTCATGTGTTATTGTCTAAGCAAAATCCACTACATTAATGCTTCGTTATTGGATAATTTGTCCTTATATATGTTTATCCATTAAATATTCATACATTCATGAGTATTAGTAGCAGTTTCTTAAATATCTAACTTAAGCAATGTATTAAATATTTGTTTATGAGTTTATGAGTCACCAGCTATTTCACACACACTCACATATATATGTATATATATATATATATATATATATATATATATATATATATATATATATATATATATATATACATAATTTTTATTTTTTTGTGAATGCTATCAAACCTTACTTCATTATAAATTAACATGAAATGGAAGCTTTGGTGTAGTTTGATAAATCCAAAAAATAAAAGGTTGTGCAAATATTCATTTTTATGTTTGACAGTGACAATATTTCCTAGACATTGCCAAGAAAATATTCTGTAGTTTGCTTAAAAAAAATAACACACACGGTAAGTATTTAAAACTGCTACTATTAATGGCTGAATAACAACCTAGAATTTACATTAATGGCAACCAGATTTTCATATATATATATATATATATATATATATATATATATAAAGATTTGAGTGTCCAGTAATCTGCAGTACTGCAGTAAATCTGAGTACTGCAGTAAATAGTGATCAAAAAGGTATCACTATATATATATATGTATATATATATATATATATATATATATATATATATATATATATATATATAGTAGTTTGGTAATTATTAATCCATATATATAGATTAATAATGAGTATTGCAATATAATTTGATACCTTTTGTATTGGAAAAAAACGTCATTTATAATGAAGCGCTTTCGAGAGGTTCAACCTATCTTTATCAAGTCTGAAGCAATACTAACATGAGATGGATATACATATATATATATATATATATATATATATATATATATATATATATATATATATATATATATATATATATATATATAGCTCCTTTTGCAATGTTTGCAATTTGCAGGTATCCTGCCTCAATTTTGAACAAAAAAAAAAATCAGTTTGAGGCTAAAACATTATGTGCTTCAAATTTATATACAAAAAGACATACATACATATTTGAATTGAGCCCTACTATTTAAGAAGGCACACCTACTAAATACCTATCTCATGTTAGTGTTGTGAAAATAAATATTCGAAAGGCACAGCTATGGAGATTAGGACATATTCTGCTGTATTATTATTATTAAATGAAAGTACTACACAGTAAGAATTTTATCAAGTTCATCTTTGGAACCTTAGTGCATTACTCCTAATGAAGCTGACTGAACAAATTAAATCAATTTTATTTAAATTAATTTTAAGTGTATTTTAATTTTAACATTGTTTTGCAAAAGTTGTGTTAAAATATACTGTTTTATTTGGTATCAGATATTTTTTAAGATGTAATTACATTACCAAGTTAGTCAAAATTAAATAAAAAGCCATTACAGGGTGAGGGTATTGTTTGAATTTTGATACATTACCATTATTTATAAGAATCAACTATTATTTTACACTCCTGTATTAAAATATACATGTAATATGACATTTTTCACATAAACATATTACAACCTCACATAAATTATTGTAGGCATGTACTTGTTTATTTAAACAGATAAGTGCTTTAAGTCACTGTTATCTAACGCTAATACTTAAAGGGAAATGTAACAACTTGTTTTCATGCATTTAAAAGAGCATCTTTTGAAACATTACAAAAGTTGTTTTTTGGATGTAAATATGTTAACCAAAACCTTTTTAAACTATATTCAAATGAATATGAATTGCAGAGAGCATACTTTAGTCTGTAGATCTCATTTGCTGACAGAGCAGTTACAAATCTCAATACATTTTTGAGCTCAGACACCTTCATTTGGAGAAAAGAAAATACCCCATTATCAAATGCTCTTTTTCTGATGCAATAAAAAAGGAAAAAATATGTTCATGTCCTTTTAAACTTATTCTTGTTTGTGCCTATTTTAAATTATTTTTATTTGATATGCTCTCTTATTTAGAGCTATAGTGCAGGTTATGTATTATGTTCATTCAGAATATATATAGTTTATATTTATGTTTTTATTTATTGGCTAAGGCAACCTATTTTGACTTGGATTAATGTAAGTAATAAAATATGTAGACTGACATTTAGAAAACAAAATGAAAACATTTTTGTGGTAAAATGCTAACTGAAACCAAGCTAAACCTCTTCAGCTGCATTTCCTACTGTGTATCATAAACGCAAGGCTTACATCAGCTGATATAAATAATAAAACTTGTCAGGTCCCTATATATTACAGTTTCAGACTGGATTTTACAGCTGCTTTTTGCAACAGGAGCATTTTGAAATTCAAGATAAATTGAAGGTAGGAGCAACTTTAACTTCTATTTTAGGAACTACCTTCCTATTATGTTTTAGCACTAATAAAGTTCAGATGAATGTCATATTAAACAATGAATTAAAATATCACTTTACTTGCTTGCAAATGTAAATGAATAAGTACATGATTGGTTTTCATAAGCATGAACATATATGGTGTATATATTATCAGTTCTAGACCTAGACCATTATCTATTTTCTAGAAGAATGAGAATGTTTACTTGTTTGTACTGTTTTGTGATCACTGCATTGCATGGTTTTTGAAATAAAAGGTTTGTTGTATTTGGAACAAGTGAAACAGTCTTTAGTATACTGCAAAGAACTATGGGCTAGATATATTAATGGACGCTGTCACCCCAACAGGAAGTCAGTTTAATCTTAAAGAGAGTGAAAAACTCTCTGAGCCTCATTCAATTGCGATTTGGCCAATTGAATAGGGCTCTAAATAGGCACATAACATATATTTTTTTAAAGAAGTTTTTAGTTAGTGAACATCTATCTAAAAGCAAGGTCTTTACTAACTAAAAACTTCTTTTTAAAAAATATGCTATGTGCTTATTTAGAGCCCTATTCCATTGGCCAAATCGCAATAGAATGAGGCCCTCTGTCATTTGTGATGTACTCTCAATATGCTAATGCTCACCTTAGAGTACTTTGTAATGGTGGAGGAGGGAATTCAACTGCATGACAACATTGGGGTATCACTGTTTTGGCCACCACAAGAATAGACAAACAGATGGTGCTTATAATTAACATTCGGAATCCTCTAATTTGCTTAAAATTCCAATACATATAATTTTGAATTTCTCAGAAATGGTCCACTTTAGAAACAAAAGATATAATACAACATATAGTCAGTTTTTCATTCTCTTTAAGAATAATTTTAAATAAAACAACTTTCTTTTGGAGTGATGAACTTTAAGTTCCTTAAGATGACGATCAGCTACAATAGTTTCTATTCATTTAGCCATTACCCATTGTACACCTTCATGATAGGGGATTGTTGCAGGTGTGATAGGAGTTGTTACAGCAGACCTGTATGTGCTTCATTTTATAAAATAAATCATCTACCAATCCATATTAATTATATCCTTTTCCACCTGTGATCCACAGTTTAACAGACACTACGAGATGAAAAATAATTTACCTTGCAGTTTATATTTTATTACAAATGTTGCTGCATTTGGATAAAATAAGTGTTTCTTCTGTAATTTATTTCATTTTGTATAAATGTTGGATTTCTTAATTATTTTTTCTCCCCATGGTAATTCTGTGATCTAAGGATAATCAAAGGCTGTATTCACAGTATCAGTGTTTCATGCTAAAGTTTATGCTGATAGGATTTTCTTTTTCATCAAACTTAATAAAAAATAAACTACGGTAAGTTTTGTTCAAACTTAACAGACAATTAAATATGAAAAGACAACATGAAGATTCATAAATGATCACTTTTACATTGTATTATTATTATTTTAAATCACATATATAGTTGTGAGCGTACGAGTTGTTGCTAACGCTGCGGGCTCGCGTAGCGAGCCGCGGCCCTCGCGTAGCGAGGGCCGCGGCTCGCGCAGCGAGCCGAGGCCCTCGCGAAGCGAGGGCACTGCCCGAGGGTCTCAGTTGCTGCAAGGAGCGCCGAAGGCGCTCCTTGCCAGCAACTGAGACCCTCGGGCAGTGCCCTCGCGAAGCGAGGGCACTGCCCGAGGGTCTCAGTTGCTGGCATGGAGCGCCGAAGGCGCTCCATGCCAGCAACTGAGGACCCTCGCGAAGCGAGGGCCTCAGTTGCTGGCATGGAGCGCCGTAGGCGCTCCATGCCAGCACCTGAGGACCTCGCAAAGCGAGGGCCGCAGTTGCTGGCATGGAGCGCCGAAGGCGCTCCTTGCCAGCAACTGCGACCCTCGCAAACTTCACGTCGCAACCCAAACAGTACGACACACACATTACGACACTCGCAAACAACATACGACACACGTTCACACACATTACGGACTCGCAACACTCGGACGCAACTCGCGAACATTAGAAAATGTCAAACACAATACATACACACACCACATACATAAAAAACTTACCTACACCAAGAGGGAGCACCCAGCACCTCAAAAATACAACTTACACCTCGATTTTACTTCAAATAAAACAGTTTAAACACTAAAAAAAAAACGAAGCGAGAGAAAAAATGGCCGCCGAACAAAACGAAAACGAGGCTACAGCACTCTAAACTCGCAAAACACCACAAGAAACTCGCAAAACACCACAAAACAACTACGGATATTCCGATACAAACGTATAACACACATTACTCGCCATTTCGCGCCAATGCGGAAGTACACGACTACGCTAACGGTTTGGTCTCGCGCACGCACAGTGTTACACTGCACACATTCAGCACGCTTACACAGCAGATCCACACCACTAATGCTGCAGCAACATCAAAACACATTCACAGCTCTTCCACACAATGCTTTAAAATAGGTAAAGTATATTCATTTATTAATGTATTATATATTTCATTATTACACACTAAACAGCATTAGCTACCTTACAATTTCATTGCCGTCATTTTTTGACGGGCAATTCGCTAGTAATAAAATAATTATGAGCAATAGGAGGAATTTGCAGTTACCCCCTTCCTCCATCATCGCATGCTCAATTACAATTATTGTCACTGCACATGCTCATTTGCAAGCACTTGCACTAAGTGCTTGTCATCTAAGAAAGTAGATGTAGAGTTACAAAAAGTTTTTTATTTTTTTGCAGACTTCTTGTCAGTAAAGCAATCTTGGTGAATATGCCAAGGGCCACTACAGGGATCACAATCTGATAGAGAAAATAATACTACTAATAATGATCCTATAGAGTAAAAAATAAGACTTATATATAGAAAAACATCCAAAGAAAGGTGATGCAAACCTGACTACAATTCTACAAATCTATATCATGGACCCACACAACCCAGGTATATGCAGCTTGTAGTGAGTTTTAATATATAAAATTTTAAGATATAACAACCTAAACTGAAATAGTTAAAATGCTGCTCCCTGCGCAGATATCAGTTGCAGCAAAAGAGCATGATTTACCGATCTGAGCTGAGTTCTGTAATCCTGGGGAGTGAATTATTTACATTAGTGTAGAAGTTAGGGAAAAAAAGCTCCCGCAGACTTTTGACTGCATCCCCCTCCCTTAGAGCACCTGATTTACATGGGGGTCTCTCAGTGTTTTTGTGCCCCACCAATAAATTGAAACATTCTATTCCAAGATTTGTTAACTTAATGCCTTATTCGTACAAGTATATTTAACTACATTCTCAAGGGGGTCACTTTTGCTAGAGAATAAATAAATATTACTCACATAATATCTTACTACAAGTAAGCGATTGTACAGCTTACATGTTAGGTTTTTATTAAAATGTTTCAATAAAGCTTAACGGCCTTATTAAATTGCGATTCGGCCAATTGAAAAGGGCTCTATATAAGCATATAGCATGTCTTTTACAGAAGTGTTTAGTTAGTGAAGACCTTGCTTTTGCATAGAAAATCACTAACTAAACACTTCTGTAAAAAAATATGCTCTGTGCTTATATAGAGCCCTATTCAATTGGCCGAATTGCAATTTAATAAGGCTGTACATTTTTAATTCACTACAGGCTTTTGATATACCTGGTTGTATGGGTCCATAATATAGAGTCTTGTAGTCAGATATACATTACCTCTCTCTTGAGATGTCTTTCTGCGTATAGGTCTCACTACTGGGATCCACTATATGGTCACTTTCTTTACATAGAAAGCCAATACTAAGAGAGTACACTTGCCTGGAAGCACAGATAACTCTTATTTTTATAAAAGTTGTTGATCATCGAGGGATATAGAATAATGGGAAAATATAATATTTACTGAAAACCATAAAAACATTCCTCATGCGTACACATGCTGACATATGTCAGATTTGGGCTAGATTCACTAAAGTGAGCGGCATGTTCATTGATATTCACTGCAGTTAGATGTCCTTGTAGTTTTATTTTTTTCAACGAAGCAGTAATAGTAAGTGACCATAGGCAGGCAAACATTATACCCATAATTATAATATCTAAGCATATAGCTACATAAGGATAGCAATGTTGTTTGGTGAGGATTGTGGTCAGTCTACTGTTTTAGTGAAGTGATGGTCCTGTTTTACATGAAACACTCCCATACAAGTTTCCTCCAATTCAAAGAGATGGCGGCTAGAGTTAGAAACACACAGCCTTATTAAATTGCAATTCGGTCAATTGAATAGGGCTCTATATAAACACAGAGAATATTTTTTACAGAAGTTTTTAGTTAGTGATCTTCTATCCAAAAGCAAGGTCTTCACCAACTAAAAACTTCCGTAAAAAAATATGCTCTGTGCTTCTATAGAGCCCTATTCAATTGGCAGATTAGTAATTTAATAATGCTGATAGCTTGTATAATATATTTATGTTCATGGGTAAACTAAGGACCATACAGCACCTTGCTACAAATGTGTCCTTTTATGACTCGAGGTCTGTGTTACCTAGAACCTTGTGAGCTTTATACAACTACCATGTTTATACATATCTACATATGATAAAAGTAGGCAGTGACATTAGCATTCACAGGAAAATGCTATAATAGCAACTGAAAAAAAAATTCAGAGTACAAAATAACAAACATAACACCAGGAACATGTAATGATACATTAGAAGACAAGGCCTCCTGCTGGCACCTCTAGGTACTGCATAATCACAGTACATATGTTTATGTGAGCAGAGGGGATTATAGAATATTAATCATTATAATGAATAGGTGCTGTATGTGCACCTACATTTTACACTTTGACCTGTTTATTAATGATTATGAAGCAGATATACTGAGCGTTGCAGAGGCTGTGATGTGCTTCACTGTGCCCTATACCTGTGGGGAAAATGGCCTTCATAGCCCTTCACAGCCTTCTTCTATAGCTAAAAAAATATGTATGTACAATTAGTATGACCACAGTTTAGACTGGGCTATGTGCTGCCTGCTCTTTGATATAAATGTAAAAGTCACAATTACACATTTATAAGATTTGCATACATACAAACAATGAGTTTAGTAAGAACATAAATTAGTTATATAAGAATTATTATTATTATTATCGTTTATTTATAACGCGCCAACATATTCCGTAGAGCTGTACATAAGATACGTTCAAGACAAAGATACATACAAATTAACAACTAGCAAGGCAAGGAGGGCCCTGTCTTTGAGCCTCAAATCCATAGAATTAATAAGAATAAAATATTTCAGTCATGTTACAGTACCTTATTATAAAATGTATACTTTTACAGTGTAAACAAGTTGAATAACCATGGGTAAGGTTTTCTATGGAAATGTGAATAGAAAACAGGCATTTCAACCCATTCACTGCCTGTGAGTTTAGTGAATTTGCCCCATTGTGTTATTTTATCAGTTATATATGTTAGTAGGTGCATCATATTATTATTTGCAGGTATCTTTCTGATAAATTATTTTGATTGTGGCTGTTTGATATAAAAAAAAAAATGATTGGAGTATATGTTATTGTAAGGCAAGGAAGACAGGCCTTATTTAGTCTTCCCTATTCTGATTTGTATTTTAAAATTGTAAACTCACTTGCAACAACATTTGACTACAAATTTTACATCATAAAAATCACAAACAACTCAATTATACAAATACAGCAAAAAGCTACTGTATTGTCCCCGTTTTCATAACTTTTAAATAGTGAAAATATGAACAACATTCAGTGTATTATGATTCAAAAGGTTGAAAATAGCTACTTTTCAGACCCTCCTTACTCTTGAACTCCTCCCATCTTTTGCAATCTTTGGATCACATTTCCCTACACTAGGCCGCCAAGTTATGTGATACTGCGGCAACTGTGGAACCGTGTCTAAAATACTAGTATTTTAAGTGTAAGATTTCTCAGAAAAGATCAATAAAGGTTCAACATTGCCCTGAACATAAAAATAACTAATTATTTCATTTTATTCTTATAAAAATACAGTAACAGCATAAAGTGCAAATCACACAAATTGTGCTATAAATATACCTGTTTTGTAATGATGCATTATAAACATCACTGTATGATAAAGTAACAGCTTTATTCCTTTGATAAAAATGCTAATATATTTATAAATTGTTAAACTGGCTATTTTATCAACAATTTGTATTGAAGTAGTTCAGCTGTGTTCATGTTTTTCATGTTTTTAACTGTTGGAATTAATAGTTTCAATTGCTGAAATGTCTGCGTCTTTGCTACTAATTTGGTCATTTAAATGTCCTATGTTCTATCCTGCCTAGAGGGCCCTGACAAATCAGGATATTTTCTATTGAAATAGTTTAACAACTAACAGCCCATTTAAATTTGGGGACTGTAAGTCCAACGTGAAGCTCGCAACTGCTGCGGGCTTGAAATTTGGCAGAGTTAAATTAGAATGGTCTACGAGCTATGGGCTTGAGACGCAAATCGTAGCTCGTTCATAGAACATTGGATTTCTGGCCTTGCGGACAACCAATTAGTGTAGGCCATAGTGGAATGGAAAAATAGATTGTTAGCATTACAACACTGAGAAAGGGGAGGGTAGATTTCAAAGCCCTACAGGCTTCAATTACAATTTCCGATCGGACCTACTTTCCACAATAATGCAATATCAATAAAGCCGTAAATATGATATTCTATTACATGCGAGTTACAGTTTATGTATTAACCCATTGATTGCAGGGATGGATATAACACGAAAATGAAACATAAAATAAAGTATTTTTTCGGGACGATTTGTGAGTTTGAGAATGTTGTGCTATTAATTCTAAGACCTAACATCACTTTCCCTTTTACTAAAAGTACAGTAGTGTGTTTTTATTTGCATCTACAGGCTATGTATTAGTCTTGTTAGTCCTCTCCATCACTCGTAGGGCTTTGGGCTCCATTAGGCTAGCTCGCAGATGACTTTGTTGCAATGTAATAGCATGATTGGAATTCTAGCGCTTACAGGCTTAACAGATCAAAGGATTTGTGGGCTGCGAAGTTCCACGTTCATGTCTCGTAGGCATTTTTTTGCTATCTGTGGGGACGTTTACCGTGCTAATTTAATAGCGTAAGTCCTACTTTCAACGTTGCGGGCTACGTTCTAACACGTAGCCCAAATTTAATGAGGCTGTAAATCAAATAATGTAAAATGCAATTTCTTTGTAATTCTTCTTTTACACAAGTGTACCTACTAATCTGAATAATCATCATTAACATTTGTAAGCATTCTAAGTGTTTACCTGATTTTTCATAATTAACCCACACAATATTGTGGACTGTATGTGTTACATTGAAATGTTGGTTGTACATGTGGGTGCCAAGAAAGTGGGTTTCCTGGTACAAGAAATGAATTCTCAGAATTTGTTCTCCTGCTTATAACTTACATAACACAAACTTTGCATATTTTGATGTACATGTTTAAAAAACATTGATTAGAAAAGAAACAGTTGATTTAGGTTAAAAAAAAAAAAAAAACAGACTGGTTTTCCATTATAAGTAGAAAACAGTTATGCATGACAAACACATTACTTTATATTATCACACTTAAAAAGTGTTTCAGCATGTTTGTGAGCACTCTTATTTACAAAAAAAAGGTTTGGACATAATGAATGCTACTTACTACACTGAGACAGACAAACATAGATTTGAAATAATGTAGTATGTGCAGTGAAGCAGGTGTGTTGCACTGGGGCCCCTGCTTCATGGAGAGCACAGTGCTGTGTAAACCATTCCCCCTCCCCTACCTCCCCATTACATTTCTCCCCTTCCCCATCTCCCCTTTCCACTCCTCTTACTGTTTGTTGTGGATCCGGGTGTTCAGTGACTGTGTAGCCTTCCCCTGCTAGCGCGTCATTAGGCTGGGGCAGGAAATCCTGTGTGACGTCATATATATTTAGCTCCTGAAGGGGGCCCGAGGGGGTCAAAAATGTTTTGCCCCTCTTCCCATTTTTTGCACCGGGGCCCTCTATTCACTAGCTCCACCACTGCAGTGAAGCAATACGCTGAAGTTAACCAAGGGTATGTAGTAGCATATTTCTCAAATTACCGAGTTACATAGTCTATCCTAACTATTCGATATGAGGATAGTTTATCAGCCCTGCTGGCAAGTTACTAGGGATAACTTTAATGCAACTTCCCTTGGGCCTGGCATTTTGCATTCTGTACAAACTGGAGTACACAAGAGGTAGGTGTAATCAGGGTTTACATCTAAGGCAACATTAGTCCTCGGGTGTCTCCAGCCACACAAATATTTATATGCATATACAGTACCTTGTCTTGCAATTTGTATATATACATCATAGTTACAGCAAAAGAGCAAGATAATGTTATAACATTTCCATTAAAATCATAATCACATATTATAATTGTCAAATTGCGATTCGTCGTCACGCTTTGCGACAAATCGCAGTTTGACAACAATCTGATCGCAAAGCCGTGCAGCGTCCCCACACACTCACTGCATTCCCAGCCACGATCTCTCTCATCTCAGTGCTGTCAGTGCCCCCCAGGCCACACACTGCGGACTGCTCTGTCCTTCCCTCCTAACCCCACACACTCACTCTCTCCTTTGTATTATCCCTGTCCCTCGGCAAGCCTTCTCTTCCTCCATACACCCCGCTCTCTCCTTCCCCAGTCACTCTCTCCTCTCACCTCCATGCTGTCACTGTCCCCTCCGCAGACCCTCTTCAGTCACTTCATGTTGATCCGCAGCCCCTATATATGGATTGGGGTTGGATCGGATCCCTCCGGTCCGGCTCCCCCCTCCTCCATAGAAGGTCACCCGGCTCTTCTTAGCTCGGCTCCCACTCCTTCCTACCCACGGCTGCCCGGCTGCTGGAAAGTAGCCCTGCCCCCGGGACCAGCCCCGCCCCCGGGACCAGCCCCGCCCACCCGGGACCAGCCCCGCCCATCGGGACCAGCCGAGGCCGCAGCCGCCATCTTAATAGCAATAATATGAGAGACAGATGGGAAGAGAGAGAGAGATGGAGAGAGAGAGATGGGGAGAGAGAGAGAGATGGGGAGAGAGAGAGAGATGGGGAGAGAGAGAGATGGGGAGAGAGAGAGATGGGGAGAGAGAGAGATGGGGAGAGAGAGAGATGGGGAGAGAGAGATGGGGAGAGAGAGATGGGGAGAGAGAGAGAGATGGGGAGAGAGGGGGAGAGATGGGGGAGAGAGAGAGATGGGGGAAGAGATGGGAGAGAGAGAGATGGGGAAGAGATGGGGGAAGAGATGAGAGAGATGGGAGAAGAGATGGGAGAGAGAGAGATGGGAGAGGAAGAGATGGGAGGGAGAGAGAGATGGGGAGAGAGAGAAATGGGTAGATAGAGATGGGTAGAGAGAGAGATGGGGAGAGAGAGAGATGGGGGAAGAGATGGGAGAGAGAGAGATGGGGGAAGAGATGGGAGAGAGAGAGATGGGGGAAGAGATGGGAGAGAGAGAGATGGGGGAAGAGATGGGAGAGAGAGAGATTGGGAAGAGATGGGAGAGAGAGAGATGGGGAAGAGATGGGAGAGAGAGAGGGGGAAGAGATGAGAGAGAGAGATGGGGAAGAGATGGGAGAGAGAGAGATGGGGGAGAGAGAGAGAGGGGGAGAGAGAGAGATGGGGAGAGAGAGAGAGATGGGGGAGAGAGAGAGATGGGGAGAGGGAGGAAAGAGACACAGGGGAGGGGTCTAGAGACATGGGAGGGAGAGGGGGTAAAAACAGTGGGGGGAAGGATACACAAGAGAGGGAGAGGAGGGGGGAGGAGACACAAGAGAGGAATTAGAGAGGGGAGAGGCTTGCGGGCTCATTGCTAGGCCCTTGATGAACGCTAAAGGCGCTCATCATGAGGCCAGTAAAGTAGAGGGGGAGAGACTCCCATTGTGTGGCAAACAGCATTGCCAGGCTTCACTTTTTATTGCCGTCATTTTTGACGGGCAAGCCGCTAGTTTATTTATATCCCCATGAAAATCCTCTCTCAAATTTTGTGTTACAGATCTATTTTTTTGGGGGGGGGCTTATGATACCCCTGCATGTTGTACCTTGTACTTTGCCCTTCTCCACTACAGAGATCTATGGGGAAATCTACTACTTGTGATAATAAAAATGATGAGCCTGATTAAATTGAGCTTTCATATGTTACTGGAGCCCATAAGTGAGGTTGCAAGTTCATTTGCTATTCAATTGGCGTCTTTTTGCGGGCTCCAAATGGGTTACGAGTTACAGCCTTGAAATCTTTGCGATGGTTAAACCCGTAACTTACAGCCTCCCGAAGCTTCTGATCTTTCACTTTTGCAAGAGTTACGATGGCTAAAACGCTATTCAATTGCTCCAATTCCCCAAGCCCACAAATGTTTTCACACCCGTTAATGGCAAATGAAGGAGAAAATCCTACGAGTGCTAGAGAGGGCCCGCAAGGGGTTTAAACACCTATTCGTAGCACTGTAAATGCAAATAAAAAACCAATACTGCACTTTAAATATTGGGGAAAGCGATGAAAGTCTCAAACTCGCAAATCGGCAGTATATAAGATTTATTTTTATGTCACATTTCGGGGTTAAATAGATCTTGGGTATCAATTAGTTAATTTATATTAGTCCACCCATATGGACCAGAACAGTATTGGCATTGATTTTCATAATTCTGTATTTTGCGGTTTTGCGAGTCTGATCGCATATAGTCTGATTACATATCAGACCCCCAAACCGAATTGATTAACATATAACCTCCATGTTTTACTGCCGTATTAATGACTCATTTTCTATTGGCTGATTGGAAATAGGAGGTTTTGGGCTTGATTAATTGATCATATTCCCGTCCTGAACTGCTACGAACCAGTGCATTGTTTACTTCTTTGGCTTTGAGCCAGCAACTTGCGGGCTTGAGTAATTGAATAGCTCCGGAATTGGAGACGAACGGGAACCCGCAACACACCGGCAAACATACAGCCTGCAATGATTGAGTTACAGGCTTGCAATTGAATTGGGACCAAGACAAGTACATTTATTATATTTTAGGATTCTTGAAAGGGGTTTTGGGCTCCTAAGCAAACATCCTTCAGAACCTATAGAGACCAAGAAGAGAATTTGAAATATATCCAAGCACTAGTCTATGCAAAAAAATTTTTTTACAATATTAACAAAATATTCAAAGCATTTTGATTTTTTACACTAAAAATTATTTATAGTGCAATTTTTGTATAAAATGTATAATATTGAAGGATTGTCATGTTTTAGCAGACTCTAGGGATGTTAGTATTTGCCACTGGTGGACTTCACATTCTATTAGTGTATTATTGTAATGTTGTGTCTTTGTAAAATAAGCCCCATAGAATCCTGTATCACATTGTGTTATTTATCTACTGAATAAATAAAAATATATATTTTTTATAATTCTTGTAGTTTCTTGTGGTAGATTATGATACAATTAGTAAAAAGAAAAATATGGGTCCATGTGTATTGAGTGAAAGTGGAATGTGTTCTTGTAGAAGAACTGCAGGAGATGTCAAATCTTACAACAAATACCTTATGAAATAACAGGAATAGAGAAGTTCTAAGCTTTTCCAATATTTCTCCACTTGACTTTAACAAAAGCTGTACTATATTAGTAGACAATTGAGTTACAAGTCTTGCAATAAAATATTATTAATGGTAATCCTAAAAAAGTTGAAGGAAATATATTAGCTTAAATTAATAGCACGTTTCTGCCATTGGGGCTTCTTAGATATCTGATTTATAATAACTGTTATGCAACAAATAATGTAATATTTGGTGTAACATTATTCACCTAATAGATTGCTCACATTTATCATGCAGTTCTGTGCTATTTGATTATCACAAGTTAGATTATGTGAGTCTCTGCATTTAGTTTGGTCACAGACTAATTTGTTCATATCTGAGCCCATTATAAGAATAACAAAGCAGATGGTGCATGTGCAACAGTTTGTGGCACAACTGCCATAGATACATTAGCGCAAAAGAGCCACAATTAATTTGCCTTTTGCCCCAAAACAACTGTGCCCAAATCTGATACATCCATCTCAAAATCTTATAGTAAGAATTTTAAGTGACTGTAAACAGCTGAGCTGGTCATGACAATTCTACTCTGCAGTATTAGGGATGAGTGTAACTTGTGGATTTTGAAGGGCATGTTACACTGTACACAGCAATGCTGCGTAAGAAGAGTTTCAACTTCTGAACGCTTTACCATGGCTACATGTGCAATGTAGAACCCATGCAAGTGAAGACAACAATCAACAATCAATTACCAAATAATGGGAGATTCTGCTGTTATATATGTTATTCTATGTAGCCATATCATAGAATGTATCCTTTTGATCAATCTACTTTATGTTTGCTAGACTGGGGGTTGAATGGAACATGCTATTGATAATAATATAATGCCTGAAAATAATGATAATGATCACAACTTTTATATACATTGGCCATATTTTATTCTGATTGCTTTCACTGGTACCGATTGAACAATTTAATTTCTGAATTTCTACCTTGTCGTGGTGAAGGTGTGTTAGTACAAAGCTGTGAGCTATACCATGTAGGGTCACTAAAGATGAGCAGGTCCAAGGATCTGGCGACCCACTTCAGTATCTTTTCCAGAGAAAACCTTGTGGATAAGCACACTATGCCATAGGAAGGTGAGCCCCTCAAGTCAGGAGGTGAGAGGAGGGGAAGAGACAGGGGAGGGAGGGAGGGGGAAGAGACACAGGGGACGGAGAGGGGGGAAGAGACACGATGAAGGGAGGGGAGAGAGACACGGGTGGGAGAGGAGGGGAAGAGACACAGGGGAGGTAGAGAGGGGGATAGAAACAGGGGAGTGAGAGGGGGGAAGAGACACAGGGGAGAGAGAGGGGGGGGCACAAGAAAGGGGCACAAGAGGGACACAGGGGGCAGCACATTTCCCACCCTCAGCTTATACTCGAGTCACTACGTTTTCCCAGTATTTTGTGGTAAAATTGGTGCCTCGGCTTATACTGGGGTTGGTAGTTAGAAAAATGATACATAAATAGTCACAATAATACTCAACCAAGAAAATTTTAATTAAATACTATTTATAAATGTACATAAAAGTAAGATAGCGACAAAACAGTTCCCACAGGGAATAATTTGAATTGTAGAATGAACTAATATAAATCAGTCATAAAGAATTCATCAATGTACCATTAATTATTGGTATAAGGAGATAGTTATTACAAATATAGTGAAGCTGAATATAATTCCATATTATCAAAACAGTGCTAATATATCCCTATTATGTTTGGAGGTAGCGGAGCCCACCACTTACTCCTTTAAACTAATCTAACGTGCTACCTAAAATAAATCTATCCATCACTCTAGTAGTGGAACTGGGGATCCACCAATTACCCCCATAAACTATATCTCCGGGACCTAAGCTAAAGCTAGACCTAAGCTAGAAAAAATATAGAAAAAATATAAAATAATTATTTATATAAGCTGCATAGAGAATTCATATCGTGATCAATCATATATTATGGTACCAACATTGCAACACCAATAATGTGATAAATTATAATATATGTATACAAAATAAAGTGCAAGTATTATCTATAAAAAAGTAGTAAATATGAGAATATACAGCTCTAAAAGGTAATTTGGTATGTATAACAAAACTATTGCACATATGCCACAAAAGTACAAAAATAGGTCATCTATATAGGTATTATAACAAGTAATGTTATGATATTAAATACATATCACAACAATAAATATTGCACACATTTTTCTGTATATAGGACATAACAAAGTACAATGTGCAATATATATAATTAAAAAAAATTACAAGTTTATCCCTTAGTTCATACATGTATAAATTCAAAAATGTAATATTCCTAGGATCAAAGAAAATTACTTGCTATCCCCAAAGTCTTTATGGTTTTATATGTAATGACTATACATGAGAGTGAGTACACATATCTTCTTGTTGTGTGAAGATCTCGATGTCGGCTCCGGACGCCAATGACGTCATTAATGTGGGACAGGTTGACGTGCGCGTTTCGCGTAATGCTTCCTCCTAGACCTGGATCCTTAACATTTGATTTCTACAAAGTTTTTATTTGCTTCCTCTTGAGTATTTTCTATCTCATCTGTGCTCCTATTAAGGTCCACAATCGCTTTTGCGTTTTTCGAAATCTCTAGAGATAATTCTGCTTTAATTGCTAATTTGAATTCACTGAATAAATTCCTCATAATTGTTAGAGTCAATTTTGGTTCCTCATCAATAATTCCTTCAATGCTCTCTTCTAGTTGGGATTTTTCATTACTACTGGGTTGGATTTCTGTGGCATCCATCTGTGGATCTGAAGTTACTTCACTCTCTTTTCTATCTTTACTTATCTGATTATTATTTTTTTTGTGAAACTTTTTTTTAATTTTTTTATAATTAACTCCCTCTAAAGATTATCCAATTATTATCAAATTAAAACCTTTTGTCAAATAGAAATATATTTTCCAGTGTTGTTAAACTACTGTTTATCTGAAAGTGCTATGATATGAAGATTGTCAAATTATTGTTACCAACCCTTTTTACCAAATCGTGAAATCTTGTCAATTATTAAAGTACAATAATGATATTTAAGTAACCAAATAAAAAAAAAAAAGTTCATTCAGTTCCCAGCTTGTTAGGAAGCAAGTAACTTTTCTTCTTTAGTTCCTCCAGTAGATTTAAATACTCCTTTTTCTGGTGCATCCCTACTGTCCTTTATATATGTAATGATATGTACACATTTAGCCACTTCCAAGGATCAATAGTAACCAGATGTAACCAGATGTAAACCATGTAGAAACACTATCACAGCGTGTTGTTCTTTTTACACTCACTGTTTGTGTTTTAATATATAGACCCAGCTTACTCCTTGCCAAATGTTAATTATTTGGAATATGGGACCCTTAGAATAAATTGTCCATTTTTACAAGGACTATACTCACATATACCACATTACCCAAACCGGAGTACACTGTAACCATTTATTGTTTCTCTGATCCTCTTGGTAAATGGCTTAGTTTATGGTGTTCATTTAAGACTAATACCAAATTAGTCCATTGAAAAATCAGTGATTATTATGGTAATAATCCAATTATAGATGATACAATCCAATATCGTAAGTGTATTCCAATGTGACTTATCAGTTATAAAATTGTGATTGAAGCCACAAAATAAAAAAAGCTGTTACAAAAAATAAAAAAAGAACAACGCACCTGGAAAGAAAATACATACACAAATATACATAACATTACAATACAGCAATACATACTATACCCCTAACTACATACCATTAACCCCCTAACTACAATACATTTCCCCCTATCTACATTACATATCCCCCTGACTACATTACATATCCACCTGACTACAATACATAACCCCCTATCTACAAAACATGACCCCCTATCTACAAAACATTACCCCATTGATAAAACATTACCCCCATCTATAAAACATTAATCCCTAACTACAATACATTCCCCCATCTATAAAACATTACCCCCTAACTACAATACATTACCCCATCTATAAAACGTTAACCCCTAACTACAATACATTAAACCCTAACTACAATACATTAAACCTATCTATAATACATGAAACCCTATCTACAATACACTCAGCAGGTCGCACCCCCTAGGAAAAAAAGAAACATACATTTAGTCACAAATCAACACAACATAAAAAAATACACATTCCAAATATTAAACTTATCTTTCCACCATGTCCCCGTCCTTCTTCTTGTCTTCTCCAACTCGGCACTGGAAAAAAGAAACATCACATTAGTACACAAATACACATACACAAAACATAATAAACTAAACATTCTAAATATTAAACTTAATGTCCCCGTCCTTGTCCTTTTCTGCCATGGTTGTGCCCTTGAGAAGAAACGGCGCTCTAGCCCAGGCTCAGATGACCTCCAAGGCAGCAACCTGATCTATAAGCCCGGCGGACTGTGGCCACAAATGACAGTATTGGCTAGCGGCGATGTGACAGCTAGCCAATATACTACATGTCATCCTCATGTCCCCCCAATGTCCCCTTTCAATTACAGCGCTGTACAGTGCTGCATTGAATATATATTTATTTTTTCCCAGTGTATATAGATCAAAGAAGAAACATCTACCAATGGCTCGAATCCCTTGAGCCTATATGAAGATGAAGAAAATAGACTCAATATTGGTCTTGGCTCTATGAGCCGAAATGTAATGCAAAATGAACTGTCCCGTCAATAGAATATCTTATCATTGTTCCTTAGTGAGGTTGCGGTGAATACATATGCAACACAGTTCCCTTTGAAGATCTTTTCAATGATCACTGTGGGACTCAACAGGTCGACACACAACTTTCGCATAACTCTTCCTCCTGGTCTCCTCCAGGTCCAGGAGGAAGAGTTACAAGAAACACGCGCGTTGACCTGTTAAGTCCCACAGTGATGACGTCATCGGCGTTCGGACCCAACATTGAGATCTTCACACAACAATAAGATATGTGTACTCACTCTCATGTATAGTTGTTACATAACCACCATAAATACTTTAGGGATAGAAGGTAATTTTCTTTTATCTAGGCATATTACATACTTGAATTTATACATTTATGAACTAAGGGATCAATATGTAATTTTCTTTAATTATATATATTACACATTGCACTTTGTTATGTCCTATATAGAGGACAATTTGTGCAATATTTATTGTTGTGATATATATTTAATGTCATAACATCACTTGGTATATTACCTATATAGGTGACCTATTTTTGTACCTTATGTGGCATATATGCAATAGTTTTATTATACAAACAAAATTACCCTTTAGAGCTGTATATTCTCATATTTACTACTTTTCTACAGATAATACTTGCACTTTATTTTGTATACATATATTATAATTTATCACATTGTTGGTGTTTATCACATTGTTGTGTAATGTTAGTACCATAATATATGATTGATCACGATATGAATTCTCTATGCAGCTTATATAAATAATTATTTTATAATTTTTCTATATACTCACTGGCAAATAGGTTTGCAATAGCACTTTAGTTTAATAATATGGAATTATATTCAGCTCCACTATATTTGTAATAAATATCCCCTTATACCAATAATTGATGATACATTGATGAATTATTTATGACTGATTTATATTAATTAATTCTACAATTCAAATTATTCAAATCTTCAAGGACCTAGATAACAAAAAGATCTATTATCTAACAATTCAAATTATTCGCTGTTGGGTCTGTTTTGTTTTTAATATTTGTTAATCGTCACTTTTATGTGCATTGATAAAATAGTATTTCATTTAAGTTTTCTTGGTTGAGTATGATTGTGACTATTTATGTATCATTTTTCTAACTAACTTCAATCTCAGAGTCCTGAGGAGGATATCCTATGGATATATAAGTTTATTTTCTCTTTTGGTTTGGTGTATGCTATAAACACCCAAATATAATTGAAAGTAAGGAAATGCAATTGTTATTACAGATTGCAAATGCAGCTAAGCATGGGCAAGTTCTAGTGAAACCAGCAGTATGGGTAAAGGGAACAGGTTCTTGAGTACACTCAGGGATCATTATCTGGCCCCGGTTATACAAGAGCCTACTAGAAATGAAGCTATCTTGGATTTAGTCATCACAAATAATATTGATATGGTATCAAATGTTGAAATAGGGCAACCTTTGGGAAATAGTGATCACAACACAGTCTCATTTGAGATTGAATTAAAAAAATAATACTGTAAGAGGTCAACAAAAACTCTAAATTTTAAAAGGGCAGTTTTTAATGGTCTAAGGGCAGCAATACAACGTATAGACTGGGACAAAGAACTGCACGATAAAAATTTTGAACATAAATGGACAACATTTAAATCCTTACTAAATATGCATACACATCGGCATATAACATGTGGAAATAAAAGTAAAAGGAGTAAATTTCATCCAATGTTGGTTAACAATGATTTTAGAGTAAAAAACAGGCATTTAAATTATACAAACAAGAGGGGACAGAGACTGCTTTACGTGAGTACAAGGAAACTAACGAGGCTTGCAAAAGGGCTATTAGACTGGCTAAAATAGAAAATGAAAAATTAGTTGCAAATGAGAGTAAGACTAACCCTAAAATATTTTCTAAGTATATTAATGTGAAGAAGGCGAGGAAGGGAGCTATAGGAGAATTACAATGTGAAACAGGCCATCTGACAATTAGTGACCAGTAAAAGGCAGATGACCTCAATAGGTTATTTTCTTCTGTGTACACAAGAGAGGTACCAGTGGTTGGGACACAGCAACATAATGGGGCTACACTACCTTCACCAAAAAATTGGGTAACGCAGGAAGAAATCCAAAAGAGTTTGGAAAAAATAAATGTTAATAAAGCCACAGGTCCTGATGGAATACATCCAAAAGTACTGAGAGAACTGGGTTCTGTAAAGATTCACTCAACACTGGGCCACTACCAGATGACTGGAGAAAAGGTGATACCTATATTTAAGAAGGGAGCAAGAGCAAATCCGACAAATTATAGACCAGTAAGCCTCACGTCTGTAGTGGGGAAGCTTTTAGAAGGGTTAATAAGAGATAATATACAAGAATATGTCTATTCAAACAGGATTATAACATGGCTTTATGAGGGATAGGTCATGTCAAATAAAAAAAAGTAGTTTCTATGAGGAGATTAGTAGGAACTTGGATCAAGCCAACTCAAGGGATATAATCTTTTTAGATTTTGCAAAGGCTTTTATACAGTGCCACATGGGAGACTATTGTGCCAACTAAGGGATACAGGAATGAATTGCAGTAAATATATGCTCATGGATTGAGAGCTGGCTAAAAGACTGGAAGCAAAGGGTTGTGGTAAATGGAACATACTCAGATTGAACTAATGTGGTAAATGGGTTTCATCAGGGTTCAGTATTATGTCCTCTCCTTTTTAACATATTTATTAACGACTTAGAAGTAGGACTGGAATGTATTGTCTGCATTTTTGCTGATGACACTAAGTTGTGCAAGGTAATTAAATCAGAAAATGTGGTACTTTCCCTCCAGAGGGTTTTGTATAAATTAGAGAAATGGGCATCTAAATGGCAGATGAGATTTAATATGAATAAATGTAAAGTTATGCATCTGAGAAGGAAAAATAGCCATGCAATGTATACACTAAATTAAGTAAATCTAGGGGTATCAGGTATTGAAAGGGATTTGGGAGTGCTTGTGGACAACCACCTATGTAACAGTTCTCAATGCTAAGCAGCATCTGCAAAGGCAAATAAAATATTAGAATGTATTAAGATGGGTATAGAAGCCAGGGAAGCAAATATAAATCTGCCACTATACAAATCCCTAGGACACCCTCATTTGGAATATGCCATACAGTTTTGGGCACCACTTAATAAAAAGGACATTTTAGAACTGGAAAAAGTACAGAGAAGGGCAACAAAACAAATAAGGGGAATGGAGGGGCTAAGTTATGAAGAAAGACTAACCAAATGAAACTTATTTTCTATTTTCTAGAAAAAAGGCATGTAAGAGGAGATATGATTACCTTATATAAATATATCCAGGGTCAATATAAGGCTTTGTCAAGTGAACATTTTGTGCCAAGAGGTTTTAACTGACAAGAGGACATCCTTTGAGGTTAGAAGTAAAAAGATTCCACCTTAAAGAAAGAAAGAGGTTCTTCACAGTAAGGGTAGTTCATCTGTGTAATTCTCTACCAAGGGAGGTGGTGACAGCGGATTTAATAGATAACTTTAAAAAGGGATTGGATATATTTTAAAATAAAAATGGCATTAACGGTTATCCTGGTTAATTAGAGAGGGAGTATTGATCCCGGGACGAATACGATCACCAGTATCTAGGGTCAGGAAGGAATTAATTTTTTTCCTTTTTTGAGACAATTGGCAAAGTTTCCCTTTTTTTTCTGTTTGCCTTCCTTTGGATCAATTAACAATCCGCATATTGCTGATCAGAGGACATCTTAAAAGGTTGACCTTGATAAGCTAGAAGTCTTCTTCCAACCTCAATTACTATTTAACTATGTAAAAAATTATTTCCTGGGAATAAGTGAATTCAAATGGACTGAAATGGAACATTTTAAATCAGATAACCACCAGATATTCTACTGTGGTCAAGAATCCTACAGAATATAGGAAGTAGCCCTCATAATAAATCAAGGGGTGGCAAACGCAGTGCTCAGTTACAACCCCAAGAATTACACAATTCACTGCACGCTACAGTAGCTGTGTTCAGAATTAAGCAATCCCATTCCAAATCATGTTAAATAGGAGTCAGCATACAACTGCCATCATTTAAAGTGCCTCTAATTAACCCCAAATAAAGTTCTGCTGCTCTAGTTGGTCTTTCCTGAAATGTTCTTAGTCGCATCCCATAGCAAAAGCCGTGGTCCACAGAGAACTTCCAAAGCATCAGAGGGTTCTCATTCTTAAAAGGTATCAGCCAGGAGAAGGGTACAAAATAATTTCCAAGGCATTAGATATACCATGGGACACAGTGAAGACAGTCATCATCAAGTGGAGAAAATATGGCAGAACAGTGACATTACCAAGAACTGGAGCTCCCTCCAAAATTGATGAAAAGATGAGAAGAAAACTGGACTGGGAGCCTACCAAGGGGCCTACAGCAACATTAAAGGAGCTGCAGGAATAACTGCCAAGTACTGGCTGTGTGGTACATGTGACAACAATCTCCCGTATTCTTCATATGTCTGGGCTATGGGGTAGAGTGGCAAGACGAAAGCCTTTTCTTACAAAGAAAAACATCCAAGCCAGGCTACATTTTGCAAAAAACACATCTGAAGTCTCCCAAAAGCATGTGGGAAAAGGTGTTATGGTCTGATGAAACCAAGGTTGAACTTTGTGGCCATAATTCCAAAAGATATGTTTGGCACAAAAACAACACTGCACATAACCAAAAGAACACCATACCCACAGTGAAGCATGGTGGTGGCAGCATCATGCTTTGGGGCTGTTTTTCTTCAGCTGGAACTGAGACCTTAGTTAAGATAGAGGGAATTATGAACAGTTCCAAATACCAGTTAATATTGGCACAAAACCTTTAGGCTTCTGCTAGAAAGCTAAACATGAAGAGGAACTTCATCTTTCAGCATGACAACAACCCAAAGCATACAACCAAATCAACAAAGGAATGGCTTCACCAGAAGAAGATTAAAGTTTTGGAATGTCCCAGCCAGAGTCCAGACCTGAAACCGATTAAAAATCTGTGGGGTGATCTGAAGAGGGCTGTGCACAGGAGATGCCCTCGCAATCTGACAGATTTGGAGTGTTTTTGCAAAGAAGAGTGGGCAAATCTTGCCAAGTCAATATGTGCCATGCTGATAGACTCATACCCAAAAAGACTGAGTGCTGTAATAAAATCAAAAGGTGCTTCAACAAAGTATTAGTTTAAGGGTGTGCATACTTCAAGAGGATAGCAAGCACAGACAAAGATACATTATTAGTATTACTATAATGACAGATGTAAAGATATAGAAGAAAATAACAGAATGAGAAAGTAAAGAGATATCTCAAGGGAACATTTCATACAGAGTGAGCATGTTGAGTACTTAATAAGCAGATCACATAAAGAAGAGGTGGTAGGAATACACAGAAGATCTATATAGGAAGGACAGTGAAGGTCTGTAGAATTCACTAAGAATATAATATACCTATGTATCTCTTTCCCTTTATGTCCCATATTTTTAAGTGCTTAAAAGCTCTGCTGTACATTGTTAATAAGATGAAGATCATGGCAAACAGCAATCTACGTTCCCGGTAAATAGGTAGGAAAGAATTGGAGGCAGTGACAGATTTTATTTTCCTGGGCTCCAAGATTTCTGTCGATGGTGACTGTAGAAATGGAATAAAGACATGTAATGTAATGGAAAGTTTGATCATGAAGCTGAAGCTCAAATATCTTAGCCTTATCTTGAGAAGACAGGCGTCCCTAGAAAAGACTTTGGTGCTGGGAAAGATTGATGGTACACAAACAAGAGTATGGCAATGACAGAGATGGATAGATGAGGTCATTGAAGATTGAGGGAGCTCAAAGGGGCAGATGTGCATAGCATGCCGTGGGCCATAGGGTGACAAAGAGTGAAACATGACTGAACAACAAAATCCCTGGGATCTAGTGTAAGGAAACCAGTTCAACATGAACCAGGACTTCCTCCCCTGCCCTCTGCATATGTTATAATGCCAGCCACCAGTTTATGCTGACAGTATTCTGACATGGTCATGGTGGGCAAAGCTTACATTACCACTGACTGAAGTCTAATTGACTGGACAAAATTATGAGCTTTTAGCAAACATAAGGAGGATGGAGCCACCGGCAGCATTCCCAAAATTCAGAGCAATATTTTTACTTAAAAAAACTTTTAACCTCTGCATGACTGAACATTTGAGGTCTCTATGCCCCTTTAACTTGAACATTGTACAACTGCTTGCCTTCTAAATAATGTTGCTTCTCCCATTGACTAGCTAACATCTGAAAACATTTTTTAGGTTAGCAGTTTTAATATGTATGAATAATTACAGAAAATTGACAGAATTAAAAGTTTAACTGGGCGTATGAAATAATTAATTATTAAAATTATTAACATTTTAAATATCAGTCTGATCCTGGATTGATGCAATTTACAATAAAATGTTCTCTTTAACACCCAAAGTTTTAAAGCCACATCACCTATTATGATCTACATCTGTTTTACAAGTCATACAGACCTGCATATATTTTAGTGGGATGAAATAGAGAGATATATTAAAAAGACACAGAGCACTTATCTATATAGAGAAGGAATTTATCATAACACATATTTTTTGTTTTTTAAATTCTACTCTGTGTGGGATTTTTCAATTTTGATTGCACTATATATAAATATTAATAATTTGTTTATTTTGATATAACTGGCAATATATTTTATTTTGTTCTGAAGTCTGTTTTTATATTCCAGTAACTTGTCCAACTCTCCACACACTTGGACTACATTTTTTTCTGAGGGTGTAGAAAACTGCTTACAGATTCTTGACTCAAGATTAAAGCATGTTCTTTAACTTCATTCATTATTTTGTTTTTGTCTTAGACTGGTAGTTAGAACAAATGGCTACTGGTTTTATTTAACCAATTTATTTGGCAAGGATGCAAACTTATAAAAACGTTACAAGAGACCAACTACTACATGTATGTTTTTTGTCTTTGTGATATGTTTGAAGTGCATAATGTTGTAATTCGACAAACTGTAGACACATAATCAAAGATAATATACCTGCGACAATCGAGAAGGGCAGCCAAAGGAAAGTTGTAGACATTACTTAACACCACATTTACAGCCCAATTATTATCACATATATAGTTGTGGATCATTGCGATGTTGGGAACGTTTGCGATGTTGGTCACGCAGTCGCGGCCCTCGCAAAGCAAGGCGAGCTGTCGACTGCGAGCAACCTGAAACGAGGCGAGCAGTTAACGCATGCGGGACTTAGGCTGCAATGAGCACCAAAGTTGCTCGTTGCAGGCCTTGTGAGGAGCGTCTCAGGTACTCTTTGCCAGCGGCGCAGGACTTAGGCTGCAATGAGCACCGCAGTCTCTCACAATGAGCGACACAGGGCTCACAATGAGCGACACAGGCGCTCATCGCCAGCGGCGCAGGACTTGAGCTGCATGAGAGCCTTGCAAAGCGAGGCAAGCAGTTGAGGCACGCGGGACCTAGGTTGCAATAAACGCCAAAGGCGCTCATTGCAAGCCTCAGGATGAGTGCCACAGGTGCTCATTGCCAGCGGAGCAGGACTTAGGCTGCAATGAGCGCCAAAGGCGTTCATTGCAGGCCTTGTGATGTGTGCCGCAGGACTCACGGACCGCATAACTCTTTAAAACCCGAAAAAAAAAGAAAAAAATTAAAACAAATAAAAAACACACTCACACACAGCACAGGGGGGCGAGGTGCTCAGCTCGGGGCTCGCGATGAGGGCCAAAGGTGCTCAGAGGAGAAAAAGCCTCACATTGTGTGGCAAACAACATTGCCACCCTTACACTTTTATTCCCATCATTTTTGACGTGCAATTTCCTAGCTAACATATTCCATAGCACTATACATGGGTTACGATCGGGGCAAAAACAATAGCAATAGTAACACGTTGTAAAGGATGGAGGGCCCTGCCTTTGAGCTTAGAATCCAGTGTCCATAGAGCTTTCCCCAAAGCACCATGCAAGATTAAAAATTTGCAGACTTACAATCTAAAGGATTTGGGTGAGGTACAGGAGAGTGAGAGATAACTTGTGCAAGTTAAGGTGGAAGGTTGTAGGCTTCTTTAAAGAGATGTGTTTGAAGGTTTTGAGGCAGGGAGATAGTTTGGTGGACCTAGACAAGGAGTTCCAGAGAATAGGTGCAGTGCAAGAAAAGTAATGAAGGCGGGAGTGAGAGGAGGTGATAAGAGACATTCAGCCCATTCAGGAAAATGTTTAGAAAGAATCACAAAGCATCAGCAGAAAATGGAACTGGATCAATATACTTTACAGCAGAACAACTTTGTGTAGAAAACTATAAAAAGTTCTCACTTGTACTTACCTTTTCAAAGGTGTAATAAACATCTGGCTACTGGAGTCTTTAGAACTACTAACTGGATAAGGGAGATTTGAAGGCTTTGGAATAACAAGCCAAAGCAGTAATCTAAACTTTTATGAGAAAAGCAACTCCCAAACATATTGGGAAGTAGGGTCAGAAGCAGACGTTTTACTTGATTTCCTGAACCCTTTTCTTATAATTTTGAAGTAAAGCATCAAAATGTGGTTCTATCAATGGTTCAAAGTTAAAAAGCTCAAAAAACAATCCTTGTTGTTAGTTTTTTTCTAATTTGAACACATTATGTATATTTATAGTAACACTCACTGCTGTGATTAAAAAGGCTTTGTAATAACTGTATTCCCCTACTGCATACATGCTGAGAGAGGCCAAATGATCCTGTTGATAAATGAACACCTTGAGGATCTTGATGAGTGACATATGCTGTTAATAGGAAACAAAATATAATCCATCTGTGAGAAAGAAGACAAATAAAGTATTTATCCCTATGACGTATTGAAATAGGCAACATGGTAACCCTTTGAGTAAACATGTAAGGAAGACCTCTCCTCTCTTGCATTAAATCCAACTAAAGTTCATAAAACCTGGCTATGTGTGTATTTCTTGTTGTGAACCTCTAGTTCCTAGTGATAGAAGAAGAACTCATGATTTGGAAGCCTTAGAATCAGGAGTAATTATTGAAAGTACTATATTACAGGAAGCATTATTTATACATGGATCAGTAAAAATCTGTTGATTGTACCACAGTGTAATATTTATAGTTTGCTCTTTGAAGAACTTGTTTTAATGTACTTACATGGTTTAAAATAAATAATTACAGCTTTTAATTTTTAACTATTGTGTTCCTGTGTTGCATTAATTATGACAGATAGTTGCTTGTAAAACGATTAGAGACCTGGAAAGGTGAGAGAACCAGATATGATCTGTATTCATTTCTGTTATGAAAGTCCCTCTTCAAACTTCCCATTGACAGTAGGCAACTGCAAACTAACAGCCTTATTAAATTGCGATTCGGAAAATTTAAAAGGGCTCTATTTAAGCACATAGCATATTTTTATACAGAAGTTTTTAGTTAGTGAACTTCTATCCAAAAGCAAGGTCTTCACTAACTAAAAATGTATGTAAAAAAATATGCTATGTGCTTAAATAGCCAAATTTGCTGAACAAAAACGTAATAAGGCTGTATGGTCCCATAGGATAACCCGCCCCTCAAGCTACAGACAATCTAGCAGTCTAAAATGTGTATACCCATGATATAATCATCGCCATCTAAATATACGCTTTCTCTGAATTGCTTTTGTGCACCTGCTAATGTTATTTGCAACATACTTCACAAAGATATTACGTTTTTACCAAACCTTATTCTATGTGATGCAGACACCATCATACTATTCTTTTCTGAGTCTGCATATTTCTGTTTTGGCTGGGTAGTATAACACTATATAAGTTTGATGACGCTTGTTCTAGTCTAATCCATAAAATACAATTAAAAAAAATAAAGAACCAGTTTTTTATTTACTTCAAAGTGCTAGCTGGCAGTAAGACACCTGCATTGTTCCAATTAACACTTTTTGTTCAAATACTTAACATCAAAAAAGACAAACGACAACTGCAGTGCAATTATTTTCTATACGGTCTTTGAATAACTAAGCTTGAAAATGGGCACAATGTTTTTAGAAAGCAATGCAAATAATCAGCCTTTAAATATTTTAATTGTATATGAAAAGTATATTTTATTGCAGTGTCCTATTTCCTAAATTGAGCTGCTTCTTTCTGTTGCTGTCTTAAGAGGGTGTGTCCTAGTAAACTAATCAGCTTTCCATTAGATGTACTGAAAGTGCTGGCTTTTTAGCTGCCACATTTTCATTGTAGCAGGTAGAGGCTTGCTCTTCATTCAAAACCTCCTCACATCATTGGAAATTGATTAGCTAAAAGCAAAAATGTAGATTCCATTACAGTATAATTGCATATAAAAGAGAATAAAACAATGCCAGATTGCTTTACTTTTTGAAAACAGTGTACCGGTTAGCAAGTATAGTTTTTCAAATGAAATTATGTTATATATAGAACTACATGAGTAATTTAATGTTAGGCTCTGGTCATATTTAAGTGCTATAAATAAGTCATTAAAATATTTCTCACCATAATAAAATATAAAATGTATGTGTAAACAATAAAGACTAATAGTTTCATCCGGTTCAAGGTTTACAGATCATTTTTGAAAAAGACAGGAAAAGGTCAATTATTTGTGATAAGCCTCCAGGGGCTAAAAGTATTCTCAACTATCCATCTACAATGGATAAGTTAGTAATGAATGGAATAACCAGTAGTGAGGCCTATGGAAGACGATACATGTTTAACATAGTTTCTATTTCATTTCAAATTATATTGTTTATTTTGAATTTATAGTATAGTACACATACTACATTATAGCTTTTAATGAACTGAGCATTTCAGGATGCTATAGTATTTACTATATTTTTTTCTGGTAAACAGGATTTGGACCATAGTAAAAATAACATTGACATGGAAATACTAATGTTAATTATATAAAACCAAACAGGACACAAAAACTTGGAAAATTGACAGTCACATAAAAATATGTATATTTGCAATATAGTGGAATATTTCACTATTCACACAATCTTGCTCAATTCAGCATTTCAAGAATAGAAGATCTCTGTGTCTTGCACTGGTCGAGATGTGTAACTAACTTACTGGGTGTCACTGTCTCACTTGGCATATTTCTCAGCTCTGTGAACACCCTAGAACACTGCCCTGAGAGCCATGCAAGTAGAATTGTGGAGGCTGTTGTTGTTTTGTGTGCAGTTGAGACTAAAGCGCTCAGCATGATTTATAAGGAAAAGAGAAAATGACTTAATGTTGCACAAATCAGCTAATCCGAGAGGAGCTTTGTTACCCCCAAGGCATTGCACTTCCTGAAAGGAACTATGTGTAAAGTACAATGTATGTTCTAAGTCTGTTTTATTACATGTGTTAGTAAAAGTGTAAAAAATTGTACCGACAGACACCTATTCTGTCTAACATTAAATCCGGCCTGTTTGCAAAGATTTTTTTAGAATGGACAAATACAAAAATACAGATTTTTATCAACTTCTTGCGGTGGAGAAGACTTTGAATATGCAGGACATTTCTATCTACACAATGGGAATATGGGCATTCATTAGGTCAGATAGTATGTTCATTAGTTTAAAAGAACACCCAAACAGAGAAAATAAAATGGTTCACTGAGCATCATAAGGGCTTGTTCACTGAGGCTGCTATGACCATTTCACCCATAGGGATTTGCAGATATTTAGTGAATTTGCATTTATTTAATATTTAAAATTATTTTAGACTCCATCTTTTAAATTATTCCTCACACCTAGCTCATATTTTAAGATGTTGAATATTACTAATCCAAGTGGTATGTCTGTTTTTGGCGAGTATTAATGCAATACATATTAAGCAAAGTTTTTGTTAAAATAAAGATTTTTTATTTAATAAGCATTGTGTGCATCTATTTTATGAGAGATTCCAGTCTCAGATTTTAGTCTAACAAACTATACAATCCCGTAAAGCATCATGCAGCGCCAAGTGAATGCTGATGTATGGAAATGTAAATATTTTACAAATGATTGTTTCTGCCTCTAAAACATGCATGATATAAACCTGAAGTGTGATACTGCATCAATATGATCCTTGCTGATCATTTACTAACATGTTTAGCAAAGATCAGCAAGAATCACAGGGGATTTATTATCTTTGCTGTTGATTAGTCTTTCAATTATATCTGACTCTACATGACCCTATGGACCACAGCTCACCAGGCAGATGTGTCTGGTTGATTTAATCCATATGCTTATCATGGCAAAAATACTGGAGTGAGTTGTCGGTTCTCCAGTGGACCATGACTTGTCTGACCTCTCTGCTATGACCTGCCTATCTTGGGTGACCCTACATAGTATAGTTCACAGCTTTATTGAAGTACACAAGCCCCTTCTTAACAACAAGATAGTGACCCAGAAGGGGTTTATTATCTTAGTAGTACTGAAATGCCAATTTCAGAAATATACAATAGTTTAAAAAAATCTAATATAATAGTAATCATTGGAGCAAATGTTTCTCTCCTACATTAAAGTGTAAATCATCCTGTGGTTTCTGTTTCTGTAACTAGAAACTGTAACAAGCAGTTTTACTAAGAAACAGAGGAAGAAAACACAATCCTTAGGAAAAAATCTAAAAATTAAAAACAGACTGAAAATATTGAAACTAACACTTTTTTTTTACAATAATCATTGTGGAATATTTTGACAAAAGAGAAAACACTGTTATTATGAATATAGGTCTAAAATGCTAAGGACTATATGCTACATACGACACACTTACAATATATCACTGAAGGGTGTATTAGGGATCCCTCTAGCTATATGGGTATTAAGTATAAATAGGACACTGTTTCATGTATGCTTGAAATGGTAAACACTTTTGATGCAACATTAAAAGACACTACACCTATTCCTTTATATGCAAAGTGCTATTTAAAGACAGTCACATATATCCTGTATGCATGAAGAAAGACCCAGCTCCTTTATTCAGGGATGGTTTTCTTCATGTATGTCCGTTTCTATTGCTGAAATGTTCAAACCTCAAATTCAGCTGCTTTAAATGCCACAACTGACGTGGCTGCAAAGCCAAACACCTCTAAAGGAGTGGCACACAAGGCACTTCCATTCTTCAGCAGCTGTTTCAGAACAGTTGAGACCGAACAATAAAAAATAGAAAATAAATGGTTGTTGACATTAAAGGGGAAAAGTAAAAAAAAAAACCTCTAGTTTCCTGTATGAACTTTGACGGTACTGGAAGATGTGACTAACCGTAACAACAAATCTTGGTTTGCCTAAAAGGTAGCGTGTGGTTTGTTACGTTGAGCCTTTTGCACAAGCCTCATGTAAGATCCTTATCGAACTGCAGTTGTGAGAGGTATACATATGAAAATAGGCTGGAGGAGATCATAACAATTTGATGTGGCTTTTTCACATGCTGTAAATGTGGTAGGTGTTCTTCACCTACATGTACAAACAAAGAACACAAGTTCAGAAAATATGTACTGAATTATACTGTATGTTAAGTGACAAATGTATTTGTTACAATATTTTTTCATTTAAAATACTTATTTTACATTGATTTTTTGCAGGTACAGATTTATGACTGGATCATTTAAAATTATCAGCAGGTATATTGAAAGGAATGTTCAACAGGCCATATTTTCTTTAACTAATACAAAATAAAACGTAATGAAAGTTAAAAAAAGAAAAGGCAGTAAAGTCAAATGGCATTTATTTAAAGAGCAAGTTTCACCTTAAAGTATGTTTCTCTTAAATTAAAGATGACTCCTAGAGAAAATTATATACTTTTCCACTTTTTCCTCCCTTTTTGTGAAGACTAACATTTTAGAATGGTAAAAAAAAAAACATTTTAGAATTTATTTTTGTCACGAACGCTGAGCTCTATGAGCTTATTGCTGCCAAATAAATTGTTTTATTTAAATGATAAGTTTAATATAACATTCACTAGCCATCTTCGGCAAACATTCAGCATTACCGGCGAGCAAATTTAATTTGAAAAAACTAAAAATGTATAATACAAAATTACATTTAATCTCCATCTTCGGTGAACATTCACCATTACTAGCAGGCAAATGTAGTGAAAAAAATAACTTAACATAATACACAATTAAATATTTACTCACTGCCACTGGATTTTTTTTTACTTGAATAAATAAATATTCACTTGCAAAACCTTTTTGATTATATAAGGAAAATCATTTAAAGTGAAATACTCACGGAAAATCAATTTATGTACTTTACAGGACAAAAAAACAGTAGTTTGGTTGTTTACAGGACAAACACACAGGGCTCACACCATAGACACCTTTAGATTTATCAGAGAGGAAAGTGGTATAGAAGAACAAGAGGTCTTCATTCCAAGTTTGGAAGTTGGAACATTTTGTGGTAATGTGAGAAAGAGTAGATAGCACATAACTGGTACTACCTTCTAGGTCAAGTGGTAGGTCAAACGCAGGTAAGGAATTTAATGCTGCCAGGCATAAGGCTATCCTCAGGAAGAATTAGGCCATCCTTTTAGGTACAATAGATTGAGCACACCGGGTGGCCATTTTGCTTTTCTATCTACAGTGGAAAAAATATGTACGCCTTCATTAGGCAGCAGTCATCACCAATCAATAAAAAAAAAAACAGCCCAACATTTATTTTCAACAAATGTATTTAATCAACACATCTCACTTGTTTAACATTGCATATAACTTCATATATACATTAACACAATACACTTTACAGAGAGTAGTGGTTATACTGCAATCTGTTATACTGTTTAGGCTTTAAACGTTACAATCACATAAATTAATAAGGAGCCAATAGGTCAATGCTCTGACTGAAAGAAGAAACCACTTTAAACTTAAAAAAACCAAATACATATTAGACAAAAGCATGTACTAAAGGTTTATAAATATTTTTTTTTTTTTTAAATTGTAGATGCTCTGTTTAAAGCTTAAAAATGTCATTTTGTGTCATCTATGTGCATATTTGCAAACAAACTTTTGAAAAATTCTGTTTTTAACAAAAAATAAAATAACCTAAAAAGGGATCGACTGAAGATTTAGGTGCAAAATCATACACCAATAAACCTATTTTGCTCATCTTTATTCTCATAGGAAACAATTTTTGTCATAGATTTTACAATTGTCACAGTGCTAATATTTACCTGTCTGCTGTTCACATTTAGGGATAACTTTCAGACACTCCATTATTCAACTTGCAGGTCTTGTTTTTATCATAAAATACAGTGTATGAGAGATTTTTTTTAACTAATTCTACATTTAATTTTGATATCATAAATAGTCATACTAACTATGAATAAATAATGTTTCATTTTGTTAAAAAGAGCACATAGTACTGTTATATGCACTGAGCTGTTTCTATTGCCTCAAGGACCTTATAGAGTCTTACAGAGATTGGCTTATATGTGTAGGCATGTATGTTGATGCGTCATATAATAATACATTAATAAAAAAACATTTGTGTAGTTTTTATGTCAAGTAAAGAGAATACGTTTTTGGTATTTTTAAAATGTGGGACTTGTGTTAACTAATTGTAGTTAATGTATGTGGTGAAGTCTAAAATCTTGTATTCAATCTAGTCTGATACAAGAAATCAAGAGTGCAGAAAGAGCTAATATCCTTTCATCAAATGTTCAAACATTGAGGTAAAATTGTATATACATTTGGACCATGCTCTATAGTGGTGATTCTAAACTCATTTCTCACAGCTCACCAGTTAGGCCATGGTATAGGTTTAACACTGTGTCAACAAAGGTGAGACAATTAAAATTCAACATAAATGTGGAGTCTGTTTTTCTCTTTTTTGTATTGACACAATGTGAAAACTAAATCATAATCTGTCTGGTTGGCCTTGAAGAGGGTGTTGTGAACCATTGCTCTATAGTTTGAAGATTAACAGCATGTTTATTTTTTCTATACTTTATTAGATATAACTTAAAATGTAACTTATTCTTGACGATAAGCAACATATGAAATAAGTAGTATAGGTTTTTGTATTAAATCGGCCTCACATTGAAGTGTAAGTCAAAATACAATTTTATATAAATTATACCTTTTCATGGGTTATAAAATTATATATTATGCCAAATTAATATTGTTTGTTCTATGGCTAACATAATACCACACCTTGTCAAAACACTATAATATTTAGTTTTTCCAGCCTTGAGTTGCCCTATCCTGCACTGCAACCTTAACTAGCATTGCCAATATATATATATATATATATATATATATATATATATATATATATATATATTATGAAGAGTGAGGCAGCTGTGACTGTCCAGTAATCTAGATGAATAATCAGTAATGCAATATATAGTAATACATTTTTTATTGGACAAACATATTAATAGTTTTCATGACTAGCTTTAGAGAGCGTACCTCTCTTTTTGCTTCATATCGCTTTTTGACTTGATAAAGAGAGGCATTATCTCTCAAAAGCTCGTCGCTTTATTATGAATACGTTTGTCCAATAAAAAAGGTATTACTATTCACTTCAATACTTTGATTATTCAACTATATATATATATATATATATATATATATAGATAAAAATACATACATATATATGTATATATATATATATATATATATATATATATATATATTATATATATATATATATATATATATATATATTAATTTAGTAATTATGAAAATATATATATATATATATATATATATATATATATATATATATATATATATATATATATATATATATACAGTGGATATAGCAAGTCTACACACATCTGTTAAAATGTCAGGTTTCTGTGCTGTAAAAAAATGAGACAAAGATAAATCATTTCAGAATTTTTCCACCTTTAATGTGACCTATGAACTGCACAACTCAATTGAAAAACAAACTGAAATCTTTTAGGTAGAGGAAAGAAAAAATATCAAAATAAAATAATATGGTTGCATAAGTATGCACACCCTTAAACTAATACTTTGTTGAAGCACCTTTTGATTTTATTACAGCACTCAGTCTTTTTGGGTATAAGTCTATCAGCATGGCCCATTTTGACTTGGCAAGATTTGCCCACTCTTCTTTGCAAAAACACTCCAAATCTGTCAGATTGCGAGGGCATCTCCTGTGCACAGCCCTCTTCAGATCACCCCACAGATTTTCAATCGGATTCAGGTCTGGGCTCTGGCTGGGACATTCCAAAGCTTTAATTTTCTTCTGGTGAAGCCATTCCTTTGTTGATTTGCATGTTTTTTTTGGGTCATTGTCATGCTGAAAGATGACTTTCCTCTTCATGTTCAGCTTTCTAGCAGAAGCCTAAAGGTTTTGTGCCAATATTGACTGGTATTTGAAACTGTTCATAATTCCCTCTATCTTAACTAAGGCCCCAGTTCCAGCTGAAGAAAAGCAGCCCCAAAGCATGATGCTGCCACCACCATGCTTCACTGTGGGTATGGTGTTCTTTTGGTGATGTGCAGTGTTGTTTTTGCCCCAAACATATCTTTTGGAATTATGGCCAAAAAGTTCAACCTTGGTTTCATCAGACCATAACACCTATATAGATAACAATATATAGATTAATAATGAGTATTGCAGTATAATTTGATACCTTTTTTATTTGACAAATGTGTTATTTACATTGACAAGCTTTTGAGAGGTACAATTTCTCTTTATCAAGTCTGAAGCAATACTGAAAAAGAAGAAAAAGAGCAGATGCAGAGAGAATGGAGACAACATCTGAGATCATCAGGTAAATACATATATAGGGAATAAACACAACATAGTAAAGGAAACATATATACGCATACTATATACACATATACATCAATATATATACATGAAAAAACAGAGCACTGTAGTCCACAGTGATATCTTTCCTTTTGGACAAACATCTCACTAAGAGTGCTAAGTCTGTTATAGTATAAGAAGGAAAACTCACATGAAATACTGATAATGTGTTAGAAAACCCAAGTCCATATTAAGTCCTGTATTTTTAGTGTTGAAGAATGTGGTCATCTTTATTTCAAATGCTCTTCTCTCTTGGTTGTCTTTACATTTTCCTCTGAGTATTTTGACTTTTAAGTTTGGATGGAGTGATCCTTATGGCTAAAATGGTGTCCCACTGGGCTACAATAACTGTCTTCATTATGCTTTCTTATGTGTAAATTCATCCTTAAATGCATTTTTTGTCCGGTTTCTCCAATGTAACAGCCTGTGTCACAAAAAGTACATTGTATTATATAAACCACATATGACGATGTACATGAATAGGATCCTTTGATGTTATAGGTATTGTTATGCGAGGCTGTGTTGAATGAAATGTGAAAGTCTATGAGTTTGCTTTCTCCTGCTGTCCATATGATGAACAGATCATCTATGTAACGGTAGTATCTGTATGGTTTGTAAATGGATACACATAAGAATGTTTTTTCTAGATTGGCCATAAATAGTTTTGCATATTGTGGAGCCATTTTGTGCCATAAAGATTTTAAAAAACAACCCCATCATCAACATCACACCGGCAGACAAAGGAGGTGCAGTTGTTATCATGAATACTCAGGACTACATAAATGAAGCCAACAGACAACTGTCAGACAACACCTACTACAAGAAACTGAACCAGGACCCTACAGAAAAATATGCTCTTCAACCTAGGAAACTCCTCAAAACATTCCATACAAATATACATCAAGAATTAGAACAACTCATCCCCGCCAATTCTACAACTGGGACTTTCTACCTACTGCCAAAAATCCACAAACCAGGCAACCCAGGAGACCAATTGTTACAGGCATGGACACACTGACTGAACAGATATCTGGATTTGTTGAAAATATCCTTAAACCATTAGTTATGCATTTTTTTTATAAATGTGAATCAATAAATTAATATGAATTAATAAATTAATATACTATACCTATTTATATGTAATATGCAGCAATCAATATCCTGAAGAGCTAAGAATCTCTTTGGATTTTCCTGCATCAGAAAATGTACAGTTGGACTGTTGATCACCTGAGGCTCGCGAGCATTTTCTGTCATGATATATTTTGTATCTCCTGCGTTCCTGGCTAACTCATACGTGCCTGGCAGTGATTTGTGCGTGATTTGCGCGTCTCGGTCTCCTTTAGCTTCGTTTTCATTTTTTCCGTCCGCCATTTTTTTCTCCCTTAGCCGATTTTCAAGTGCTGACCGAAACTCTTAAATTCACATGCAACCTCACTTCCTGGTGTCCTGGCATTCCCCCAGAGCTGTGTGTGAGTGTGTTTTTATTTTTAATTTTTTCTTGTTTTTCGTGTTTTTCGATTTCCGCGGTTTGGCCGTTAAATTAGTATTTTTGCAAGGTCAGATTTTTAGCCCCCGAGATTCTGAGGTCTTTCCTGGCTAACTTGTACATGCCTGGCATTGATTTGCGCAATTCGTTCTCCTTTAGCCTCGTTTTCATTTTTTTCGGCTGCCATTTTTTTTCTTGCTTAGGCAATTTTCGAGTGCCGAAACCCAGCAAATTTGGCTTAAATTTGCTTGCAACCTCACTCCCAGGCGACCTCCGTGCTGTGTGTGAGTGTTTTTTAATTATAATTTTTTTTTCAATGTTTCAATGCCTCAACTGCTTGCCTCGCTTTGCAAGGCTCCCAGGACGATGAGCGCCTTCGGTGTTCATCGCCTAAGTGCTATGAGCTTAATGCCTTAACTGCTCGCCTCGCCTTACAAGGCTCGCAGGATGATAGTACATTTGTGTTCACATTTGAATGTCTAAAACAATTTAAAAAACTTGTTTCATGCCCAGAATTCTGAGAAATACAGTTATTACACTGCATTCTGTGAACCTTGGCAGGGACATGCAAATGTGCCCACAAAAGGCTTCACTCTTGCATTCCATAACCATATCAAACATGGCTTCCCTTAAGCATATGCCGCTGTATCAAACAGCTTTGAGCAAAGTCAGGGTTAGATTATATATATTGTGACCGTTTGGCCCTTAGATGATATGACAAGCAAGTGGAGTATGGAGTTCTTGACAGGAGTGACAGAGTTAAAACTTCTGAAGAACTCCTAATTTGTGCAACTTCCCTTTAAAAGCCTGAAAGCAGACATGGAAGGGGGGTGTGTCTGGCTAGGCTCTGGGCCGGTTGTGTGCTGCCGTCAGAGCAAGCCACAGAGTGGAGCTGGAAGGTGATCCTGTGTGAAGTTACAGTGAAGTTTTGTGAACAAGCCTGTAAGAGATCACCTCATTTACTGTGACTGGGAGTACTGGGACAACAGCGAGTCGTGTTAGCTGTTTGCAGTCGCAGGACGTGTGAGCTGGAAGAGTGAATACAGCCTCAGGACACCAAGTAAGTGAAGGGATTAGTGAGAATCCCCAGGCAGAGTTGCCTTAAAGGCCTAGCGTGTGTGTAGCTGACAGAGGCCTCTCAGTGAAGGTGCCCATACGTATTATGCCCCAGGGAAGAGGCTGAGTGAGAAGAGAGAAGGGTGAAGGGATTAGTGAGAATCCCCAGACAGAGTTACCTTAAAGGCCTAGCGTGTGTGTAGCTGACAGAGGCCTCAGAAGGAATGTACCAAGACTTATTATGCCCCAGGGAAGAGGCTGAGTTTTGAAGAGTAAAGTGACTACAAGTTGGTGTTGTTATATATTCAAGGGTCCCTGGGGTGAAGCATACAGGAGAGACGGGCGGGCCCTATGCTTCATCCACGAAGGTGTAAAGAGTACCGTGGAAGAGACTTCCAGATGTACTAGAGAGTAGGTGTAACCTGGCCACAAGGTGGCAATATAACTAAAGAGGAGATGATGTGTATCCTGGCCACAAGGAGGCAATATAACTAAAGAGGAGATGATGTGTATCCTGGCCACAAGGTGGCAATATAACTAAAGAGGAGATGATGTGTATCCTGGCCACAAGGTGGCAATATAACTAAAGAGGAGATGATGTGTATCCTGGCCACAAGGTGGCAATATAACTGAAAAGGAGATGATGTGTATCCTGGCCACAAGGTGGCAATATAACTGAAAGAAGAGGTTCTTTGTATCCAGGCCACAAGGAGGCAATACCACCTTTTTAAGAGACTGACTGTATCCTGGCCACTAGGTGGCGCTATTGTGCAAAAGCTACTCCTTCCAGAAGAGTCCGTGGGGGAGTGTTTATTTTACCTGCAGGCCGAGTAGCGACCTCAGGGATAGACAGGGCATTCCAGGTCATAGTAAGTCTGTTTACGTAGTATTTTGTTTTATTGCTGAATATAAGCACTGTTTTCTTTTTATTGGCGCTGACAAATAAACAGCAGTCAATTAAGCCTCTGACAAGCCTACTGTGTTTTCCTCCCTAAAAACGTAAAAGAGCAGAACGCAAACCCCATCAGAAGGGGGCGCCCTGTCACAATATATATATATATATATATATATATATATATATATATATATATATATATATATATATATGTATATATATATATATATATATATATATATATATATATATATATATATATATATATAAAGAAAACTAAAACTAATGCAAAAGAAATAGCTAAAAAGCAAATGCACAGAAATAAGCTTGTATCTGACACCCGTTTACATGATGCCCCTCTGCATCATGTATCAGAGGTCAGTGTAGAGCAGGGGTGTCCACACTCAGTCCTGGAGGGCCACACACATGCCTGGAAATAATGATAACCCAGGTGAGTCAATAACTTGTTCAATCATCCTGATTGACTCACCTGTGCACAGAAAGGATATATTCAAATCCAGGCCTGGGTGTGGCCCTCCGAGTTTGGACACCCCTGGTGTAGCGTAATATACAACCTCAACCCTTTTTCACCTATACACAAATAATAGACATTAAGGAATGTTCAAGCTTTAGGCTTCCAGTTTAAGATATTTCAATTACATGCTCATCATTTAGTGTAATGAATGTTTCCAAAATGAAATAGCTTTAAAGGCCACTGTACAAATATATATATATATTTGCATTTTTATTTAAAATATGATCATGCAAAATGTATTTTATTGAAGGATAGTGATCATATGAAGCCATTTATTTGGTTCCTTTTTAAATCATAATGATAACAGAAATCACCCAAATGGTCCTCATCAAAAGTTTACATACCATTGAATGTTTAGCCTTTTTACAGACACACAAGGTGACACACATCGGTTAAAATGGCAATTAAAGGTTAATTTCCCATACCTGTGGCTTTTTAAATTACAATTAGTGTCTGTGTATAAATAGTCAATGAGTTTGTTAGCTCTCACACGTTTGCCCTGAGCAGGCTAGATACTGAGCCATGGGGGGCAGAAAAGAAACGTTAAAAGATCTGTGAAACAAGGTAATGGAACATCATAAAGATGGAAATTATATAAAAGATATCCAAATCCTTGACAATGCCAATCAGTACTGTTCAATAACTCATTAAGAAGTGAAAAATTTGGGTGTCTCTTGATACCAAGTTAAGGTCAACTGCCAGGATAATTGTTTGGAATACTAAGAAAAACCTACAGGTAACCTCAGGAGAAATACAGGCTGCTCTGGAAAAAGACGGTGTGCTTGTTTCAAGGAGCACAATACGACGATACTTGAACAAAAATTAGCTACATGGTTGAGATGCCAGATGCCCGGTTACAATATGCCTGACAATGCCTTGACACGCCTCACAGCTTCTGGCACACTGTAATTTGGAGTGACGAGACCAAAACAGAGCTTTATGGTCCCAACCATAAGCTCTATGTTTGGAGAGGGGTCAACAAGGCCTATAGTAAAAAGAATACCATCCCCACTGTGAAGCATGGTGGTGGCTCACTGATGTTTTGGGGGGTTTGCGCTCTAAAGGCACAGGGGATCTTGTTTAAATTGATGGCAAGATGAATGCAGCATGTTATCAGAAAATACTGGCACACAATTTGCATTCTTCTGCACGAAGGCTGCGCATGGGACGCTCTTGGACTTTCCAGCATGACAATGACCCTAAGCACAAGGCCAAGTTGACCCTCCAGTAGTTAATGCAGAAAAAGGTGAAGCTTGTGGAGTGGCCATCCAAGTCTCCTGACCTCAATATCATTGAGCCACTCTGGGGAGATCTAAAACGTGCGGTTCATGCAAGACGACCGAAGACTTTGCATGACGTGGAGGCATTTTGCCAAGATGAATGGGCAGCTATACTACCTGCAAGAATTAGGGGCCTCATAGACAACTATTACAAAAGACTGAACGCTGTCATTGATGCTAAAGGGGGCAATACACAGTATTAAGAACTAAGGGCATGCAAAATTTTGATCAGGGCCATTTTAGTGATTTCTGTTATCATTATGATTTAAAAAGGAGCCTAATAAATAGATTCATATGATTACTATGCTACAATAAAAGACATTGTTTTTGCATGATCAGTCATATTTTCAAAATAAATGCGAAAATTTCACAATTTCTACCAGGGTATGCAAACTTTTAAACACAACTGTATGTGTGTGTTTTAACATTTTGAGTCTGACTAAAGCATAATTAAACATGGAAAAATTCCTTAAGTAAATAATAATGTTAATGTCACTGCTGAATACTGGAGGCTTTAATAATATCATGGTAGAAACTGATGTATGAGAGGGAGGTTTGCATCTCTGCAGAGTAACCTTTGCACGCAGTTTGCATCTGGGCTTGTGAGGACGAAGGGGTATGGTAACTATTTCAGTCTGATCCAGTTATCTAACAAAGCATCCTGCCCTCTTCTTGTTTCCTCACCCTCCCTCCTGGGATAGATAAATATATATATATATATATATATATATATATATATATATTTACAACAAAGCATATAATCTGATTATGCCCCATTTTTTGCATGAAAACATCCCAAAATAAACATTCTAACACTTATATTTTAGTCAGCAAAATGTCTTATAATTTCTGACAGTTGAACATTAGAGCTAACACCCTCCAAACTAAGGCTAAATTAGCATCAAACTTAATTTTTTTTATTTTTGACAATCACATTAGCAGAAACGTTTGAAATAACTCTGGAGTCCCTGTTTGTGCTGCAAAGCAGCCTGGGACATGTAGGGTATCACTGATGTGTACTATGTGCTGCTGCTGACATATAGACAGGAAGCTGAAAGGAGATTGGATGAGCAAGCAACATCAGGTAAATGGTGGGGGGGAGATCAGAAGCCTGTGTATACACCCCAATGGAGATGTCGACATAATCAGTTGAGGGATTTTTAGATATTAATATTAAAAATAAAATGTTTTATTAGATGCATACATATAGGCTACTTTTTGCTGAAAGAGTGCAGAAATGTATTAATCTGTGAAACTTGGATATGCCTTTAATTTTTCTCTATAATATGCTTATTTAAGGAGTCATGCAATAGACTAAAATCTACCTTGGACAATGCAGGCCAAGTAGAAACTATGGGCAGCTCATGTTAGTTACAATATATATATATATATATATATATATATATTAATATATATATATTAATATATATATACTGTATATATATATATATATTTAAAAAAACATGTTTTAATAATATGGCATTCATAATAGCATAGGAAGGTAGTTTATTCAAAGAAGAAGAAACAGAGAAAATACTATTTTTAAAGTTAATGTTTAATTAATGTATTTAAAGTTTTATAAGGCTTCAAAAAAACAAAACTAATAAAGGTAAGAAGGTCTGGAAGAATGGGTCAGGGAGGGCTGATTTTGACCTTGGTCAAAAATTGAGTATACCTATTCTAGAATATGGGACATTTAATTTGCTTGTATATTGCAGTTTAACCATTCAAATATTGAAATGATTGAACTCTATTTTCTATTTTTATACTTGTAAGCTGTTATAAATTGGAAAACAAGTGCATTTTATATACCACAGACATACATAGGACTAAGTCATCGTAATATCTAAATTGTAGAACTGGTTTATGTAAGGAGAATTCAATTATCCAGCACAATACCTTGTAATACAATGTGACAATAATGGATCCTCAGTTCTCTTTGATATTACAGTTTATTGATAGCACAGTCTATTCAATTCAGAGCCTTGTAGTCATTGTTATGCTATTACATTCATATTGATCTACCTAGAAAGTGTCAAGAAATAATGAGACCAGATGTTCTGTCTCTTTGAAGACTCAGGATATTAATACAGACTGAAAAGATCAGACTTAACAACATAGGATATGAAAGACTCATTAGTGTGAAAGATCATTGAGTTTAAATAGCTTGCTCAAGTTCAATTATCAAGCATTGATTTCATTGCATTAATATACATAGGACAGGAATACGATTGTTGGAAAATTCATGTTGCAATAAAATTCAGATTCATTGTCACATTAAAAAGAAATAATTATTTGTTTTTAAATGTAAAACCTTGTTAAGTGTAATACTTTAGTTTTCTTATGCTATTTATTACTAAGAGAAAACTATAGTCATTTGCTTTTTTTAAAGACTATGTAAATATACTTTGACCATATGTAATCTTTTTTAGCCAGGAATTAATTTTGCGAAACACTGTGTATTATATGTATCCCTCCTAGCAATGTTTGCAATGTTTTTGTTAGTTGTTCAGTCGTGTCTGACTATCCATGACCCTATGGACCATGGCATGCAAGGCACATCTGTCAGCTACTGCCCCTCTGAGATGTTCATTGCTTCAATGGCCACATCTATCGATCTCCGCTTCTGTCATCCCCTTTTTTGTGTGACTTTAATTTTTGCCAACATCAGAGTCTTCTCCAGGGAATCCGGCCTTCTCTAATGATATGGTTAAAATATTTTAGCTGTAACTCAATAATCATTGCTGCAGTGCTCCTCAAAAACATTTTTTTTATTTCTTTGCTTAAATTCTCAATGCTCCTGCCCCCCAATATATATATATATATATATATATATATATATATATATATATATAGTTATATATATATATATAGTTATGTCGACTTATTTTAATAAAAACCTCAAATAATTGAAGAATATAAAGAAATAGATGGGGGAGCCAGATATATTATTTGGATTGGATCTCTTAATGGAGACTTATATACTATAATGTAAATATTTATGCTCCGAATTCTAAACAGAATAATTTTCTTGAATGAAGTAATGAAACATACACAGAGAATTAAAAAAAGAGTATTTCATTTTATGTGAAGATCTAAATATGATATGATTGCGATTCAGCAAATTTAAAAGGGCTCTATATAAGCACACAGCATATTTTTTTACATAAGTTTTTAGTTAGTGAACTTCTATCCAAAAGCAAGGTCTTCACTAACTAAAAACTTCTGTAAAAAAATAAGCTGTGTGCTTAAAAAGAGCCCTTTTAAATTTGACAAATCACAATTTAATAAGGCTGTAAATCTTCAATGAATTCACTTCCTACAAATTCGACAATTAGTCAAGCTAAACATTTTTATAAAACGTTGATAACATTTGATATATATGATGCATGGAAGAGTTATCATAGTGGAGAAAGAGACTACATCTTTTTTTAAAATAGGCATAAAGTCTATACAGGACTAGATTATTTTTTTGTTGATCATAATGTCTTGGAAAAGATAGTAAAAGTGAAAATTGATTCAATTAAAAGCTCAGATTGTGCAATGATCAAATTGACCACACAAAGCAACATTAATCCTAAAATTAATTTAGCAACAAAATAGACATTACATTGTTTAAATCTCAAATTGATAAAGATCAACTAAATGAAGAGATATTCAATTTTTGGGAAATAAATGAAAATTTGGTGCAGTCTAGCTCCACTCTATGCAATTCACATAAGGCCTAAATGAGAGGGTTGTTAACATCATGGTATAATTCTAGAAAGAAAAAAAGAGGCATTAATTTGAGGAGATTATACATTAAACTTACTCAACGCCAACATTAGGGATGGAAATATGTTTTGATCAAAGCTCAAATAAATAAGAAACTCCAAAATCAGATTGATCAGGCAATCTGGAGATTACATCAAAAATATTACCATCTAGGTAATAAAGTTGGTAAAAAAATGCATTCAAATTAAAATAAAAAGTATTATAACAGGATTGAAGAATTAAAAGATCATAATGGAATAACTTGTAAAAACCCAAAGCAATAGTGCATATTTTTCGAAGATATTACGAATCCCTTTATACCTTGAAAAATATTTGCAAAAAATGAATTCATCTAGGGAGGAGATAATAAAGTATTTTGCTAAGATCAAACTTCCTACAATATCTAAAGAAGATCTTGCGAATCTAGAAACATAGGCCCCCATTCAATTGCTATTTGGCCAATTGAATAGGGCTCTAAATAAGCACATAGCATATTATTTTTTTAAAGAAGTTTTTAGTTAGTGAAGACCTTGCTTTTGGATAGATGCTCACTAACTAAAAACATCTGTAAAAAAATATGCTATGTGCTTATTTGGAGCCCTATTCAATTGGCCAAATCGCAATTGAATGAGGGCCATAGATTTTGTATGAAGAAATCAAAATAGCCATAAGTAGTTTGAAAGTAGGTAAAGCTCCGGGCCCTGATGGTTTCCCTAATGCATAATAAAAAATATGTGCTAAATCTTTATTAAAGCATTTATATAATGTTTATAATGAAATAAAAGTAATGGGAAAAGCACCATCAGAAATGCTTGAAGCCATAATAACAACAATTACCAAGGAAGGCAAGGACCTGGGAGACTGTAAATATTACAAACCCATTTCTCTTCTGAATTCAGATATTAAGATCTACTCCAAAATTCTTGTTACAATACTTAATTACCTATTATATAATCTGGCTTTATTAAAAATCGACAGGGGTCTGACAATAAATCAACTTATTGGCTTATATTAAACAAAAGAATATTCCATCTCTTATTTCTTCATTAGAAAAAGTGTTTGACAGAGTGAACTGGGAATATTTAGAACTAGTCTTACAAAAGTATGGATTCGGACAGTTTGGATTCCTTGCTATTAAAGCATTATATTCTAATATGTTTGCTTATTTGGTGGGTCCAGGATACGTTACAGATACATTTTCCATCTGTAATGGGACTCACCAAGGATGTCCATTGTCTCCTACAATTTTTGTTTTAATCATAGAGTCATTTGCAGAACTGATTAGGAGAAACAAAGACATAGAAGGTATTAAAACTGGGGAGTTAGAAAATAAATTATTGTTATTTGCAGATGATGTTCTTATTACTATGAAAAATCTGTTATCTTCGCTTGAGCGCTTGAGTGAAAGTAGGAAGATTTTAATACACTATCTTATAAATCAAATAAAACAGCAACACTGTTATTAAATTTGGAAAAAGAATATAAAGAGTTGCTGAAAGTAAAATATTCATACAATTGGGACTCAAACTTAATTACACATCTGGGAATATAATTTCCATCTAATTTAGGTCTGTTGATTAAAGCTAATTATACAAAGCTCTTCAAGCATCTGTCTAATATCCTAATGGAATTTAAATTTATATAATTTTCATGGATAGGGATCAAGATGACTATTCTCCCGAAAATAACATATTTATTCGGGTGCATACCTTTCGAAGTGCCGACATATATTGTGAACCAATATCAGGTAGTAATAGATCAGTTCATAAATCTAGGGAAAAGATCCTGTATTAAACAAAAAATAATACTTTTTTTAATAGGGGTGGACTTTTAGCTGCCAGTACTGGAGTATACTATAAGGTGGTAATGCTATAATATTTTCCCTAAAGAATATACCTAAATGGATGCAGCTGAAAAAATCTTTAATATATCTATTAAAACTTGAACATTTAATACGTTTTAAAGGTCAAGAATTAAAGAAACATTTGAATTTACCTAGAACTATTAAATCAAATTGAAAGTTTTGGGTTAAACTAAAGAAGACTATGCAACTTATAAAGTTGCCATCTCCAAAAAATCCCTATATAATTTCTAGGGGAAAAAATGATAAACTTTGACTTTGAAATGGGAAGAGAAAGGGATTAAGATAATAGCAAATGTATATATTAATAACAACATTAAACCATTCAATGTATTAGTGAGGGGCCATTGGCTTGCTAAACCTGCATATCTTTTGAATGAAAGGAGGAAAATAAATTAATTTGAAAATTTATGTCTGAAAGGGGAAGAGATAAACCTGATATCTAAATGTTATAAAGTAATAAAAGAATTCTCCCGAAAATGGGAAACTATTAAGATTAAATCATGGGAAAAAGAACTTCTCAAGTCACCAAATGTACTAATTATAAAGAAGTATATTTTAAATTATCACAAAGATGGTATAAAGGTTTCGACAAATACAATGATTCCGATAAATCTGTTAGGAAATGGAAAATCTTCTCATTACCCTCCCAGTGAATGAATGTTTCAGCTTCATAAAAATATTTATGTATGTTATGTTTTTAATACAATGTGACTGAATTTAGAAATAAGAGTATACTATATATCTTCTCTGACGGTTTACTAATATTAATGTTGCATGCTTGTTTTTTCCTTTTGTATATGTTATGTTGACAAAAAAAACATAAACATAAAAAGCATACTCACACGCATTATGTTCACACTGTTTTCTTTATATGGATCAGTGGGGGGGGGGGTAACTTTTATTTGACTGAGAAATCATAAACATTTGTGAACATTAGTCTGATGATGGTGCCACAGTTTTCACAAAGCTCAATTTGTTTTTTCATTCATTAGCTAGCATTTTTAAGGAATGCTTTAATGCTTGAAAACTAAGGAAGTTTGGTTTAAAGATTTTTAAGATAATTGTATTTAACATGTATACTGTTTAAAGAGTTTTATGATAATTGTATTTAAAGTGTATACTGTACTTTTAGGCAAATTAGAGTCTTTCAAATGCTAATTAGCTTATTGGATCTGCGAATTAGGATCACATCAATCTGGTTGTGTCTCTATACTGGCAAATAATTCCCTATAACGTTATCATGCAGTTAGATCCCCTTCTCCATCCATGTCAAGCACTCTGAGGTGCAAATTAGCACATCGAGCTGCACATTAGAACAAATGAGCCACCCATACAATGCTGATTATCTCTAACTAAATACTAAGCATAAAATATGCAAATATCCTCCTCTTCAAAAGCACCAACACAACTGGCAACCACTTTTCATGAGTGATACAATTGATAGCTATAAGAAAACCTGAAAGCTGAATTGAAATGTTAATTCATAATCAAATACACTGCTTTAAATTAATACTTCAATATTTTTTCAAATGTGAAAATAACCTTTTTTTAGTTTGCTTATGGATCAGAATTAAAGTTTTAGTTTATCTCAGCATTTTCCTGCAACTCATCTGCGCTTTATTGGTCTAATCTCAAATAAAGTTTAATTTTTCCCTGTGATAACATCACAACACAATAGCTTTTTTTCCAAGCTTGATGTTTCGTCTAGGTTTTAGTAAATCTGATTTATTCACTTATACTTTACAAACAGTATTGCAGAAAGCCTAAATTATATTTTACGAATCAAGTGATGGCAAATAAATAATGTTTGATGAGTTGAGACAGTGAAAGTGTATGCTCCAAGTTCTCTGTGTGACTGGTCAATTGTGATGAGATTGCCAGATAGCCTCTATTTTCCTAAATAGATACTGTACCACTGCTTCCTCCATTTAGGACACAGTGTTCGTCATGGAAGAAGTCTTAAGTTACTGCTGTGCGCAGTAATCTTCTTGTGCAACTTGTGCATCATTTCTGTATAGGAGTATTTGAAAGTGGAACTATACCATAGTTTACTAAAAACTCATAGATCGTAATGTAGCTTGCAAGACTTAAGGCTATTAAATTAGCCTCTTAAAGCAACCCGCAGATGACTTGCAGGTTAAGACTCAGCAAGGCCGAAAAAAGCCTACGGGATGAGTAACGTTGAACATCACAGCCGTAAACCCTTTGATCTGTCAAGCATGTCACTGCTATAATTCCGATCATGCTATTAAATTACAACAAAGTCACTTGCGAGCAAGCCCATAACACACAAATGGATCCCAAAACCCGAGTGCTGGAGAGGACCCGCAAGGGGGGTATCACTTTAACTGCAAATAAAAATACTACTGTACAAATATTAAAAGGGAAAGTGGTGTTAGGTCTTAGAATTAATAGCACAACATTCTCAAGCTCGCAAATCGGCCCAGAAAAATACTTTTTGTTATATCGATCCCGTCAATCAATGTGTTAATACATATACTGTAACTCGCATGTAATAGAACATCATAGTTACAGCTTTATTAACATTATTCTGGAATGTGGGTCCGATCTCAATTCGTAATTGTAGCCCATAGGACTTTGAAATCTAACCTCCCCTATTTCAGTGACGTAATGATGATGATCTCTTTTACTATTGGCTCAGCCTAAACCTGTAACTGCAGGTGTGACTAACTGATCCTAAGCAGGGCCGCAAATACCAACTTCCAATGAATGAGTAACGGGTATGCGTCTCCAGCTCTTAATACGCAGCACCTTCTAATTCAGTAGCACTGTAATTCCGCAACTCTTCCAGCTTGCGTTAGGATATCGGGGGGAGTGACCGGAAATGGCAGCGTAGCCGTCCAGAACGGCGATTTGCGGGAGGAGATGGCGCCAAGCAGGAACGCTGACGGGGTAGCTGCTGAGTAAAGTGCAGCACAGCACAACACAGCACAGCCCCGCAAGCAGCCCCGAAATAAGGGGAGAGCGCAGACCCAGCCTCACACTCCAGCAGCAGCAGTACACCAACAGCCTGAACCCAGAGCCCTAACAGCCACAACTGGAAATGAAGACTCCTTAATGAAAAGAGGCGTCTAAGCTCGCCTCCATAATGAAGGAGTAGTAAAGCAGGAAAAGGCTGGGGGCTACAGAGCACGGGAACGGCTAAAGACACAGAGGTGGCAGTGGAGGAGAAGGCTACATAAAGAGCATCGAGCACAAGGAGCCAAGCACAGTAAAAGCTAAGTAAAATATTATCTCTCTTTTACATTGCTGAAAAAGAAAAAGGATGTTACTATGACAACAGAAATAAAAAATGCTGGGTTATATTCCATCTTTATAAAAAACTCTTAAAAAGACTGTAAATAAGAATGGTAAAGGGGTGCAGAAAGCCATACCTGAACACACATGTGAAATATCCTTCATAAAGAAGCAAAAATTATTTACAATTTGTTTTTGAAATAGGGCAAATGTTAAAAACACTGTCTTTACTTGCAAAGAAATTATCAGGTGGGTCTTAGTAGCTCACTGTTAAATAACCGGACGCTAATTTTTGGACACACTTCAAACTGGCAAAAGGAAACTCACCTAACATTGTTAGGAAAAGTATAGACTCATTGGGGTAAACCGCAAGTGGGATAGAGTCACGAATAAATAAGAGTGAAATAACTATACAATACATTTATTACAAAATGGCGACGAAAACTAAAGCTAAAGGGCGAAAAAGTCCCACTTTAGACTCATCCTCTTTCTTTTCCCCTAAGACTATTACAAAATCGTCGCAAAAACAAACCCTAGAAGGAGGGCCAGACCAAAGCTCAAATCTCCCAGCGGTAAAATTAACTAACAGAGACTCTGAGACTCATGAGGAGAACCTTCTGACTATAGGGAAAATGAAGGAAATCCTAAAAGACTTTCAAATAGATTTTTTTTCAGAAATTAAAACGCAAATTATGGAAAATTCCAAACTAATAACAGAAGTGAATAAAAGATCTGCGGACCTGGAAACTAAATTTGACAAATTAATCCTGGACCACAAGATGATAGTGAAACAGTCAGTAAAAATGTCAACACAAATTAAAAGTCTGAAGGAGCACATAAACAAGATGGAAGACCAATCACGGAAAAATAACCTCAGAATAAGAGGAATTGCGGAATCTATAAAAAAAGAAGAGCTCCCGACATATCTCAAGGAAATGTTCTCCAGTGTTTGCCCTATTTATTCAAAACTGGATCAGAAATTCGATACAGTTCAGAGAATCCCTTTACCAACTCATCTACTAAATAAAAACCCTAGAGACGTGATTGTTAAACTACATCATTTAACTACAAAAGAAGAAATTGTTAAAGCTAGCTACATGAAGAAGACATTTGAATCTCCATATGAAAAGATACAAATTTTTTCAGACCTATCAAAAGGCACAATGAATAAAAGGAAGGAATTCTATTCAATAACACAAACACTAAGGACATCGAATTTTATATATAAATGGACTTTCCCAGTAGGATTATTAGTACTACAAGGATCCCTGTGGCATAAGATCAATTCCATAGAAGAAGGGGAAACATTCATAAAGAACTTAAATTTGAAAACAGATGAAACCAAGGAGCACACGTTGAACCTGCAACTATCGACAACAGATTGGCAGAAGAAGAAATAAATAAACATGTATAGATAGATAGAAAGGGACATTAAGATGGGTGCTCAAGGATGTTAAATATTTAAGAGATTTTTTAGGGAAAAGATCAGAGAGCTACAAGAACAGTATAAAAATCCAGGACTAGTAATAGTAACACAGCGTGGCAGGGTCTGAGGCCTTAGACTTCGGGAAGTTGGAAGAGGGGAAAGGAGAAAGAGTAGAAGGGGTAGTAACAGGTAGAATATGAGGACAAAAGAAGGTCCAAAATAGGAAATACAGAGAACAGTATAAATTCAAAAGAGTATTTCAGAATATGAATATTAATTAATTCTAATGAGGGATTTATACTAATAATACAAAAAGACTATAATACGATAAAACCCCTTCTCCTCGCCCTTTCCTATCTCCCAGCTTTGTCTTTTTTATTCCTTACTCTAGAATAACGAAGACAAATACAGAAGATATAGACAGCGCAATTATGAATTAAAGGAAGTTAAAACATATAGCCATCTCAACATTAGACCGCTATCCATTTCTAAAAAATGGCTGAATCCCTGCGGAACAGTAATGGTGAAAGGCTGTATTACAGCACCATCTGTTCTAATAGAATGAATGCATGTAAGAATGTAAGTATGAATGTTAAAAAAGTAATTCTTGGTCCCAAAATCAAAAAGAGGATTGATAAACGGTATCAGATCACTCATGGGTGCGGTTCATAGAGATATGGGTATAAAGGTTTTAAGTTGGAATGTTAGAGGATTAAATTCCCCTAGCAAAAGAAAAACAATATTCAGACAATGTAATAAAGAAAAGGCAGACTTAATATTTATCCAGGAGACACACTGGAGGCAAAGTAATAGCTGGGGCGCAGTAACAGGACGTTTTGACTACACACTGCACTCAGTGTGCGGGAAAAAAAAAAGAGGGGTATCAATATTTTTCTCTAATGATTTAGAAATTGTGGAAGTGTTGTCTATCACAGACCTGGAAGGTCGGTACATTTTATGGAACAACCAAATTAACAAACAGAAAATAACATTGATAAATATTTATGCACCCAACGAAACACAGGGCAAATTTTTACACCAAATAAGTAACTTAATTAAGAAATACGCACAAGGCCCGCTTATCATTGCTGGGGACTTTAATATGATCCCTAACACAACTTTGGACAGGTCTAAAAAATTGGAAGTTAAAAATCTTAAAAGAGTTGGTAAAGTAGCACAAATATTTACCGAATGGATTATTAAAAATAACTTATTTGATTCATGGCGAGTGCAACATCCAAACCAAAGAGAATTTTCCTTTTATTCAACTCCACATAACACTTACTCACAGATCGATTTAATTTTAGTAAATTCTCAAATAATAGAGAAGGTTTCTCACACAGATATAAGTAATATTGTCACATCAGACCACGCCTACACTATAGCAATAGTTGAAATCCACAACCTTAAATTAGATCGACCACAATGGAAAATGGATGATTTTTTATTAAAAGTTGGAAAAAATACAGAATTTTTAAATAAAGAAATATCACAATTTTTTGACACTAATAAACACACTGTTCCGTGTTATGGAACACACAAAAAGCATTCACTAGAGGTTTGATGATCAAACTGAAATCACAGTCGATAAAACAAAGAGGCACACCACTTAAAAAATTATATATAGAGTTGAATAAATTGGAATCTAAATTTTTTTTGGACGCACAACCACAGTTGATGATAGAGATCAAATTAATTAAAAATAAAATTTATAAAATTAATCAGCAAATATCAGATAGAGCACTGTGGCGCTTTCAACAGACATACTATCACCAAAATAATAAAAACAGTAAACTACTAGCTACTCAAGTTTAAAAAAAAAAGGGAAAAAAAAAAGAATAGCAATGTTGAAAGATAAAGGTAAAGATATCTCCTCCCCTAAAAAAATTAGTCAAGCCTTTTTTAAATATTACCAGGACCTGTATAACTTAGAAAAAGATACTAACCTACGGAAACCACTAACAGAAGATATTCAAAATGTTTTAGATGGTATTCAATTACCAAAACTAACAGAAGTGGAGCGATTAAAATTAAATGACCCAATTAATACCCAGGAAGTTCTTCAAGTAATTAAATTTTTTAAACCTTACACTACCCCAGGACCAGATGGATACACTAATTGTTTTTATAAAATTTTTGGTCAACTATTGAGCCCTTATTTGACAAACTCCTTTAATGAAATTAAAAGTACAGGACGGATTCCAAAAGAAATGTTAAAAGTGACACTGATCATGATTCCTAAACCTAATTTGGACCCACAATATTGCTCCAATTATAGGCCTATTTCGCTATTAAATGCAAATATTAAAATATATGCAAAGATATTGGCCCTTAGAATTCAAGAGGTGATAGGAAAACTAATAACAACAGATCAAATGGGATTTATAGCAGGAAGACAAGGCTCGGAGAATATCAGAAAAATTATGAACTTATGTGAAATCACGAGTTCCCGAGATACTCCCACCCTATTCTTGTCATTAGATGCAGAGAAAGCATTTGACAGAGTAGAGTGGGAGTTTATGCGGATAACACTAGCTAAATTTGGGTTCGGAGAATTTGGGACTAAAGCGATTGGGGCATTATATAGTTCCCCCTTGGCACAAATAGCAGGGTTGGGAAGTAGCACAAATTCAATTGAAATATCAAATGGTACTAGACAGGGTTGTCCCCTCTCTCCCTCCCTATTCGCATTAATGATAGAACCTCTAGCGGAAGCTATTAGAGCATGCCCAAAGATTTCTGGGATTAGGGTGGAGGAGAGGGAGTACAAAACCAGCCTCTATGCAGATGACGTTATTTTATCATTTACTCATCCAGAAAAATCTCTCTATCATTTATCAAAAATTATTCAAACGTACAGTAAAATTTCGTACTATAAAATGAATTACAAAAAATCAGAAACTTTATATTTCAATTTTTCAAAAAAGCTGCTATCCAATTTGAAGGCTTTATACCCATATAATTGGAATTCAAAATCTTTCAAACATCTTGGAATAGTGTTTATGAGGAAAACTCAAAAAATGGTGGACAAGAATTATAGAGACTTATATGTGAAATGTCAAAAGATTATGGAAAACTGGAGAAAGGATAGATTTTCATTCTCAGGTAGAATTGCAGTGGTAAAAATGATGATTCTTCCAAGAGTTAATTACCTTTTGAGATGTATCCCTTTTAAAATTCCTAAAGCATGGTTAAAGAAACTCCAAGGAATGATTGATTTTTATATACACCAATCTAAATATAAAAGAATAAAAAAAATAACCATGGGAAGAACTTTTGTAAAAGGAGGAATTTCTTACCCGTTATTACTGCCTTATCAAGAAGCCAATGGTATAGTTCATGCGTTAAAATGGCTGGAAACAGCTGTTCATCTCCCATGGTGGCATATTGAACCAGCATTAATTCCAGATTGGCACTTATCAGCTTTGTTTTATAAAGGGAAATTCTCCTACAAGGATATGATGACTGGATCATGGGTGGTAAAATAAATTTTAAAAAACTGGAAACAAATTAATAAGAAAAACGAACTAATACCGGAGGGCAGTTTAATGACCCCATTAAAAGCACTGTTATACAGAAATATGGAAGGTACTTTAAACGAGTGGAAAAAAAAGGGGTTGATACGAGTTAGAGACACTTTAATCGAAGGATCTGTGGCATCCTTTGATCAGATTAAAAAAAAAAATAAGATTGCAACAGAAGGATGGCTAATTTATGAAGCATATAGATCCAGTTGTAGTCAACTTAACATAACCCTACAAAGTGGTAAAGAGTTAAACGAGGTAGAAAAAATTCTCCTGAGATCAGGAAAAAAACATCTAATAAGTAAATGCTTTAACATAACAAGATCTTGTGGAGAAAAACCCAAAACCAAAGGTATGGATCAATGGGAGCAGAACCTTAAAATAGTTTTAGAGGTTAAAGACTGGGAGACATCTTTAAAATTAACAAACAGATTTATCAAACAAACAACATATAGAGAAACATTTTTTAAAATAATTAATCACTGGTATTTTACACCCGTTAAAATCGCTCAAATCTCCCATAATGCCACGGAAAAAATGTGCTGGAGGGACTGTGGTAACACTGCCCATTTGCTGCATATTCTGTGGGAATGCCCGAGATTAGAGCCATTCTGGAAAAGTTGCTATACATTTTTGCTTAACATTGTGGGAAAGCAATTCCCGTTTAAGGGAGAATGCAGCTTGCTGCACATTTTTCCTAACGATTTCACTTTAGAGGAAAAGGCCTTTGCGATTTTGACTTTCTCAGTAGCAAAAAACATCCTAATTACCAACTGGAAAGCCAAAACTGCTCCAAACTTTTTCGATATCGTCTGGAAAATAAAATATATACGAGAACTAGAGAAAGATTATGAACAAAAGGGTTTTATTAACGGTGACATATTAAAATGGAAAATTTGGGACCAAAAACAAGACACAAATATCAACATTTAAACGTCAGGAGGGTTGAATGGTGAATGAAAGAGTATGAATGGCAGAGAGGATAATTTATAAATTGTTGTTGTAAAATTATTTGATTATGTTATTTTAATATGTTGAAATCTGTTTTTGCAATAATGAAAAAAAAAAAAAAATAAAATAAAATAAAAAACTCTTCCAGCTCGCAGCCATTGCGGGTCTCACATTGCACATACGAACTTCAAATTTAATGTGGCTGTTATTTGGTAACTATAATGTGACTAGCGACTTGCCCATCAAAAAATTACGACAATAAGATTGTAAGGGCGGTAAATTTTGTTGGTGGTAATGCTATAATATTTTCCCTAAAGAAAATAGGGAAAATATAGCACACAAAAAACAAACAAGCTCGGCACTCATTGCGAGCTTGTTTGTTTTTTGTGTGCTATGAGCATTGTTTATTTTTGCTAATGCTAATGAAATAATGAATAAAATAATACATCAATATACTTTACCTATTTTGAAGTAATATATGCAGGAAGCTTTGTGCAGAAGAGCTGACAATCTGTTTTCATGTTGCTGCAGTATACAATGTGTGTTTGGAGTGCTGTGCAGCTGCTGTGTAAGTGTCAGTAATGTGTGCAGTGTGTAGTGTAAATAGTGTGCGTTCGCGAGTCAAATCCGTTAGGGTAGCTGTGTACTTCCGCATTGTGTAAGTTAATGTTGTAAAATGGAGCCTAATGTGTGTTACGCATCTGTGGCTGATTAGGCGTCCTTGTTCTTGGACCGCGTCCGTCTTTTTCGGAAAATCCGTAGGTGTTTGGTGGTGTTTTGCCTCTTTAGAGTCCTAGAGCGTAGTTTTCGTTTTTTCGGCTGCCATTTTTTCTCTCGCTTAGGGGACTTTTCGAGGTCCTCGGTTCCCCCCCTTGCTGTGGGTAAGCTTTTTATGTGTTTCTTGTGTGTATTTATGATGTTTTTGATGTTTTCATGTGCGCGGGTTTCGGGCGGTAAGGTCGTATTTTTGCGAGGTCGTAATGTTTTTTTTTTCTAAGTTCTGCATCTTGTATTTTTTTCACGAAAGTCCGAAAATTTTTCGAGGTCCGCAGTTGCTGGCAAGGAGCGCCTTCGGCAGATTCAATAGATAATTTTAAAAAGGGATTGGATATAATTTTAAATTAAACGGGCATTAAGGGCTATCCTGGATAATTAGTGAGGGAGTATTGATCCAGGGAGGAATCTGATCCCCAATATCTGGGATCAGGAAGGAATTTTATATTTTTTATTCCCTTTTGAGACAATTGGCAAGTTTCACTGGATTTTTTTTATGTTTGCCTTCCTCTGGATCCATTAACAATCTGCATATTGCAGATCAGAGGAGATCTAAAAAGGTTGAACTTGATCGACTAAAATAATTTTTTCAACCTCAGTTACTATGTACCTATGTAATTGTCCATTTTGATGTAGATGGAACTAGAAGCTGACAACACTTTTATTCATAGCATTGTTGCGTCTTCACCCAGTCAACATCAGTTTCACTTATTGTAGTCACAACACTGAACTTAGTTTTTTGAAGTCAGCGCAGCTCTCCACCTTTAAGGGTCATTGAAGATTTTTTGTTATTTGTTGCATCTGAAAGAAAGCATTTGATAATGTTGAACAGTGTGTTTTATTTTGAAAATAAAGCTCCTTGAGCAGAATATACTGCTTTGATTGTATAATTGGAGGCTTGTCCCCTGTCAGTCAATGTGCAGCAGCATAGCTATATTGTCCATAACTGCCTGTCAATAAGATCTAGAGCTCTGCATCCTTGAATTACTTTACTTTGTCTATTAAGTTACTAGCCACTAAAATTTGAAGCCTTGCAATGTTGTTTGCCACACAATACAAGCCCCCCACTCCAACTTGCAGGCCTTTCTATGAGTGCCTTTCGCGCTCATCGCAAGCCTCTCCCCCCATTGTGAGTGTCTCTTTCCCCCCTCTCCCTCCCCTGTGTCTCTTTCCCCCTCTCTCCCTCCCCTGTGTCTCCCTCTCCCTCCCCTGTGTCTCTTTGCCCCTAACTCCCTCCCCAGAGTCTCTCCCCCTCCTGTTAATTTAAATAGCTTTTACTTACTATATTTTTCATATAAAACACAACTTTGGTAATGTTTAAAGCATGCACCATTAAATGCATGAAAAGGGAATTGTGTTCCATACCCACTTAATTGCGTCTGCCAGGGTTGCATAAAGCATTATTTTAATCTATATCATTTTGGTCAGACCACACATTATATTACTGGTGAAAGATATTCAAATTGTTTGTAGTAGCCAGCTATTACCACCACCTACATGCATAAATATGAGTGTGTTTATCTTATTTTCCTGACTTGACCATTGGCAGCCCCTTAGGAGAAATGTATTTAATTTAGCCTAATATGCCATAACAAGGGCTTGATTACATAGCTCCTGTGGGATATCTAGAAATGTTCTTCTTAGCTCGTATCAAACCATTACATGCAGACCCTTACAAGTGATCACCAATTGTTATATATTCCCTGTTCTATGTTGTTTTACCTCAATTGCAATTACATGGCTACTGTAAGAAATCTACTCTAATCCTATGTGTTCCAGTGAAGCCTTGTGGTGTTCGCAGTGAGCCTAAATCCTACGTGTTTCAACAAGTTTATAAGCTTGTGCGTAGCAGTCATAGGAAACACAATACTTTGAATAATAGCACCATAAATCTTAAACTGTTTCTCTGGGCAGGGCCTCCTGCTCCTCTGTATACATTGACCACAAAAGGGAGTGAGAATCATTGCATCTTGCACTCATAGACCAACATAAACCAAAATGTTCTCTCCTCCCCAGATGTATGTGTAACATGTACTGAGGAGTAGAAAATGGAAATCACAGCATAACATACAGAATATTTTAGGACCCCTTCATCCTTGTTGGATTGCAACATTAACATATAATGCACTTTAAAAAAAAAAAAGTACAGAAAGTCCAAATACAAATTACAAACAGACAATACATGAATATAAAAAAAACTTTCTCCCTCATCTTGTCTTATTTTTTCTTTACAATTACGAATAACAGTAAAAATCTAATGTTGCTCATAAACTTTAAAACAAAAAAATATAATAAAGGGGGGAGGGGAAGAGGGGGAGGTATGGGAGAAGGAGGAGTGGGCAGTGAAGTTTTGTTGGCATTCTCCACCTTGTAATTTAGACTCTAGCAGACTTATTAAATTGCGATTCAGCAAATCTAAAGGGCTCTATATAAGCACGGAGCATAATTTTTTACAGAAGTTTTTAGTTAGTGAAGACCTTGCTTTTGCATAGAAGTTCACTAACTAAAAATTTCTGTAAAAAAAAATGCTATGTGCTTATATAGAGCCCTGTAGATTTGCTGAATTGCAATTGAATAAGGCTGTAGGTTATTATTCTTTAATTCCAACCTACCTTGAGAGTCCACAGGTCCCAACAAGATGCCCATTTTCTATAGTTTTCTATAGATCGACTGATATTGTACGCATTGTGTATATGTGTTGAATTCTTCTCCTGACTTCCTCAAATGTCGGCATATTTATCTTTTAATTCTTTGCTATTATACTTCTAAAAGCTAAGAAAATCGGGGTTGATAAAAATTGCCTTATGGAGTTTTGGGATGGGGAGTCCCAGTATTGCTTCTTCAGGTTTCTTGTAAATGCGTAAACCCAATAACCGTTCTAAGATAGATTACATTTCATCCCAATTATGAGCAATTTTAGGGAAGTCCCACAGAGCATGTCTTAATGTGCTTAATGCATTATAGCCTCTGAAATTGTTACCATTTAAAGATGGATTAGACAGTCAAATTCCGCTGAAAGTTTTTGGAGGCGTTCTCTCTTAAAACTAGATCAAGCGAAGAATTTGTTGTACTTTTTAGAATTCTGGCTTGTAAGATATTTTAACTTGTATAGCCTGATCAATTAAGTTATTATGTAAAATGGAAGTATTGTTTCTTTGCATTGAAATTATATACACAACAGTTTTCCTGGCTAAACTAAGCCATTCTTTTTGTGACAATAGGTTTTGTGGGAGACCAATTTGGTGTTTTTGTTAGCATGTCTGCTATATGGTTAAGTTTTGACAGATCCACCATGAAAACTGAGATGTTTTTCCCTTATGGGTCCCAATAAAGAAATACGCTTTTTAATTTGATTCCACAGACTAATGGAAGGTGAGATGCTTTGAGGAAAGCTTTCCAGTATGATTTTAGTTTTTAAGCTTACCTAAAGCAATTGTTGAATTATAACTGTTTTATTCATTAAGTAAATTGCTTTCTATTTCTACCCAGTGAGGGGAGATATCTTTGGTGAACCATTTAGTCAGTTGCCCCAAACTATCTGCTTTTATAGTAAGTGATAAGTTATGGGGTCGATAAACCTGTCTGTTTTGTCGAGGCTAATAAAGTTGCTCTGTTTACCCTAGGCTTTTTGTGATTCCAAATAAAGTGGAGGATTGCTCTCTGTAGTATCACAATGTCATCTGTTTTAATTGCTATAGGAAGTATTCTAAAAATATACATTAGTTTGGGTAAGGTATTCATCTTTACTTCATGGATTTTGCCTAGCCAAGAAAATGTATGGGCAAACAAGTTTTGTTTAGGTCTTTATATACATTTATGAGAGTATTTGGAAAATGTAAACTATAAATTAGATTTGTTTGTTTGGGAATATAGATACCCAGATATTTTATATGGTGTTCAGTATCAACAGGTTTACCATATGCATCGGGAGAGATATTTAGGGCTTTCATTCTTATTCGCATTTAGTTGAAAACCAGAGATGTTACTAAACATTTCTATTGTACTTAGTAAGTTAGGAAGGTTAGTTAATGGCCTTGAATTGTTAGCAGAACTCAGTCAGCAAACAGACTGAGTTTGTAATCTTTATCTGCTATTTCAATGCTTTTAAAGTTTGGACATTTTCTTATATTGATAGCCAATGGTTCTATACATAGAGAGAAGATCAGTGGAAATAAGGGACAGACTTGGCTTGTCCCTCTAGAAATGTTAATTAATTGTGATCCAAAACCTTTTGTAAGGATCATAAGCCCTTTGGACAGAAAAGAGTGCCATAATGCATTTGAAAAAAAATGCAAGTAGCATCAAAGGAATCTTTTTTTTTTTTGAGGCTTCGTCTATATGATTAAAAGTGCGTCTTGTGTTGTCTGGGGCTTCTCTTCCTGGGATAAAGCCAACCTGATCTGGGTGAATCATGTATGGAAGTAATTGTGCCAGTCTGTCCGCCAGTATTTTGGAAAATAACTTGATATCACTATTGTATAATGCACACTTTTGATATTTTGAGAGCCAATATTTAAAAAATATTGTATCATGGCCAACCAAGCATGGTATATGAATATTTTTTTTTATTTGGGACTCATTGCTATATATTATAATTAAGGCACTTTACCACATGGACCACAAGGGGGCGTAGTACTTGCAATAGCCGCTTGAGCGGTAGCAGGTCGTGAGAGGGAGAGGACACTTCTTTATGGCGGCAGAGACAACTAGGCTTTATGTCTAGATTGCTGGCTTTGGCATCCCTCGGATAGAGGGTGGTGACGGCGGAGACCTGGAGCTGTGCTGGAAGGGCTGAGGTGGAGCAGCTGTGAGTGCACCTTATTTGGTGGAACACCAAAGCAGATTGTAGATAACGCTGTGTGCAGTTGGCACGACTCCTGGCGTCCTGTGTCTCTGTCTCCAAGCGGATCATGCAGAGGGAGAGTGAGGCAAAGGTGGAATGGCCCAGCTAAGATCTTCCGGGAATTTAAAGCAACATATCCCATTTTCCAGCTCACAGTTTTGCATCGTTTGGTCTGGGTCTGGAATCCCTAGGGTAAAGATCAGTGGAGGCGGGTGGATATGCCCTTTTCCACAGTGGTGCCTGGATATAAGATATCTTGATACAGATGTAAGTTCTGGCCTCCGGAGATCCACAAGGAGACAACTACAATTTTGGCTGAAGACTACTAAAGCTAAGTATCTGATAAGGATTAAGGATCTATCTAAGTAACCAACTATTGAGCTCTAAGACTCTGGTTTGTGGACTGTAATTATACAATGCAAGTAGTTCATATGTGATAATATTCCAGGTCAATTTGAGGGTGTTCAGATTAGTATTAATTGCTGGCAAACCTGCTTGGAAAGGGTTTGGAGATACAGAGGGTTTATGCTTCTTATGAAAACTAATTTAAAGTGATACTGAACTGTGACAACTGAACAAGTGGTTATTAGCCACTCCTGAGAGATAAAGAGTTCAGGATCATAGAAAAAGTACCCCAACCTATACCGAATTGACATATTTGAATAAGTAGTTACAAACCATATAGGTGATGTAAAGGATTTATGCTCCTTAGGAAAATTATTTGTAACTACATTGAGGTAACTCATCTGTACACGTGGTTATTAACCATATAAGTACCTTAAATGGCTTATGTTTGTGACAAAATTATTTCAATGTTTCATTGAACTGATATAACTGATCAAGTGGTTATAATACATATATGCTCTGTAAAGGGTTTATGTTTTTTAGAAAACTATACTGAATGGATTCAACTGATAAGTGGTTAAAAAACATACAGGTGCTGCAAAGCATCAGCTCTTTTTGGGAGATCTATATCTAAGTATACTGATCTGCCACTATTAACCAATAGCTAAAAACACACAGCTCATGATTCCTGAGAAAATTATTCCTGAACCACATTAAATTGATACGACTGAATAAGTGGTGGGAAAACCATAAAGTTGTGTAAAGGCTTATGCCCTCAAGGAAATAAATTCCTAAGTTAAACTAACCAGATTCAATGGACAAGCGGTTATAAAGCATATATATTTAAAGATTGCAGCGAATGTGGCTCAGAAAACTTGCTAAAATATAACACAAGCAGTTGGAAGTGCGTATTGGACTTGTGGCAGCATTAGCTATTAAAACACAATTATTCGCCTTATCCCAACTTCCTTTTGGTTAAAGATGACTTTATACTAGACGGGCTAACTTATAACCAGAATTGCTTTGGAATTATTGAAGAACTGTATTTGTCCTTTATACCTTGGGCCTTGGTACGTGCCAGATAATAGACTATAAGTACAGTCTAATTCCTAATCATAGGATTCTTTTCTACTCTAATTGTGGAAAACATCTCTTATTCTAAATCACACTGGTTTGCGGTACGTCTAACATGTCTAAACCTAAAAAGATTGTCACTGGGAAATCCAATAATAGAGGAAAAATGAATAATGCACAATAATCAGCAGAATTTTTGGGGGGGCAAAAATGAAGATAATGATCAAGAGGCTCTACTTATGGAATCATCTCACGGAGAGAAAACTCCAGACTCAAATTCAACAATGATATTTGATAATTCTATGAATAATGACACTGACCCACACTGACAGGTTGAAGACCTACTCACAGTAACCAAGATGGAGAAACTTTTTCAAGATTTTCAGAATAATTTTATGTCCTACATCAAAGCTCAGATAATGGAAAAACTCCAAAGCAATTAAAGAAGTAAATTTAAAAAAAAATTGATCTAGAAATAAAATTTGACAAGTTGGTCTCAGATCACAATACATTACTGTCACACACCACAAAATTAGAAGGAAAAATTAATTAACTGTCTTACAAAATGTGCAACATGAAAAGAAGATGTAACTTAAGAATTAAAGGGATAACAGAATCCATTGCGGAGGAGTTAAAAACATATCTATCCAAATTACTTTCATCACTGGTTCCTACTTTATCACAAGATGAAATCAGATTAGATGTATTCCATCGGATTAACAAATCTTCTTATATTGATAAGAGTACCCCCAGAGATGTTATAGTCAAATTTCATCATCTTTCATCTAGAGAGGCTATAATAAAAGCCAGTTTTAAAGTAAAGATCTTGGAGGCTCCATACCAACATATTAAGATCTATATGGATCTATCTGCTGTAACACTTTCCAGAAGGAAAGAATATGTCAGGATTACTCAACTGTTAAGGAAAGAAGGAGTAAGCTATAAATGGTTATCTCAACGGGGGTCTGTTAGTGCTGAAAGACACCCAATGGCATAAAATCAGCTTGGTTGGGTCAAGGAGAAGAGTTGTTAAAGACTTGGAACTTTTGGTTCGATAATGACAACAGAATCCCTCGAGTATTAAGGTTTTCCAAACCAGAATGGCAACAGAAATAACATGGGAAAATGTGAACATTATGATATAACTATTGACTGGTTGACCTTTTCATTAATTTTCTTGAGTTTAATTCATTCGGGGATATGTGTTTTTTGGTGCTAAAAGCTTTAGCTAAGGGTCATAATTATAACAGAAAAAGGGAAGTCTATAGGAATAGTTATTTTCAGAGCTGAATGTTTTAGATGCTAAAGATTAACATATGGTGTCATAAATTAAAGCTTTAACAATTAATAGAAATATAGATACAGTAAAAGAAATAATCCTTAAAGGATTAATAAGGAGAAAGAAGGAGGAAAGGGAAAAGGAGAAAAGAGGAAGGAAAAATTGAAGTAAGTTTCACAATTCATTGCTAGATGCAAAAAGGAAATAATTATAAAGACACTTTCACTTAAGGAAATATGGAATTGATATTAACACAGTGTTAGATTTCTAGAGAGAATGGCAATAAGGAAATATTTATAAAATATATACACCAATTATTTATTTATTTTTTTGAACGCATTATAACATTTTCACAAATACACTACAGAATGTATAGGATTACATATAAAAGTTGGGACCCTTATGGTTGCTTTAACACAAATATCTTAGGTTCTTGATAATTAAACACATAGAAGTAAACACGAGAATTAATGTTTTTTAATTAGTTAAATGAGTGGCTTTTTGATGTTGACTTCCTGAATATTATTATTATTATTATAGTTTACTTATAACGCGCCGACATATTCCGTAGCACTGTACATAAATTAGGTTCAGACAAAGATAAATACAGATTAACATTAAGCAAAGGAAAGAGGGCCCCATCTTTGAGCTAGGAATCTGATGTCCATGGTGAATTCCAAAATTACTTAGGATAGAAACTCACAGACTTACAATCTAAGGTATAGTGAGTGGTAAAAGAGGGAGAGAGAGGTGTGTAAGGGTGGAATGTGATACGCTTCTTTAAAGAGATGTGTTTTAAGTGAGGTTTTAAATGTTTTGAGGCAAGATGATATTCTGGTGGAGCGAGGCAAGGAGTTCCAGAGACTAGGGGCAGCACAAGAAAAGTCCTGGAGGCAGGAGTGAGTGGAGGTGACATAAGTTCACAATAGTAGGAGAAATCTACATATGAGATAATTGATCTCTGAAATTGACAAAATACCGTCTATGAACTAGCTAGAGAAAGATAAGTCCCTCCCTCAAACAAAATGACCCAGTATTTATTTACATTGGCGCAGAGCCCTGTGTGTTTCTCCGCAAGATCAGCAGGGAAATATATGTATGTTAGTATGAAAGGAAATATGAATGTTTTTATGAAATGTTTTGGGGAAATGCTACTTTGTGTAGAGAAAAAATTATTGAGTTCTGAGAAAAGGAAAGGAAAAGAAAGAGAAATGGATAGAAGAATAAATAAAATAAGAGAAAGTGGAGCAGACTGTATAGCAAGTAATTGCAGTATGTCAGTAAACCTCTTGAGTTTTAGTGTTAGAGTCCTAAATTCACCTTATAAAAGAAGTGCTATTTTTAGATTAATTAAATACGAAAAGGCAGAGATAATTATTTTGCAGGAAACCCATTGGGCTAAAAACAGAATTTATAATTTTGGGCAGAATACATTTGACTAAAGATATAGTTCTATGTTCAAGAAAAACTCTAGAGGAGTCTCCATTTTTGGGGGGAAATAGGTTGAGAATTAAGGAAGAGTTTGTAGAAAATGACTCTGATGGTAGATACATCTTATGCGTGGGAGAAGTTAATGAGCAAAAATTCACGATACTCATTATTTATGCTCCAAATAAAAAACAGTTGCCGTTTCTTAAACGTATGTTTAATAAGACAAAAAAAAAAAATGCACATGGCACTATAATAATGGCAGGGGATTTTAATTTGATCATTCACCCCAATCTTGATTGAAAATCTCAAAGAACATTTAAAAATAAGACACAATTATTGAAAGATTCTCAAAATTTTTCGTGATTAATAAAAGACAGTAATATGTTTGATATTTGGAGACTATTACATACGGACCAGAGGGATTATTCCTGTTTTTCGCCTACTTATAACATATATTCAAGAATAGATCTGGTACTTGTGGATACTGTGGGTATTAACAAGGTAAATAAAGCTGAATTAGGACTGATTACAATATCAGTTCATGCTCATATTACAGTGGAAATAAAATTAGAAAATTCGCAATAAAGTAGACCTGTCTGGAAATTGGATAATACATTGCTGGAGGATGAGAAAACTGATTTATCCCTTGAAAAGGAAATGTATAAATTCTTTGAGATTAACGACCAAGTGAGTATAAGTAGTAGCACGTTGTGGGGAGCATTTATACAGGGCATCTTGATTAAAATAAAAATGCAACGGACAAAACAAAGAGGTTTGCCTCTGCGAAAATTGTTAGTTCAACTATATGAATTAGAGCTGAGTAATAAAATAAATCCAAATAATTGCACCGCCATAGAAATCAAGAAAATTCAAAACCAGATAAATAAAATTAACTAAAGCATTTTGGATAAAATAGTTTGGAGGAGACAACAGAGTTACCATTACCACAACAACAAAATTAGCAAAATTCTTGCAAATAAAATTAAAAAACAAAATGTTAGCACTAGAATTAAATGTAAGTAAATTAATTTTAAGTAAATATATGAAAATACTTTTCAATGACTTTGCTACTGATGGTTCAATTCCAGAGGAGAAGTTGAAGGCAAAGATAATCATGATACTGAAAAATAAACAGGAGTTGCAGCTTTGTGAAAATTACAGACCAATTTCTTTAATCAATATTGATCTGAAAGTGTATGCAACGATGTTGGCAAATAGAATAAACTGATTCCGAATGACCAAACTGGTTTTATTTCGGGAAGATATGGACAAGATAATGTACGGAAATTAATGAATTTGATGATAAAGGCAAAATCCTCGGGTGCTCCCACCCTATTCATGTCATTAGAGTAGGGTGGGAGTACATGATAGCCACGTTAAACAAGATGAGCTTTGGTAAATTCGGCACACATGCCATAGGAGCCTTATATTTGGCACCATCTGCTGCAGTCAGTAGTAACGGCTTTATGTCAGACTTCCTTTCAGTTAGCAATGGCATAAGACAGGGGTGCCCTCTCTCCCCCATCCTGTTCACGTTGCTTATGGAGACGCTGGCGGAAGGCATTAGGGGCTCTAGGGGTGTAGGGGCCATAAGAGTGGGGGGGGGGGGATAGCACAAAATTACCATGTTTGCTTACGATACAGTATTGACTCTGTCTAGACCAACAGATTATTTACCACATGTGGTGAGAATAATTGAACAATTTGGTTGAGTAACTATAAACTGAATGCTCAAAAAAACGAAACTATGATCTTTAATATCTCAACTAAAAATATAAATCAACTGCAAGAGCAATATAAATTTAAATGGGATTCTAATACTATAAAACCCTTGGAATTAACCTTTAAAGATGAAGTAAATACAATTAGAACATATAACTGTAAGAAACTGTATGTTAAAATCCAGGTGATTGTGGAGGGATGGGAGGATTTGAAAATTCCCTTTTCCTTGAGAATCTCCTGTATTAAAATGGCGATACTACCGAAGGTTAACTTCATTTTTAGGTGTATCCCAAGTAAATTACCAAATTTTTGGGTTAAAAAAATACAGAGTACCATTGATAAATGTATTCATTTGAAAAAGTACATTAGAGTGAAGAGAGAAATTATGGCACGTCGGTTCCCTCAAGGTGGGATTTCATATCCTCTGATAAGATTGTATCAAGACACAGTACTGTTGACGCACGCTTTAAAATGATTATAACCTTTGGATAATTATCCATGGTACCAGATGGAAAAATCATTAGTTAAAAATGAGGAATTAAGAGCTTTAATATATATTCAGAACTACCCGTTAGATTATATAGAAAATAAATCCTACATTGTTAAGAATATTTTGTCAATATTGAAAAGATTAAATAATAAATATAAAATATTGCCTTTTTTAAGCAACATCACGCCAATCGATGTATTGGCTAATTATTTTAGTATAACATGGTCGAAAACATGGAGTGAGAAGGGTATTGTAATTATAAAAGACCTGTTTATAAATGGGAAGATGGCAAACTTCTTTGAAATAAGAGAAAGGTTTGGAGTTAAAACAAATGATTGGTTAGCTTTTGAAAAGATGAGGCACGCTATCATTTGTTTTGGATCATGTGTAAAACCTACGGACACTATGAAAGGCTGGGAATTAAATATAATAAAGTTTGATCATTCACACATGATAGCTAAAGTGTTTAGTATTATCTCTTTAGAGTTGGTTAGGGACTCATCGCGTGGGATGAAGTCATGGTAGAGGGACATGGGTAGGACTATATCATCTTCCAATATCACTAATAGAATTATTACAAATGCTGCTCAAAGAGAAACGTTCCTTAAAACGATAAATAAATGGTATTTGGTCCCTCTGAAATTATATCAGATCACACATAAGAGTGATGATAAATGGTGTAGGAGAGAATGTGGGTATAGCGACAGTCAGATCTATATATGGTGGGACTGCCCTTGCCTTAAACCACTATGGATAAAGTGTTATGAATTTGTTTCGGCTTCAATAGGAAGACAGATTACCCCTGCCCCCAGTAGTAGAATACTGCACATTTTTCCAGACAAACATAATAAAGCAGAAGTAACTTTAATGATTCAGCTTTTTACGATCGGTAAATTATGTATTGTTTCAAAAAGGAAACAAATAAACCCACCATTATAGAACGAAGTACTATGGAAAGTAGATTGATGCAGGGAATTATTTAATTATATTATTTGAATGCAGTGGATTACATATATGTAAAATACTATTATAATAATTTCTTTAATGTCATTTCATTAAATATTTTACCAGAATGTACCTTGTCTAAACTGTTTGCACAATGACCTTTTATGAAATATTACCACAAAAGATGAAACAAACAATATAGAAGTGTAGAGGGGGTGGGTGTTGCCTTATCAGAAACATAAATATATAGCAGTTTTCAGATTAAAAACATTCCACTCAGATCTAATGCTGTTTCTCAGTCCTTGTGGTGTTTTTATTTTGTACTGTAGATAGTATCAGCAGTACCGTGCATGGCTTTCCATGGCTGTATGTACTTGTGCGTAGGTTGTAAGGATTCCGCTAAAGCCAAACAACTGGTGTTCAAAGTCATTAATTCACACTATAGAAAAGTAACCTTTAGAGACTTGTGGTTAACAATATCTGTAACTGTTGTATTCTCTGCTTTGGTTGTTTGTTTTAGTCAACGCCTTAAGTGTTGCAGACTGTTCAAGAAAAAAAAACATAGGTCAAACCAACAGATATATTTCATAGGGTATTATCTTCATATAACCTTTGTATTAATTGTTTGCTAATTACAGCATTTAATGAAACTTTCACAAATAAATCAAAGGTTTCCTGACAACACCACAGCACAGATTTGCTTTCTAGATAAATTGATGAATTGATGTGAGACCTGTCCAGTTCCCATGCTGTCCTACGAGTGTGTCAAACATAAGATAACAAAGGAAGTGGACATGTATCACTTAACCAGTGAAAAAGCTTTAGCCTTAATGAGTACAAACATAGATATTTATCTTTATTTGACAGTGTGGTTTAGAGAAAACAATACTGATTTACAATATGTACAAATAATGAGGATTTATAACATTTTCATAGAAAGTGATAAGTAATTTAGAATAATTGGCAGTAATATATAAAACTAAAAAAAAACTAAAAATATATATATATATATATATATATATATATATATATATATATCATTCAAGAGTGAGGCAGTCGTGAATGTCCAGTAATTTGGTAATTTAGTAATTATTAATCTATATATGTGGGTGTGTATATATATATATTTAATATATATATATATATAAATATATATATATATATAGATTAATAATGAGTATTTTATTATATTGTGATACCTTTTGTATTGGACAAATACCTTATTTATATTGACAAGCTTTCATATGTATTATCAGACAATTCCAGTATACAGAGATATCTTTTTTTATTGGATAAACATACTCATTGAGATGACAAGCTTTCAAGAGATGCACCTCTCTTTTTCCAGTCAGAAGCAATGCTGATTAAGGTAAGCAGTGCGTGTGCATGTGTCTGCATATTGTTTTTGTTTATCTAAAACCTTTTGCAGATATATTCACATTTGACTGAACAGAACATTGTTCTTGATGTCTGTCACTTTGAATCTCTAGTCTCTCACAGTTTATCTTAATCTGATTGCTTCTGACTTGAAAAAGAGAGGTGCAAGCTCATAATTTCAAAGCGTATGTTTGTCCAATAAAAAATATATCACTATATACTGCAATATTTTCATTATTTATCTAGATGACTGGACATTCATGGCTACCTCAATCTTTTTATAAATATATGTATATATATATATATTTGTGGTCGCGTCCCTCTCCCAACAATAGAGCACGTCGAACCATTGCTCTCCAGCGATGGGAATGCCCTCACGGACATTTGAGAGAGGGCCCCCCCCCACAATCCCAGGGAAAAAACCTGGACATAAGCTTTGCGGTCGGGCCCTCTCCTCGTGTACCTGAGGTGTGGCCTATTGCTATGCCCTAACTGGCCTGCTAAGAGGGCCAAGGGCCGAGTAATGGTGAGGAGAGAGGGAAGGGAGCCCTGGAAAGCGTGATCAAGTTAAGGTCTGGAGAAGGCATTAAGACTTATGAGGACTTATGAAAGTGTGATTGAAGTGAGCCTGTGAATGCTGGTTTTTGAACTTATGGAAAGCATAAACAAGGTAATGCCTGCAAAGGCTGATATGGGTTGTATGGAAATCGTAAACAAGGTAAGCCTGTGAAGGCTGGTTTGGTTCGTTTGGAAAGCGTGAACGAGGTAAGCCTGGGAAGGCTGGTTTGGTTCGTATGGAAAGCGTGAACAAGGTAAGCTGCAAAGGCTGGTTTAGGACGTATAGAAAGCCATTGGAAGGATGAAGGTTAGCAGGTTTGGGCCAAAATCTGCAAAAGGAGGCTTATGAAAGCTTAAAGGCGTAGATTTGGACACAGACAAGGGGCATAACTTAGCTGATTCAGGTCCAAACCCACCCGAAAAGGTACAGGAAAGTTGGGAAACTTAATAGAGTTGGGCCAAAATTTGCAAAGCAGATTTACCGAAGCCTAAAAAGGCGTAGCCTTGGACATGGACAAGGGACGCAACTTAGCAAGTTCAGGTCCAAACCCAACCAAGATGATATAGGAAAGTCGAGAAACTTGGCCAAAACTAAGCTTAAGAAAGCGAAAGCTGAACCTTGGTAGTCCTGGGCCAAGATCCACCGAGGTAGCAGCTTGGTAGTGCTGGGCCAAGATCCACTGAGGATAGCTTAGAAGGAGTTGACAGCTTACCTTGGATAATGGTAGGAAAAGGTAAAAAACAACTGGGAGGCTTGGAAAGCTGCAAAACCAAGAGAGCACAGAGAAACAACCTGCATTCACAGGCTCAGAAAGTGCTTATAAAGGACAAAGAGAGGGTCCTCCCACAAACCCCAAAATGGAGGGAAGTAGAGAGAAGGAAGGAGGGGAGAGTGAGTGAGATGGAGAGGGGGAGGGAAAAGGAGAGAGAGTGAGAAAGAAGGGAGGGAGAGAAGGAGGGAGAGAGAGAAGAAGGGAGGCGGAGATAGAAGGAGGGAGGGAGAGAGAAGAGAGAGAGCGCACAGAGAGAGAGAGTGGGCACAGAGAGAGGGAGAGGGCACAGAGAGAGAGAGGAAGCACAAAGAGACAGAACACACAATATTTAATACAATATAATAGCGTCATTTTCCACTGGCAAGTAACTAGTACAAAAATAAAAAGCTAGCTCACTAGAAAGCCGATCCAGTTCTCTATATCAGCGAGAATCCTATGATAATCCCCTCCTATCTGATTCAACTTGTTGTTGTTGTTGTTGTTCAGTCCTTTAGTCTAGTCCGACTCTAGGTGACCATATGGACCACAGCACCCAGACACATCTGTTTGTGTTTCTGGTTGCCTCTATCCATATGATTTTCATGGCAAAGATACTGAAGGTTGTTGCTAGTTGCTTGCCTGGCCTCTCTTCTATGACCTGCCCATCTTGGGTGACCCTACATGGTTTAGCTCACAGCTTGATTGAAGTACACAAGCCCCTTCGCCATGACATGTAAGGTTGTGTTATTTCCCCATGATAGAATGGGAACTTCCCTGATAAATATAAACAACTAGCGAATTGCCCGTCAAAAAGTCAAGGAATGGTGTTTGGCACAGACATTATTTTTTGTGGTGGTCTAAGATCTTGGCGGTGCCTTCGACGCTCATTGTGAACCTCTTGGTTTTTGTATTTTTTTGCTATCAGAGGTGCTTTTGCTGTCATTGTAAGGTCGGCGCTGATCTGTTTTTTGCTCTTATTGCAAGGCTGTCCCCTGGTGTAGTTTGTGTGCTATGAGCAGCGTTGGTGCTGGTTGTGAGGCGCGCAGTGAATGGCTTTTGCATTTATTGTGATAGTGTTTTTATTTTTTGTGTATATGTATTTTGTGATGCTAATTAAATAAGTAATAAATTAATAAATGAATATACTTTACCTATTTGTAAGTAATACATGTAGGAAGCATTGTGCTGAAGACCCGGCCCCTCGCTTTGATGTTCCTGCAGCATACAATGTAGGTTTGCACTGTTGTGGAGCTGAGGTGTAAGTGTCAGAAATGTGTGAAGTGTGTAGTGTAAATAGGCTGCGTGCGCAAGGGGAAGCTGTTAGTGTAGCTGTGTACTTCCGCATTGTGTAAGGTAGTGTTGTAAAATGGCGGCTAATGTGTATGTGGTAGGCGGGTTTGTATGATGTAGCGTCCTTTCTAATGGTGTATTTTGTAGGTCGTACGGGTTTTTGTAAAAGCCGTATTTGCTTTGTGGAAGTTATGGGCTTTAGGGGTCGTGTAGCCTCAAGTGTGTAAACTTTGTAAATTTGCCAGAATTCGAGGTTTAAGCAGTGTTGCAGAGGTCCTGGGTGTCCCCCCTTGGTGTGGGTAATGATTTTATTTGTGTGTGTATTTTGGTGTTTTTTAATGTTTGCCATTGTGCGCGGGTTGTCCCACAGCTCATATTTTTTTTGTGTAAGTCTGTAGTTAGTCATTGCGTGTTTATGCATTGTGTGGTCGTTTTTAACCGATTGTGAGGCGCCGTAGAGCCTCCACCTCCGCAAATGCGGCCCCTCGCTTTGATGTTCCTGCAGCATACAATTTAGGTTTTCACTTTCTGCTCTCATTGCAATCCTCTCCCCCTGTGTACTTTATAGGGCTCGCGCATTTAGCATCTTTGGCGCTCATCGCGAGCCCCGTGCTGATCACCTTTGGCGCTCATTGCGTGGCTCTCAATGAGCGCCTTCGCCTCTTATTGCACGCCTCCCCCCCCCTCCCCTTGTGTACTTTAGGGGCCTCACGATTAGTGTTACTGCCTTGGTGCCTTGGAGTATGTGTTTCTGCCTTGGTGTAAGTGTAATTTATCTGCCTTGGTGTAAGTGTTTCTGCCTCAGTGTAAGTGTTACTGCCTTCGTATAAAAGTGTTACTGCCTTGGTGTAAAAGTTACTGCCTTGGTGTAAAAGTTACTGCCATCGCGAGGTTCGTAAGTAAGGCTTTGCGAGGCTCGCAAAGCGTCACCAACATCGTAAGCATTCCCAACACTGACAACTATAATAGGGATATATTTAAAATTATAAGTGGTAACAAGTACTATCAATTGAATGTTATAACACGTAAACTCTTAAAGTACACTTCAATTGAATTTGTATCTGTCAGTCATCCCTTAGCCCATGCTTTTGTAGTTGTGTTAGAGTTTAAGCATTGTTAATAATTCCTTGTTGCTCTCAGGGGTGGGCAACTGCTCAGGTTAATTACAGCAATGCAAGACATTTAAACTGTAATGTTATTCAATTTAAATATGAGCATGTGCAAACTACAAAGGACCACTGTAGTTAGAGATGTATAATAATTTCTGTTAAATACCTGCAAGTGAAAATAGGCAACATGTTTTTAATACAGTCTCTAAAAGAAACATAGATTTGAAAGCAAGTAAGAACTAAAAAAAAGTAAATTCAATCAGACCAATCTATATTCCTAAAAGTTTGGCTTAATAAAGCCTCAGGATAGCCTTATGCTTATTCCAGACCTGCTTAAATTATTTAATGGTGTGTGACCAGTAGATAAGAGGAACAGTCTTCTAGTATAAGTGCCCTGCTCTCTCACATCCTTAAATCCCTTTCCAACTTCAAATCATGACCTCTTGTTCTTACATTCCTCTTTTTCTGGAAGACACTTCCCTCTTAGAACTTTATTAAATCATTTGATATATTTGTTAAATTGTTCCTTTTATATGCCATTTACACTGCTTCAACTTTATTGATCCTGTCAATGACGGAAAGGAGGCCAATGGATTTGGAGAACAACTTCTTAGAAGGACAAGTAAAATTGAGGTTCTGTGTAGATAACTAGACACAATCATCCACTTCCAAATTAAAAGTAGAATGGACTGTCTATGGTCTGTGTACATAGGCAGCAACCTTATCTGGGAATGGGCTGCTTGGCCAAGCATTGGAGGAGTCAGTACTAAGATTGCATGTACCTGGACCTCCTAAGGACTTCACGCACTGAGGAGTTTGGAGGAAGGTCCAAGTGAAATTGAGGGTGGGAAGCATAGTTTGGGAAGAAGGACATATACTGGAGAGTGATTTAGAAGCAAATACTGACAGTGGCAGCAGTTGGGACCAGTTGTCTTGGATTTAGATGGTAAAGCGACAAATATATTGTTCCAATGTTTGATTTCTCCATTGGTCTGTTAGAAAATGAAAGATAGTGTTTTATCAAAGTTGCTTGCAGAATTCTAACCAGAAATCAGGAAATCAGTAAACCATGCAGACGCACAATCTGCTTGGTAATAGGTCAACAGTTTCCTTGTCAGATGGTAATTTGTGTAAGGAAATACAGTAAAGTGAACTACTTTAGCAAGGCAATCTACAATCACCAAAGTAAGGATGTAGTTATAAGAAGGTAGCATATTATCAATGAAGTGTAGTGTGATGGTTTCCAAGGGTCAGTCTGCTACTGTATAGGCTGTGTAAGGCTGGCTGGCTTGTTATAAAAGGATTTGGAGAAGAGGGGTACCAGACAGTAATAAAGGTTCCGGGTATGAGGCCTCTTGAGTGGGACAATCATACAATGAAGACAGAGCATCAGCTTTAAGGTTATTTGAGGATGGTAGGTTATATGAAATTGGGTGAAGAATAGTGTCATATGGCCTGGAGTGAGGCACTAGGCTGTGCATAAGTACTTCAGGTTTTAGTGATCTGCATAAATCAAAATTTGATGTTGTACCCCTTCCAGCAAATTACTACATTTTTCCATAGCTAAATTCATTGCCAGTAGTTCCTGATTGCCTACATTAAAGTTCCTTTCAGAGGGTGATTGCTTCCTGGAAAAGTAACAGAGGTGGCAGTACTGCTATTTTTAAAACTTTGGGGAATTTGCGTTTATTGTAATATTATTTTAAGTGGCTCTAAAGATGTTTACAATGTGTAATTTGTAATTTGTGGTATTTTTAGTGTGTTTTAGAGGTTGTAATACTGGGTGCAATTTTATGTGGTCTTTCAAATGTGCTCAAAATATGCTGAATCTTGATTGAGAACAGAGTAAGGTAACCTGGAGGGCAAACATCTTTTAGTGTTTACCAAATAAAGAAAGCTGACCCTTGTGTCCCAGATGATGAAGCTGCTCTTCTTGTCCCTGTTCCCTCCATAAAGATGAGGTCATGGTGCTGTGATTCCTGTGTGATGGATCAGTTGCTAAGATAAGTAGCCAGTTGCTAATAGATAATCCAGTAAGCACTGGTTCCATCAAAGACTTTTGGGAGTGGTGAAACAGCACTGTTAAGGGACTACAGTGTAGAGCAGTTGTCTGATGCTAAGGTGAGGGGCATTGTCAAGGTCAGAGGAGCAGAGATTGGTGCCAGACACACAACAGGAGCTGAGAAGGCTGAGTGAGGCGACCAAAGAACTGGGGCACTAGAGTAAGCTGAGAGCAGCCCAAAGCGTGTGATGTCATCCAGACAAGCACCAACATGTTTGAGGAGATTGCAAGGAAATATAAGGAAAGACAGAGCTGGGGTTTCCCCAGAGATGAGAATAAATCTGGTAATGGCAGGAATACAGGAGGTAACCAAACACTGGGTTGATCCTGAAAAGTTAGAGACCCCCCCACGGACTGCTAGATGGGAATGGGGTGTTTTTTCAAAAGTTATAGGCCCTTTGATGAGACTTCTGGGGATATTGATGGATACCTACAGAACTTTGAACAGCAGTGTGAACAGGCAGTGGGCCAAGATTTTGGTGAACCAATAGAGTGGGACAACAAGCACTGGTTAAACATCCTTTGAAAGGGACAAAGCTGGGGTCTACCATGAAGTGAAGAAAGTATTACTTGTGCTGTTATGCTGATGGGGAAATTTCCCTTTTCTGTGCCTCTTCCACAACCAAAACTCTAGGAGTCTAAATCAGTAACGTAAATCAGGATCCTTTATTTTACAAACTTGGAGACACAATATAGATCACAAGCAACATGTGAAGTGGTCTGAATTACAATGTCACATCACTTATTATATAGATAGCATTCTTGTCTTATCAGTGGTCAGCTACCAGTTATTTGTGTTAATGTGCAAAGGTATAGACATACAAACAGTTCAGGCCACTGACGCCACATGCAAGCTACAAACAAAAACATTTACAATTTCCTCTACAATTCTTTTTTTTTACACCAGGGTGTTGATTGAAGTCTTGAGTTTTTCAGGCCAAGAGACCAAAGGTCCTAATGTTGGGAGGTGAGGGGCATCATTTTGTGCGTCTCACCATACCACTACTGGATCTTTATGTCATTGCTAGTAGAATCCACAAGATGAAGAAAACTAAAAAGCACAGCACAGATGGTAAAAATGCAGAGACAATGAAACAAACAAAGACAGAGAGATTAGCAAGGATCTTTTGGCCAAGCTTACAAGCCAGGAGAGTAGTCCACAAGAGGTTGAAGAGAGCATCCACAAGCATTGTTGGATTTCACTGACATTATCAAGGTCTGTTTTAACCAATCACCAATCAAGGAGCCAATCTCCCCATATACCTGTTTCTTATTCATAATGGGCATTGAGATAATGGAGGTGATTAATAGATAATAGGAAGATTACCATGATCATTATCTTAAGCTGGGGCATAGGTACAGCAACTATCACCAATCATAACACAACATTTCTTGCAACTATGTAAGTTAAACTATGTACTGATAATATCCTCTCATTGTCCTCTCTTCCTAATTATTCTTCCTCATCAGATATTAGTAGATCCTATATCTTGACAAGTTGACAGAACAAGGTGCTTGAAGTGTTAGAGGCTAAGGGACAGTACAAAAATAAGACAGGGTTAGGAAAGAAAAGAAAAGGGGAGAAATTACAATATATACACAGTCAAATACCCTCTCCACACACACCCAATCTCACACATTACACCAGGTCCCTCTGAGATATATAAGGTTTTCAGTTGAGGCAATAGTCTAGCAAGTGCAGAGCTTGGCTTAGCTTCAATTCCTACTGCCAAATGTCCTCATGGGAGCTTCAAGGTTTGAATCAACGTTCCCAGAGTTAGGATTATGTGACTTATTTCCACAGATCTTGCATTTCCTTTCTTGCCAGCAGATATATGCATGATCATCATACATAGACAATGGCTCATGTAGTGTCTCCTTCTCTGGCACCTCTTCTTCACCCAGGGTTCAGTCCTAGGCCCCCTCTTTTTCTCCATCTTTACATGCTCCCTTGGTATCCTAACAGAATCTTTTGGATTTCAATATCACCTATACGCCGATGACACTCAAATCTACCTCCCAGCTCCAGATCTATTCCCTTCTAATCTATTACAAATTGCCAACTGCTTTTCTAGCACATTCACCTGGATATCCGATCTTCAACTCAAACTCAATATGTCAAAGAGTTCCTACTCTCCACCCCACCCCCCTTTACCACAGCTTCCACTCCTCAAATATCTCTCACTGTTGAAAATGCCATCATCACTCTTACTTCCCAAGCCCATTTTTTGAGGTTCTACTGGATCATGCCCTCTCTTTCTTTCCTCGCATAAATAACAAAATATTGTCATTTTCACATAAAAAAATCTCCAAAATTACGTCACTATCTTACACAAGACACAACTATAATTCTAATTAATGTCCTCATCATATCTTGCCTCGACTACTGCAGCTCTCTCCTTGCTGGCCTCCCCATCACTCATCTCTCTCCACTCCAATTCATAATGTCAGTCACTCCACTGGCTTCCCATAGCCTCCAGAATAACATTTGAAATCATTACCTTAACGTATAAAGCCCTAAGCAATAGTGCACCGTCTTATATCTCAGGTCTTGTCTCAAAATACTCTTCCAAACACACCATTTGCTCTACTTTAACCTTCTTCAGTGCTCCTCTCTTATTACCTCCTCTCACTCCCACCTTCAGGACTTTTCTCGTGCTGCTCCATATTCTTTGGAAATCCTTGTCACACTCCACTATACTGTCTTTCTGCCTCAAAACCATCAAAACCTCACTAAAAATGCATCTGTTTAAAGAAGCTTGCCACCTTCCCCCCTAATATGCACAACACATCTATCACCCTTCTATACTACACCCATACCCTTTAGATTGTAAGTTTGCAACTCAAAGGAAATAACTATGTACATTTGATTTTAAGTTTAAAGACAGGGCCCTCCATTATTTTGCAATGTGTTAAAAAAAAAAATTGTACTTGACCCCAATATAACACTGTGAAATATGTTGGCGCTTTACAAATAAAATATATTATTAATAATATTTCCAGGTCAATCAACCAGATTTTCCCCTTTTTTCTTGGGTGTGGAACCACAGCAAGACATCTGTCTGGGCTTTGTCTTCTATTTTGCATTGTATCATCTATAATTATCTTTCTTTATCAGGATAGACACTTGTTAGAGACCTCTGCCTAGGCATCACTATCTATACCCTGGCACTGTAATCTTCGATTTATGCTCTGCTTCTGCTGAAAAAAAAAAAATAAATATCTTTACACCCAAGACCTGTCAAACAAGACTCTACATCCATCTTACAAACCTACATCCTTTCACCATACACACCTAACCTAAGAGAAATTCTCCCTAACGGCAAATTAAGCTTCCCTGAGGTAATGCATTAGTAATACTTCAGGGAGTATTCCTGCTACTACATTTCAAGCATTGCTAACTGTGTCTAAATTAACTGAATAACTAACTTGACATATGCACAACTTTAATTAGCAAGAGGTAGTATACATGAGAATATACTACAAAGCATAATAAAGTCATAATAAATTATATAGGCATATGAGCATAATAAAATCTTGTTTAAGCAAGAACACTAATAATGATAATGTAATTTATCTCAAGGCTAGTAAAATATATGGATCTGTAAAATGCAAAAGCAGCAATTAGTCTTTTGCTCTTGTTGGGGCAGCAAGATTGTCATTAAAACAGTTTCAATAATAATATATTATGTCTCTAATATGAAAAAAGCACTATTTAATCGATCCTGTCACAAGTAGTGTACTGGTGAAGAAACTACTATTTCTTTCCTTTCTTTCTTTAATATAGTAAACCAATTATTTCACTTGATACTTCTTCTTATCCCTTCTACAAATGATGACATCATGTCCATCCTGACAGACAGAAGTGTCAACCTGTTTTATTATCCCTCAAGTTTAGTAACACGATGATAACTCCATTGTGATTGAAAACCCATGTCTACCAAAGCTAGACAAAGAAAATTAATCTGGCAGAAGAAAAAAAAGAACAGTATAGAAAGAACAAATTTAAAAAAGAACAAAAAACAAACAAAACACAATACCATGCAATCATTTTAGGTTGGTTGACAATTCTGATTTTCTTCACTCTGTCTTTGGATGCAGAGAAAGCATTCGACAGGGTGAGCTGGGATTTTATTGATGCAGTGTTAATCAAATTCGTCTTGCAGCAGTTTGGAAGCAAGGCGATTAACAGCCTTATTAAATTGCGATTCAGCCAATTGAATAGGGCTCTATTTAAGCACATAGCATATTTTTTTACAGAAGTTTTTAGTTAGTGAACTTCTATCCAAAAGCAAGGTCTTCACTAATTAAAAACTTTTGTAAAAAAAATGCTATGTTCTTAAATAGAGCCCTATTCAATTAGCCCAAATGGCAATTTAATAAGGCTGTAAGGCATTATATAATAATCCAACTGCTATAATTAGCAGAATGGGATTTGAAACAGAAAAAATGTTCTTGAATAATGGAACAAGACAAGGGTGCCCGCTTTCACCATTAATTTTTATTTTGACAATCGAACCACCAGCCGAAAAGAGATTCTAGAATGGTCAAAAGAGTTTTGATAAAATATCACTGTTTGCAGATCGATGACTGACGGACCCAGAGAATTCGCTTTTGGAATCATATAAGATTTTGAATGAATATAGTAATTTATCTTACTGTAAAGTTAATATTCATAAATCAGAAATAATTTCTAAGAATATTCAATGGGATCAGTTAGAAAAATGACAGCAACGGTATCAACTTAATTGGAATTGTAAATATATCACCCACTTGGGAATCATTCTCTCGTATGATTTAAATAATATAATGAAGTAAAATCTGGATAAAATATACGTACAAATTAGGAGAACATTGTTGGATTGGAATCAACTAAACTTGTCCCTAATAGGGAGAATATCCACAATTAATATGGTAATTATACCTAAATTAATGTATGTATTAAGGTGCATTCCGCAAATCATTCCCATATATATGTAGGAGAACTTTCAAAATTAGTAAATAAATCTATATATAATAAAAAAGAAATCAAGAATTAGATTAGAAATTTCAAATAGAAATTTTAAGAAAGGAGGAATTGCATTTCCTTCAATTATGGATATACACGAATCAATTATCCTTTCACATTTGTTAGGATGGAATAATCTGAATGTAACCACTAAATTGATATATATAGAGAATGATATAGTGCCTAATATCCCTAAGGAACTATATTTATGGCTTCCAAAATCAGAAATGGGAAGGTTTTAAACTTTACCTTATGGAATTCTTTCAATAATGAAATTCTAGTATTTATACAAAAACACATTTTCCAATTTTCCTTCTTAAGTAGCTCCTATTATCATATAATGAAGATTTGTGCTGTGGAACATACTTAATAAGTAAGGATTTTTATAGTAAGGGGGTAAGATTCACTTATGATCTGTTTCAAACGGAGTTACAATTGAAAGGTTTCTCTTGGCTAGATTCTATGGTAATAGATCAAAAAAGGCCTTGCATTTGAACAACTGATCATTAAAGATAATGTAACTCATAAAGTAGCTAGATGTCAGGACATCCTTAGTGGCATCAAACACAGAAGTAAAACAGACACAATTATTAAATGGGAAACAGAACTTGGTTGGGAACTCCCTGAAGACAGGTGGTGGGGCAGATTTAGATTAGTGAAAAAAACATCTCAATGCGCTACATACAGAGTACTTTTCTTTAAACTAGTCCAAAGATGGTATTGGGTCCCGGCTGGTTTAAAAATATTTGACGTTGACTGTTCAGGCTTATGCTGTAGAGCAGGGGTCACCAAACTCGGTCCTGGAGGGCCGCACCAGGCCTGGATTTGTGGATATCCTTGCTGCAAACAGGTGAGAATCTTGTTTCTTCAGCCATCCTGATTGACTCACCTGTTTGCAGCAAGGATATCCACAAATCCAGGCCTGGGTCGGCCCTCCAGGACCAAGTTTGGTGACCCCTGCTGTAGAGGATGTAATAACCTAGGTTTACCATGCTCATATTTGGTGGGATTGTAAGTATATTAAAGTTTTTTTGGGAACAATGTTTTTTACAGTTGATAAAAATGAAGGATGCAGCTTTAATATCTGATCCCAAGTTAACTCTGTTTCGTATCTTTGAAGATAACATCTCTTTTTAATTTCACACAGTCTGCTAGTAGCTAAATGGCTTCTGGTTAAAAACTGGAAACAGAAAAAGGTTCCTACTTGGAATGAAGTCTATTATCTATGATAAATAGATAATTGGAGATAACAAATAGGTATGGTAATATGACCAAAGTGGCAGATTTGGGATTCTTATTCTTCAAGTCTCAAGTTATTCTTCTAGTTCTCAAGTTTCACACCTTTTCTCAGTTCAGCAGAGACAGCTAGATAAATTATTGGGCAACAACCATGGGTTATTTGTCACTTTGCTAAGCAAGAAAAGATGAATACCCCAGACCAGGTACCCTTATATGTTACCAGAGGCAGTGAGGGACTGTATTAACAAGAACGTTATTTATTTTAAGTCTTTGGGCCCTCCCAGTTGTACTAGTTCCCAAGAAAGATGGTACCACATTGACAAATCTGAGAAGAAAGTGGATGTTTCAGCTGGTCAACTGGACTGAGGAATGTGAGAATGCCTTTCAAGACCCGAAGGATGTCCTGATATAGTGTCACAATTTGGCTGTCCACAGTTTACATATTATTATTATTATTACTCTTTATTTGTAAACCCCTGGCATAAAGTACAGTGGGGACAACTAGCAAATTGCAACAGTATAGAATATTTTTAATGTAAATAGAAATACAAGTGCAAGTACAATGCAATACAAATATGATACAAATTGGTCAGTTAAATTATTTGCCCAAGTACTGCGCTGCTGGCTGCAATGAGCACCTTTGGCGCTCATTGCAGCCGAAGTAGTGCGCCACTGGCTGCAATGAGCGCCTTTGTGCTGCCTCGCTGGCGAGCCTCGCTTTGCAATGTTCCCAGTTGCGTCCCTTGCTTGCAACAGCATTACCAACATTGCAAACGTCCCCAACACTGAAAACTATTATAGTGATATATATAAGCCCAGAGCCACCTGCTATAGACTACAGGTTATCTATCCACAAGGACCGTTGGGTTCTTTGAAATCTCGGCACCAGCACCCGGGTATTTGGCTTATGTATCAGTCAGTGTCTCTCCATCAGGAATCAGCACTTCCAGGAGTTCCAGTAGCCTTCCAGTGAACAGGACAGTTTACTTGTAGGGTGGAGCTAGGTTGAGTATCGCAGCCACCAGGAACAGAATCAGAGATACACGATTTCTATGTATCTCCAAGTGAACTGATTTATTTTTGAAAATCACAGCACTATTTATAGCAGTTAGACACAGAGGCGGTGTACACAATGGAAGGGGGTGGAGGACAATTACATGAGATGACCTCACATGGTGTCTGGCAGTAGCTTCCTATAAATAAATAAATATATATATATATATATATATATATTGTATATATATATATATATATATATATATATATATATATATATATGTATAAAAAAATATATGTATATAAATAAATATATATATATATATATATATATACTGTAAATCCTCCTCCCTATACTCCTCACCTCCCTATCCCCCTCACCTCCCCATCCCTATCCTTATCTTCCTCACCTCTTGTGTCTTTGACAGTCGGGTCTTATGAGAGCACACTTTGGGGAATTGTGGAGCCTGAATTCTCCCCCCCCCCCCCATCACCCCCGTTTCCTACACCCCTGCTTGTGTTCCCATTACTTCCATGAAGCTATGGTCTGGATGTTGTGATTCCTGTATGGTGGATCAGTTGCTAACATTAGCAGCAAATCTCCAATAGTTGATGCAGTGAGAACAGGAGATAATTAACCACAGAACTACACTGATAAAATTAAAACTGTTTATGGATATCGTCCAAGTACACGACCACAGTTCTATCAAGCAGTGCTGGAAGGTGGTTGGGGAGTTACACAGATCGAAGGGTATTACTAGATATTCAAAATGTTCTTAACTTGTGCAACTATCTTCCACCCACCCCCTTTCCTAATTCATATTAGGTTATAAGCCCTCAATAGAATAAGTTTAGAGAAAAGTTTGTCATCTCTGAGACAATCAAACATCTTGGAGATTAATGGCTGTGGCTACCTGTTCTTCACTGTAATAGCATTTAATTTGGTCAAAGTAAACCAAGAACTAACTGAATCAAAGGAGAGATCACAACACCTAGATCTAATACACCATAGTAATAAAGTTCTTTGATGTTACAGTGCTTGAGCTGATGTTAGTGATGTCAAGTGGTTGAAGTGGTACTGATGAGACTTTGAATTTAACCTCTCAAAATTGTAGTCTACATAAGATCATCTGGCTCCAGAATCAAGAATTGCTTTAATTCTGAGATATTCTTGCTCCCACTGCATGAGAAAAGAATATTAAAGTGAATGTGCGATGAAGATGGAATTAAAGCATCCACTGGATGTAAAAGCAGTTGCTTCTTACCATGCTTGTTCCTTAGTAAATGCACTCTTGTGATGTTAAGAGTACCCCCCGCTACATGGGCTCTGGAGGAGGCAGCTCAGAATTGGAGAGCTTCAGACATAGCTGGACTTCAATGGGTATTTCTTTCTAGTAGTCTTAACCTGTGGTCATTCTGTACCATTTGGTAATTCTAGAGTGTCAGACAGACCAAGCCATAACTCTATAAACTCTTGAATACATTCCATATGTTCTCACATGAAGTTAAGAGTAACAGGACTTACTGAAGGATTGCTTTTCAATGATTGTAGGGACTATTCACTGAAATCTTAACTTCATTAAAAAGGCAAATAGATATTAATGAAAGATCATTGTGTGGAATGACCAAAGTAAAAAACGTGTCATAGGGTTAATAATAATTATTTATGATGGTTCGTATATCTGAAAATGTAGATGTTTTGGAAGTGCATTCATTTTTATTGCGAATATATACATCCAGCATAATTATGATACTTTATTGGTCCCTTTAACAAAGCTTTGTTAATCTATGACTTAGCAACTGAACAATGAACTTGATAACACACCTAATGAAGAGAGCAGAGATTAATCACATATTATAATTGTCTAACTGCGATTCGTCGTCACGCTTCAGACGAATCGCAGTTTGACAATGATAAACTGCTGCGCATTGCGCAGAGCGCGGCGCGAGCCGCGCATGCGCAGAGCGCGGCTTGTGCCGCGCTCTGCGCATGCGCGGCTCATGACGCGCATGCGCGCAGCGCGAGCCGCGCTTGCGCGCAGCGCAGCCCGAGACGAGAGCAGATGAAAGAGTGGGGAAGAGTGGGGAAGAGGGGGGGTAGAGGCACAGAGGGAGAGTGGGGAAGAGGGGAGGGAGAGTGGGGAAGAGGGGGGGGAGAGGCACAGAGGGAGAGTGGGGAAGAGGGAGAGTGGGGAAGAGGGGGGGGGAGAGGCACGACACAGAGGGAGAGTGGGGAAGAGGCACAGAGGGAGAGTGGGGAAGAGACACAGAGGGAGGGGGGAGAGACACAGAGGGATAGGTGGGAAAGAGACACAGGGGAGGTAGAGGAGGGGGAAAATACACACGGGAGGGAGAACAGGGGAAAGATACACATGGGAGGGAAATGGGGGGTGGGGAAGAGGGGAACAGACACAGGGGGAAGGGGGAAAGAGACACAGGCCAGGGGGGAACAGGCACAGAGGGAGAGGGGGGAAGAGGCACAGAGGGAGAGGGGGAAGAGACACAGGGGGGAGAGATACAGAGGGTGAGGGAGGAAGAGACACAGAGGGAAAGGGGGGAAGAGGTACAGAGAGAGGGGGAAAGAGGCACAGAGGGGGGGGGGGACAGAGGAAGGGGTGAAGAGACACAGTGGCGAGACACACAGAGAGAGGCGGGGGAAGAGGCACAGAGGGAGAGGGTGGAAGACACAGAGTGGGGAGAGACACAGAGGGTGAGGGGGAAGAGACAGGGAGGAAGAGGCACAGAAAGAGGAGGGGGAAGAGACACAGGGGAGTGAGAGGAGGGGGAAGAGACACAGGGGAGAGAGTGCAGGGGGGAAGATACACAAGGGAGGGACATGGAGACACGAGGAAGGCCGTAACAGACACAGGGGGAGGGGGAAAGAGACACAGGCCAGGGGGGAGCAGACACAGGGGAGGGTTGGGGGAGAAACAGGGGGGGAAGAGATGCATGGGAGGGAGAAGGGGGAAAGAGACACAGGGGAGGGGTTTAGAGACACGGGAGGGAGAGGGAGGTAAAAACACAGTGGGGCAGGAGATACAAAGGAGGTAGACGAGGTGGAATGAGACACAAGGGAATGAGAGGAGGGGGGAAATAAGACACGAGGGAGGAAGTAGACAGAGGGAGAGACTCGCAATGAGCTCCAAAGGGGCTCATTGCAAGGCCTGTGATGAGCGCCAAAGGCGCTCATCACAAGGCCAGTAAAGTAGAGGGGGAGAGGCTTACATTGTGTGGCAAACAGCATTGCCAGGCTTTAGTTTTTATTGCCGTCATTTTTGACGGGCAAGTCGCTAGTATTATATAATAATGCACAAATAAACATTGGTATAAGAAGCCATGTATTATACGAATGTAAAGTTACATTGAAATCTGTATTTGTAACCTGTCATTTCACCTTTCTGATCCACCTACAAACAGAGTCATATCTCTTTTGGTAAATTAAAGTTTATTACCAATAATTCATGTCTCCATAGAGCTTTAAACCGACTGTCTTCGCTGTAACCCATGTGAAAAACAAAATTTTGGACATGTTTAGATGCCAGATAGATTGATAGATAGATAGATAGATAGATAGATAGATTAAACGTGCGTGTCGGGCTTTCTGCGGCGTCCCCTCCTGATGACGTCACACGCCGGATTGGCAGGAACATAGAATGATGAGTTGCAATATCTGGCTTAACATACTGCCTAATACTGCACATGTATCAGATGTATTTATGAGAAATACTTCCACTGTTTGCGCACACTTGAATATTGAGTGGATTACATTCTATATTTTATAATAAGTATATTAGGCATGTAAATACGGGTGATCATGGCCCAATACCTGGTCCTTTCTGACTAGATTGCCAATATATTATTTAAGCCCTATACATATTCAAATAACAGCGGATTGAATACATTTATGGTACTTGTATTGTTTGTACATATTTCATACTATATATTTGTACTGGATATCTACTTCTATCTTGCTAATACATATTGGGTGATTTCTTTGGATAGCTATGCACATTGTTTGCATATATTGCACTATTACCTTCTGGAATATATACAGTTTGGTTATTTACTTGATGTATAAAGGTACATATGTCAGGTATGGTAAATACGAATCTACAGTGACGTACAGTTTGCTAATTTTACCAGACCTTGGATAGTAGTGTTCACACCACTAGATGTGGACATACAGTATGCAACCACATTATATTTCTTTTTTTTTTCTTCCCTCCACCTAAAAGATTTCAGTTTGTTTTTCAGTTGAGTTGTACAGTTTATAGGTCACATTAAAGGTGGAAAAAGTTCTGAAATGATTTATCTTTGTCTAATTTTTTTACAGCACAGAAACTTAATTCTGAGATATTCTTGCTCCCACTGCATGAGAAAAGAATATTAAAGTGAATGTGCGATGAAGATGGAATTAAAGCATCCACTGGATGTAAAAGCAGTTGCTTCTTACCATGCTTGTTCCTTAGTAAATGCACTCTTGTGATGTTAAGAGTACCCCCCGCTACATGGGCTCTGGAGGAGGCAGCTCAGAATTGGAGGGCTTCAGACATAGCTGGACTTCAATGGGTATTTCTTTCTAGTAGTCTTAACCTGTGGTCATTCTGTACCATTTGGTAATTCTAGAGTGTCAGACAGACCAAGCCATAACTCTATAAACTCTTGAATACATTCCATATGTTCTCACATGAAGTTAAGAGTAACAGGACTTACTGAAGGATTGCTTTTCAATGATTGTAGGGACTATTCACTGAAATCTTAACTTCATTAAAAAGGCAAATAGATATTAATGAAAGATCATTGTGTGGAATGACCAAAGTAAAAAACGTGTCATAGGGTTAATAATAATTATTTATGATGGTTTGTATATCTGAAAATGTAGATGTTTTGGAAGTGCATTCATTTTTATTGCGAATATATACATCCAGCATAATTATGATACTTTATTGGTCCCTTTAACAAAGCTTTGTTAATCTATGACTTAGCAACTGAACAATGAACTTGATAATACACCTAATGAAGAGGGCAGAGTTTAATCACATATTATAATTGTCTAACTGCGATTCGTCGTCACGCTTCAGACGAATCGCAGTTTGACAATGATAAACTGCTGCGCATTGCGCAGAGCGCGGCGCGAGCCGCGCATGCGCAGAGCGCGGCTTGCGCCGCGCTCTGCGCATGCGCGGCTCATGACGCGCATGCGCGCAGCGCGAGCCGCCCTTGCGCGCAGCGCAGCCCGAGACAAGAGCAGATGAAAGAGTGGGGAAGAGTGGGGAAGAGGGGGGGTAGAGGCACAGAGGGAGAGTGGGGAAGAGGGGAGGGAGAGTGGGGAAGAGGGGGGGGAGAGGCACAGAGGGAGAGTGGGGAAGAGGGAGAGTGGGGAAGAGGGGGGGGAGAGGCACGACACAGAGGGAGAGTGGGGAAGAGGCACAGAGGGAGAGTGGGGAAGAGACACAGAGGGAGGGGGGAGAGACACAGAGGGATAGGTGGGAAAGAGACACAGGGGAGGTAGAGGAGGGGGAAAATACACACGGGAGGGAGAACAGGGGAAAGATACACATGGGAGGGAAATGGGGGGTGGGGAAGAGGGGAACAGACACAGGGGGAAGGGGGAAAGAGACACAGGCCAGGGGGGAACAGGCACAGAGGGAGAGGGGGGAAGAGGCACAGAGGGAGAGGGGGAAGAGACACAGGGGGGAGAGATACAGAGGGTGAGGGAGGAAGAGACACAGAGGGAAAGGGGGGAAGAGGTACAGAGAGAGGGGGAAAGAGGCACAGAGGGGGGGGGAACAGAGGAAGGGGTGAAGAGACACAGTGGCGAGACACACAGAGAGAGGCGGGGGAAGAGGCACAGAGGGAGAGGGTGGAAGACACAGAGTGGGGAGAGACACAGAGGGTGAGGGGGAAGAGACAGGGAGGAAGAGGCACAGAAAGAGGAGGGGGAAGAGACACAGGGGAGTGAGAGGAGGGGGAAGAGACACAGGGGAGAGAGTGCAGGGGGGAAGATACACAAGGGAGGGAAATGGAGACACGAGGAAGGCCGTAACAGACACAGGGGGAGGGGGAAAGAGACACAGGCCAGGGGGGAGCAGACACAGGGGAGGGTTGGGGGAGAAACAGGGGGGGGAAGAGATGCATGGGAGGGAGAAGGGGGAAAGAGACACAGGGGAGGGGTTTAGAGACACGAGAGGGAGGTAAAAACACAGTGGGGCAGGAGATACAAAGGAGGTAGACAAGGTGGAAGGAGACACAAGGGAGGGAGAGGAGGGGGGAAATAAGACACGAGGGAGGAAGTAGACAGAGGGAGAGACTCGCAATGAGCTCCAAAGGGGCTCATTGCAAGGCCTGTGATGAGCGCCAAAGGAGCTCATCACAAGGCCAGTAAAGTAGAGGGGGAGAGGCTTACATTGTGTGGCAAACAGCATTGCCAGGCTTTAGTTTTTATTGCCGTCATTTTTGACGGGCAAGTCGCTAGTAATATATAATAATGCACAAATAAACATTGGTATAAGAAGCCATGTATTATACGAATGTAAAGTTACATTGAAATCTGTATTTGTAACCTGTCATTTCACCTTTCTGATCCACCCACAAACAGAGTCATATCTCTTTGGGTAAATTAAAGTTTATTACCAATAATTAATGTCTCCGTAGAGCTTTAAACCGACTGTCTTCGCTGTAACCCATGTGAAAAACAAAATTTTGGACATGTTTAGATGCCAGATAGATTGATAGATAGATAGATAGATAGATAGATAGATTAAACGTGCGTGTCGGGCTTTCTGCGGCGTCCCCTCCTGATGACGTCACACGCCGGATTGGCAGGAACATAGAATGATGAGTTGCAATATCTGGCTTAACATACTGCCTAATACTGCACATGTATCAGATGTATTTATGAGAAATACTTCCACTGTTTGCGCACACTTGAATATTGAGTGGATTACATTCTATATTTTATAATAAGTATATTAGGCATGTAAATACGGGTGATCATGGCCCAATACCTGGTCCTTTCTGACTAGATTGCCAATATATTATTTAAGCCCTATACATATTCAAATAACAGCGGATTGAATACATTTATGGTACTTGTATTGTTTGTACATATTTCATACTATATATTTGTACTGGATATCTACTTCTATCTTGCTAATACATATTGGGTGATTTCTTTGGATAGCTATGCACATTGTTTGCATATATTGCACTATTACCTTCTGGAATATATACAGTTTGGTTATTTACTTGATGTATAAAGGTACATATGTCAGGTATGGTAAATACGAATCTACAGTGACGTACAGTTTGCTAATTTTACCAGACCTTGGATAGTAGTGTTCACGCCACTAGATGTGGACATACAGTATGCAACCACATTATATTTCTTTTTTTTTTTCTTCCCTCCACCTAAAAGATTTCAGTTTGTTTTTCAGTTGAGTTGTACAGTTTATAGGTCACATTAAAGGTGGAAAAAGTTCTGAAATGATTTATCTTTGTCTAATTTTTTTACAGCACAGAAACTTGACATTTTAACAGGGGTGTGTAGACTTTTTATATCCACTGTATATTGTGGTTATCAATTGCAAAATTTGCTTCTGTATAGTTATATACAATACAGTTGGTATCAGTTGGGGACACATGTATATATCTTTTTAAATGTCAGTTTTTATAATATTTGTTATATTTTATTAATTTTTGTCAATAAAGTTTTGTATTTAAATTTTATATCAGCCCGAGACCTATATTATTTTGTCATATATTTGATTTGAGTGTTATCATTGGTTCCAATGTTCTTTTCTGTTCCTAAGTTAAAGCATCTAGTTTAATTCTTCTATATGCAAACAAATAGTTTTGCATATCTATCTATCTATCTATCTATCTATCTATTTTTTCTTTTATTTATTAATGTTCTCTTTAGCCTCAGGTGCTTTCACTTATTTTGTTATCTTGCTCTTTTTTTATTTTGCCCTTTTATTTGATTTCCTAGGTCTGCACCTACTTGACCCATTCATAAATTGTCTCCTTACCATTTTCTCCTCTAAATTGTAAATTATTAAAGGATGAAGCTCTAGGGCTTTTTTATTGCTTTATATCAGCCAATATTGTAATAGACGTATTTATTTATTTGTTGGTACAATATAAATAATAATAATATTAATAATAATAGTGATGATGATGAAGTCAGGAATTTGAAACTAATATTCTAAGTTCTAAATTTTATATTTTAAGAGAACATTAATATCAAGTTTCAAGAAACGTATTTCCCAATATCTAACTAATTATAATTAGAAATAAAAACATAACCCCCGGTATATACTGTATGCTTTGTTATCCAGTTTTGTTAGATGTTGCATATTTTTTAGCAGATGTTATCCACCAGGCCACCATGCACATTCTGTAAACCTCAACCCAAAGAACACTGGGGTGGGGGGATAAAAAATAACTATTAATTTTTAATGTCCTAAAACACAAAATAATACATATAATTAAAAAAATACACATACCATACTTCACTTATAAATATGGTGTAAATCCCTAATACAATGTGTTTCAGTTACAGACCCCAGCCTTATTATTTATGCAGATTCTTGTTGGACGGCTTCAAGGGCTAAACTAAAATTACATAATCTAAGTCAATTCTTCATCAATTTTATAAATGTAAACACATTTTCCTCATGATTTTCCACCCTCTAACTGATGGTGCAGAGCACATATAGAGACTTTTGTGGTCTTTTAAGAGTAAGCTACATAAGATAAAATTATCTATGTAGTAAATGGTGGCATACAAACACCCAGGAAACCTGTTGCCCACCATGGCCATCATTCAATTACAATTTGGCCCATTGAATAGGGCTCTAAATAAGCACATAGCATATTTTTTTAAAGAAGTTTTTAGTTAGTGAAAACCTTGCTTTTGGATAGATGTTTACTAACAAAAAACTTCTTTAAAAAATATATGTTATGTGCTTGTTTAGACCCCTATTCAATTGGCCAAATTGCAATTAATTGAGGTCCCATGTGGTTAAAAAAAAGGTAAAATATTAATGAGCTAGTTAAAAATAAAAAAATAAAATATCCTGGGGAACAAAGGCCCCCTGAATTAAAATCACTGTCTTGTCAAAGAGTGGATTTTTTCCTCTTAGAACCCTTCATAACCTTCCACTTTTCTGGGTTTGGGGGTCCCATCTACTTTTCTGGGTTGGGGTTAAATAACATTACCTTCTTATCTAACTGGCTTACACTAACCCCTACTAACCCAATTGCCTATGGTGTGCATCTAACTTTAAACTAAATCTGACCTAATCCTTTTTTATTGTTTTACAATGTCATTTTTTTGTACCAGTCATAAATCAGATATATAAAAAAAAGAAGTAAAATAATAATTAAATGATGAAGCATATCTAAAGTGACCTTGATAAAATATATTACAAATCCTTAATACTGTAGCTAGTCAATAATGAAAAATCTAACATTTTCAATGTTAAAAAATGATTTAAACTCCTTCCTTCCACCCACCCCTTCCCATATAAATAATTGCCATCTTAAGGACCCCTAGCCTTCATAGCTGGTTTCTGCCATCTAATCAAAATTCAACACTATCAGTGGGGTGAAATATTCTACAATTTCCCTAGAGTTCTTCTAAAATGGGTTATGGGGGCTCCAGTGGCATAACTAGGAAGGAAAGGCCACATTTGAATTATAAAGCAACAATGGTATAAAACAGGAGCATGTAAAATTTAGTAGAGAATATAATATAAGGCTTCATTTTTATAAGAGGTGCAAATTGTAGTTCCCTATTACTATGTTTTATTTTTAGAGCTACAGAATATATCACTAGAAAATATCACTTTGCACCTTATTCTATGACAACAGATCAGATGGTACTGAAAGTTAAAGGCATATATCTTAATGAGCTGGATGGATTATGAATGAATCTGATAGAGGAGAATCAGTACTGTATGTAAACAATTTTTGCATGAAAAAATACCAAAATAAACATTTAAACATTAACCTTTAAGTTAGCAAAATATCTAGTAATTTCTAACAGTGGAAAAACAGGGTTAACACCCTCTCCTAACCACGGCTAAATAAGCATTACTTTCAAAAATAGTTTTGATCAATCAGGAGGAAGAAGAGGCTGAAACATTTATGGTTGCTGTTTGTGCTGTAAAGCAGCCTGGGAAATGTAGTCAGATTCATATGAAAATAAATAATACTTTCTAACATGTGCCAATCTGTGCAGCACATTAACACTACATTACACATGCAGTTTGCGTGTTCTCCCACTGCTGATGTTTACATTTCCCACAAGGAGACAGACAGAGAGAAATAAGCTGTGACCCCAGCAACCATGTGACTGGCAGCACTTCCTCCTGGAAGTCAAAAACTGTACACAGATGCTGTGCAACCTGTGTCCACTGCTATGTAACCCCCCTAGGGGTGTGCAATTCAAAGTAGCAGTGCCCAGCATATAAATATGTAAGTACATTCAACTTTTCAATATAATACATATTTTTCTGGAAACATTTGAAACCTGGGAAACTTCGGTATACCTTTAAATTTAGATATTTAACATCACGTTAAAAGAATGTCTCCAATACAACTTTAGGAGGCTGGTTTTTCTTAATCTAGGGTTATTTAAAACTCTGTGAAATGCGATTATGTGATTATACTTCGTAAAAATAATAAATCATCTAATTTACAAGAGGTACAATAAAATCACAACAAAAAATATTCCAATATACACAAAGAATATTCCAATATACTCAGAAGCACTCATAGTATTAAATTATATTTAATACTGGAATTCCTTGCTTTGCTCCACCAGACTATTTCTCTGTTGCAAAATCTTCAAAACCTCATTAAAAACTCATCTGTTTAAAGAAGCTTATCACCTTCCATCCTAACATGCACAACACATCTCTCTAAGCCTCCTGTACCACACCCAAAACCTTTAGATTGCAAGTTTGAGAGTTTTCAATCGTGCAAGGTGCTTTGGGGAAAGCTCTATGGACACTGGATTCTAAGCTCAAAGACAGGGCCCTCCATCCTTTGCAATGTGTTAATACTGCTGTTGTTTTTTGCCTTGATCGTAACCCATGTATAGCGCTAAGGAATATGTTGGCCCATTATGAATAAACCATATTAATAATAATAATAATAATAATATTTAGCAAATAAGACTTGCAGCCCTATTAAATTCCCTGAATGTGTAAAACCGTAACGTAGCCTGCAAGACTTACAGCTATTAAATTGGCCCTGTAAAGCTACCTGCTAATGACCTGTGGGTTACAGGCGGAAAAACCCTACGGGACGTCAACATTTGCACTCCACGGCCACAAAGCCTTTAATCTGTCAAGCCCGTAACTGTTACATTCGAATCTATGAATCCACTGTCGTTCAAACCCGTTACCCGCAAATGGAGCCAAAAAGCCAACGGTACTAGAGAGGACCTGCAAGGGGGTTAAAGTCCTATCCGTAGCACTGTAAATGCAAATATAAACACACTTGTAAATGCAAATATAAACACACTACTGTATTTTCAATTAAAGGGAAAGTGATTTTAATAGCACAACATTCTCATGCTTGCAAATCTGAAATATAAAATACTCTTATTTCTGTTTAATTTCCGTGTTATATTGATCCCGGCAATCAATGTATTAATACATCTAATAGAACTTGCATGGACTTGAATAATAAATTGACTGATTTATTAATATTGTATTATTTCTGCAATGCGGGTCCGATAGAAACCCGTAATTCAAACCCATAAGGCTTTAAAATCTAACCTCCATTTTTCAGTGATGTAATGATGACAATCTCATTTGCCATTCGCTCCGTCTAAACCAGTAACTACAGGTTTGACAGAGTGATCATGTTCACAGACTCATATCCAATGTTTTATGGGTTTGCGTCTATGGCCCATTGCTCGCGACATGGTTCAAATCAATAGCTTTGTAACGCAACCGAATTTCAAGCCCACTGCCTTTGTGGGTTTGCCAATGCCGCTACAGGCTTCAATTTTTATAGGGCTGTTGGTGTGTTAAGTTTGTCTGTTACCTTCCCACCATTCTCATACACATTTGTAGCACGGCATGCTTGCAGCAGATGTCCTAGCACTGTTTCCTTCATTGGAATCATGGCATGTGTTTGAAGTATCTTACATATGAGTTTTGAATTAATTCATATTTAAGGAAATATCCTTATAAGGTTTCATATTTTCTCACTTGGTATCTATATCTTGTTAACATTCACCTTGGTATATTTTGCATATACAATGTGAATCTGCAGATGACAGTTCAATGATTCTCAGTTTCAGTTCAATTTAATTCAACAACATTGTGTTTCATGTGGGTTGAAGTAACAGGCCAAAACAGTTTTATTTTTTAAAACAACAGAAAGCAGTAGCTAGCTGACATTTAAAATCTGGAAAAAATAAAGATAACTTAAAGATACATGTGTACACCTGAGATTTAGCTACTGTGCTGCATTGTCTGTGCATTTTTTTACATGAAACAGTCAGATATGATTATAGCTGGAAGAAAAACAGTATTTGTTTACGTAAAACATTTTGTATTGTTTTAAACAATTGTGCCCGAAACTGCTTAAGCATTCAAGCTAATATATTCTGTTCAAAGCATGAGGGGACTGGTACATGGCTGGGCATTTAGGACTTGAATAAAAGTATGGTTAGCTTCTTTCAAACATTCACAGGGAATAGTGTCCAAATCTGAAAGCTTCTGTGAATCATCTAGTTGGACAAAAAAAATCCTCCTCCCACATATCCCTTTTTTGCTGATAGGTTCAAAATAGCAGTGTACACCCCCTTGGTCGCAAGCCAACAAGAGGCTCCAATAATTTTGAAGCATACACAGTAATTTCATACTGTAAGACAATAGCTTTACTTAAAAAAATGCCAATGTCTCAAGACTTATATGTTGAATGCACAAACTGACATATGAAGTGTGAAATATTTTCTTTAACAATATTTCACATACTTTCTCATTTCTATGTATTATCTATGTATTATCAGAAAAAAAATATTTTCATGCACTGTACAGTCTGTTTTTATTTTGTTGAATACAATAACAATGTAATGTTTATTGTAAATTGTAAAATGAGCTGTTGGGAAAACAAACATATAATAAAAAACAAGTGTAATTTGTCTACTGACACTAGCTCTCTTTTCTTGATATTTCTCAATTTCCTAAACTTACTTTAAAGTATCACATTCTCTCTTGCTCTTCAAAGTGCTGATATCAGCCCATTTACATATTGGACTGCTGAAGAAAAAAATATTCGTTTTGTACACTGTATCTAAAATTATACACAACAATACAAAATAAAAACATTTTTTTTTCAACAAAAATGGATGTAAATAATAAATATAGTAAAACTACAAAGGTTTAAATTTTAATTTAGAGATTCTCATAAAAAACAAACAAAGGGCAAATAAAATCTAAAAGTAAGTACAATATAGAACGATCATAATGTCTGAAATCATTAGAAGTCTTTTAAAAGTAAGTAAAAGAAAGAAAAGAAAAGTAAGAAAATTGGATTACCTTATCATTTGTTTGTATAAAATAATAATGATATATCAATTTACTCAAGATTTACTGTATACTAACACTAGCTGAGTAAACAGGCACACACAAATTTCAGGCTGTGTGTGGCACAGGTGGGTCCCAGGGGGCTCCCGATGTGGCTTAGCTGGTTGGGACAGGACCCTACACTCCAGAATACAAAATAAATGGAAAAAAAATCTACAGGCTGTACACTTACTACTTTACATTGTAGCAGAGAGTCATTTCTTCAGTGTTGTCACATGAAAAGAAATAATAAAATATTTACAAAAATGTGAGGAGTGTACTATATATCTTTAGAGAGTGTTGCAGGAAAGTGGAGCCAGTGTGTCCTGGAGCTTGGCTGCAGGCAGAGGAGCTTCGCACAGGCAGGAGCACTGAGTAAACAGGCACACACACATTTCAGGCTGTGTGTGGCACAGGTGGGTCCCAGGGGGCTCCCAATGTGGCTTAGCTGGTTGGGACAGGACCCTACACTCCAGAATACAAAATAAATGGAAAAAAAATCTACAGGCTGTACACTTACTACTTTACATTGTAGCATAGAGTCATTTCTTCAGTGTTGTCACATGAAAAGAAATAATAAAATAGTTACAAAAATGTGAGGAGTGTACTATATATCTTTAGAGAGTGTTGCAGGAAAGTGGAGCCAGCGTGTCCTGGAGCTTGGCTGCAGGCAGAGGAGCTTCGCACAGGCAGGAGTACTGAGTAAACAGGCACACACAAATTTCAGGCTGTGTGTGGCACAGGTGGGTCCCAGGGGGCTCCCAATGTGGCTTAGCTGGTTGGGACAGGGCCCCTACACTCCAGAAAACAAAATTAATGGGGGGAAAATCTACAGCACTGCCCCCCGCAGGGGAAGGCCCTGGTGCACTGCACCACCTGCACCACTGGTAAATCCGCCCCTGATTTCAGCCTTAACTTTATTTCAGTGGCCTCTATTGACATCCATAACCATTTTATAGCTGGTGTTATTTAACTTATAAATAATACATCTTATATTATTTTTAGTATTAGTATTATAATTGTTGGGGACTATGTCCCTTTTTGTTGCTTATAATTGCTGCAACCAAATAGCTTATATTAGTACAGATGGCCACTATTTAGTGACTTGTACCATATATTATTTCCAGATTACTATACTGTACTATTAATCAGTTGAGACAATGTCTCATTCTTTTACTTATACATTCAGTAACAATTTTGCATCTTTAAATTCATGGTATATGGTTAGTATCAGTTAGTTTTAAGCTATATCTTCTTTCACAATTTTGACAAACTTATACTTAATCAATTTAACACTTTATTATTATTGCTCATTTGTATCCATTGATTTTCTTAATCAACTTAATTTCTTAGCTGGTTAATGTTTACTGTTTACTGTTTCAAGCAAAAAAAGTATTCCCTCCTTTTCTAATGAGTCCCAGAAGTCAGTGTTATAATGTCTATTATGAACACATTGTTTCTTTCTTACACATTGGGGTATCTATAAAGGAGTGTACTTGCCACTCTATAGCCATTTAATATTAAATGTATACATACAGCCTTCATTCTGCAGTACTATATGGGCACATAATTCATCACATAGGAATAGTATTTTGCCAACTGCTTCAGTTACAACTTATATTGTTGGTAAATGCTCTCATTAAATTTGATTTGGTATACTGTGCTTATTTTCTTTTGTATTAATATAAGGCTTAGTATCAAAGTTTTTCTGCCTTATCATATCACACTCAGCATCCCAAACTAATTATATCTCTACTACAGTTTTATTTCTTATACAGCATTCATTTCATTTTAATAACTTGCCATCAATTTATTTTATCACTTGTAATGCAGAGGATGCTGTTTTTTTTATTCACTATTGGTATACTCTATGGGCCTCATTCAATTGCGATTTGGCCAACTAAATAGAGCTCAAAATAAGCACAGAGAATATTTTTTTTACAGAAGTTTTTAGTTAGTGAAGACCTTGCTTTTAGATAGAAGATCACTAACTAAAAACTTCTGTAAAAAAATATGCTGTGTGCTTATATAGAGCCCTATTCAATTGGCCAAATCGCAATTGAATGAGGCCCTATGTCAGGGCTATCAAAGTTCGGTCCTGGAGAGCCCCATACAGGCCTGTATTTGTGAACATCCTTTCTGTGCACAGGTGAGTCAGTCAGGATGACTGAAGAAACGATTTACTCACCTGTGTTCAGCAGGGATATAATCAAATCCTGGCATGTGTGGTGCTCCCCAGGACCGAACATGCCCACCCATGCTCTATGTTATTGAGCTTATTTGGAATATGAGGCTAGATGGGTAGGGTGTTGTGGTATTCTCATGGTGCTACGTGCATCCTAAACTGACCATGCTCTTTGTTGTTACACCATCATGCACCGAATGCGCGTTTCGTGAAGTAGATCAAATTCACTCAGTAGGAGCGTTACAGCCTCCTGCTCTGTTAGATATTTAAACTCTCTGGGAGTGTCTGTAGTTTTACATCACATATATAGTTGTCAGCAATACGGGTTGTTGCTAACACTTGCGGGCTCGCATAGTGAACCCGTACAACTTAGGCAAGAGAGACAAAGGTGCTCCCTGCGCTGTTGGATATGAGCGCCATAGGCGCTCATCCCTATGACCCCACACGACTTAGGCAGTGAGCTGGTGGAGATGAGCGCCATAGGCCTACGACCCGCGGAACTACACATCAACACAAAACTCAAGTAAACAATTCAGAATGCGAGACCCATAGCAATTTGAAAAACATTGCATAATAATATTACGGCCCATAACACTTGCAACAAGGAAAGCGAGACAAAAAAATACGGCCTGCAGCACTCACAATGGAATACAAATACAAGGTCCAAAAAATACAATCTTAACGGCCGAAAGGCGCACATACAAAAACAACAACACCACCAAAATTAACAAAAATACTAAATTGCACAACAATTGAACCACAATTTGTCGAGTTCCACATACGAAAACCTTTGTCGCTCATTGCAGCCGAAGTAATACGGCCCTTGCGGTATTGTGCCTCAAGTCGGCTGCAAAAACGTGACCAACATCGCAAACGTTCCAAACATTTGCAAGATCCACAACTATATATGTGATATATTATATACTGTACTAGTGACTTGCTCCTCAAAAAATGACGGCAATAAAATGTTAACTCTGGAAAAGCTGTTTGTCACACAATGTGAATCTCTGCAACTCTTAAACTTTTAATTATCTATAAAGAAGTACCAAAATTATAATAAATGTATTTATTTTTTTAACATGCAACTTGTATTTCAACAACTGTTTGAGCATTTTTTTTTAACAATATTATCATTTGTAATTGTGAGCTATGCAGTAATAATATGACAATGGAACAAATTTGTATTAATCAGTATTCTAAACTATTGTATATTGCTTTTTACCATGTACCTTGTATTTCAATGACTGGTAAACTTTTGTAACAATATTAGCATTTGTAAATAGTCCATTATGCATGAGTAATATAACAACTGTTCAGCTGAGTATGAATGAGTATAGTAAACCATTACATAATACTTTGTAACCTGCAACTTGTATTTAAAGTATTTAAACCATCAAGGTATTGAATCCTTAATAACATAATGAATCAACTTTTCACTCCTTGTAAAATACAATTCTAACATTACAAACTGTAACTTAATATAATAAACTTTTTATATATTTTATTTTTCAACTTGTGTTTTGTTCATTTTGTAGTTCTTGAAAATGGCACACATAACCACTGTTCTCTATGTGTTTTTGCCATTTTATAGAGTTTCCTTAGTGGAATAATGGTCCTCTAAAAAGAGTCCAAGTGACATTACATTTCGCCCTCAAAATAATACCACTGTTCTCTATGTTTACAGAACCTCATAGTACACAATGTTTTTGGTAACAATGCGTCCATCCTCTAATAAATTACCATGACTTGGGTTTTCTTCAATATAAACTTTAATATCATCTGGATTTGTGCACCTTGAAAAAGCAACATAGAGTTGTCCATGTGCAAATACAGGTTCCTGTAAAAAAATACCCACAGACTTAAAAGTTTGTCCTTGGGATTTACTTCTGGTCATGGCAAATGCCATGATAATAGGAATTTGTCTTCTTTGAAGGACAAAAGGCAAACCACTCTCACTTGGAGCCAAATCAAATAGTGGTATAAAACTTGTTCACCTTCATGGTTACCATTCATAATTTTTGCATGTATGAAATGAACTTTTAAATCTTGCACAATGAATCTGGTCCCATTACAAAGTCCATTACAAAGTTTTTTGGCATTCATATTTCTCAGTAGCATGACAATTGCCCCTTTTTTCAATTGCACAACATGTGGTGGCATTCCAGATGGTGTTAAAGAATTGATAAATGATATACTAAAGTTAGACTCACTGTCTTTATCATCAGCCAGAACTGGGTCCGTTGATTAATTTTTAAATTTCGTTATCTAGATTCAAGGCATCAATATTTTTTATGTTAATATCACTTTGTTTGTAATGTCTGAGTAAATGATAGTATTTAGAAAGATTGCCGATATGGGTGATTCTTTGCAAACCATTTGTGATGGAATTTCTACGGTATCATTAGGTAGATTATTTATTTGTGGATGTTTACCTTCTCCAATTTGAATTAGCCAATCATTGAATTTATTTTAGACTTCAGATCTCATATTTAATTCTAATTTGAGGTGTGTAAATATTTTCCACAGTTTACTTGTCTTTATACATGTTTCGACGATGGCAGTCCTATTTCCAGGTGGCACAACAGACAATGTTTGCCTAAAATTTCCTCCTAACAACATCACCTTTCCACCAAATGGCAAATCATTATCCATTACTTCTTTTAATTTTCTATCAATACATTGCAAGCCATGAAACAACATCATTGTTGCCTCATCTATGATAATTAACTTCCTTTTTTTTAATGTTTTTACTTGTAAAGAATTCAGTTGAATATCTGAGACTGATGTTTCTAAAATGGGAACTGGCAGTTTAAATCCACTATGCACAGTTCTACCACCTTCTAACAAAAGTGCGGCAATTCCAGTTGAAGCAAATTGCATTTCTATTTGACCCTGTGCTCGAATGTAGCTCATGACAAAATTGTACAGATACATTTTTCCTAATCCACCAGGGCCATCTAGATAGAAATAACGGTCTTTGACCATTTCATCACCTGTAGCATATGTGATGGCGTTAAATGCTTGCAATTGCAAAGTATTTAAAGATGCAAGTTTTTCTTGTGTTTTTGTGTTTTGAAGCTCAGTGTCATAGTCTTCAAAATGTATTTCATCTATAAGTCCTGGATCAGGCAAATTAAAACCTGCACAATTTATTCCATGAGCAAGAAATATTTCTTGAATTTACATTAAAGCTCTTAAGAGCGCAATGGCCTCATTGTAACTTTTCAAGATGTCTTCACACATATTTAATTTAAATGTTTCCCACAAAGCTAATGCATCAGATACATTGCAAAAGATGCAAATGAATGCAAATTGTTCTCTCATTTGCTTTGGCATTTGACATAGTACTGCTTATTCCAGTCACCTCTCCCATTCTGTATCATCTCTTATGAAGTTTTCATGTCTTGCAGCTAATTGGAAAGTATCATAAGCTATGTCATTTACTGTGCATAAATGTTCATATCTTTGTGCACCAGGAACATGTAAAAGAAGTAATCTTAAACTGAAACGTTCAATGTCTCTTGGACTAACAGTATATATTCTTGGGATAATTTTTTTTTCACTGTCGCCATTGGCCATTTAGAAATAAATAGTAACATGGAATCTCAAAGTATAAAAATTGTCTGACCTCAGTTTGTGGGCAATTTAATTGAAACCAAGCAGTAAGTGTTGTTGCAAGATGTTCATTTTGGGCTAAGGCATTTCTTTCATTGCTTGCAGTAAAGCAAACAAATTGACTTTGTGGAAAATGTACAGCTAATCGATACACAGCATGTGACTGATCGTGCATCTAAAATGTCAGAAGACGCCACGTTGCTTTTGGAGCACTGACATAGCGAGCTTCTAAATAAGTAGAAATTTTGTCATGTAAAATTGGATTTTCTTGTTCATTTTGTGCACCGTGCATAACCACAGTTGCTGCATCATATCCTTTGCATATATATTTATACACATATTTGATGGATTTGATAGAAGTACAAGCTTCAACATTTATGTGTGCATTGTACTTCATCAGCAAAGGTGGATAGTATGGAACTACATATCTATTATCAACCTTTTTGCCACGGATAATATCTGTTTGTCCTCTTCTTTTATACAAAGGGTATCCATCACAATTAGCATAAGTTTGCATTTGAAATTGTTTTGGGAACTTTTTTGTACATTTTTTATTTTCCATACATGGTGAATTTGGATTGATATCTCCACATGGACCATGAATAATTCTCTGTGTTACAATCTCATAAAGTTTTAAATATATTTCTGGATTTGGCAGTTCGGCACTAATCACTGAATTCACTCTCTCTGCAGTATTCCATTTATCTTTTTCTTGCAGGATTAAAAGTATGTGTGCACGTGGCTGGCCTCTTTTTTTAAATTCAATGGTATAAACAAAAGCCACACATTTTCCAAAAACTGTGCTTTAGTTATATCATGTATTAATAAATTGAGTTTTATTTTGAATACTGTTGCCACCAAATCTGGTTGGTCAGAAGTATTTTGGCCAAGATTCAAATTTTCCTTGATCTCTGGCAATGTGAATGTAATGAATAAATTTGTTTTTCCAAATTTTGTGACAATAACCAAGGCATCTTTGTATCTTTCTCGCATATTGCAAGGAGATTCTTGGAAAGTGGTTGGCAAAATGATTGCTCCTCCAGCAGGAATGTCTCTGTTGGTGGCCAATTCAGTGACATAATCCATCAATCCACAATATTGTTCTATGCAAAGCTTGTTTTGTTGAAATTTGATAACATTTAGATTATTTGCTTTGACTTGTACAAAGGAATCAATTATCCATTGTTGTGTGAGTTTGCCACATAAAATAGGATTAAAATCATCCCGAATAGCAGTTTGTGACACTTTATATTCCAGCATAGAAATATTGTTTCAAACCCAAACTTTAGTATTGGGATAACTTTGCAATTGTAATTTTGGTTCCCATCCTGGCTCACCATTTGGAAAGAAAATTGGATATGTCATTGGATCCAAATTACAACTTAATATATTTATGTTTATAAAAGGTTGGTCTTCATTGCATGGATATTTTCTAATATCCCGCTGAAAACAATCCCGCAATTGATGTATTTCAGCATGTTGTTGTTCTTTTTAAACCTCTGCTAATTTTTGGTATGCTTGACTGTGTGGGTTGTTGGCCATAATTTTATCCAGCTGTTCAAAGACTGCGCAAACACTGTTTATTTTCAGGAAGTGTCATCCGTTGTTCAACAGCTTCCATTGTATCTAAGACAAATAACTGTGCAAATTCCCTTTGCTCTTCTTCTTGTGGGTGTAAATGTGAAGTGCGGTGGTAAATTTGTCCTTGAACTCTAAAACAATAAGGACCATGTCCTGGGACATTTTCTGCTAATGTGGCACCCATTGAAACAAATGAAATTGCACTGTTATAAGACCTTATGTTTTTTTTTAATTGGTACAACTTGGAAATGTTGGATCACTCATGATACTTTGTAAGTAATCTTGAAATGGGTGTCTTTGTGGAAGTCTTACCTTTCTGACAGCAACTAATACAATCTCTGTCAGTTGGTCTTTGCTTTAGAAAATGATAGGCCCCACAAAACTGACAAACATTAAGTAATCCACAATAATGAGTGTCTATTTTTAGTGCTCTAATAAACACATTCTCATGCATTTCCTCAACATAGATATCACTACACCTTTCTATATCTACATTGTGTCATGTGTCTGAACATTGGTGTCAATAGGCAATATAGTATCAGTGGACAATGGTTCCCAGACATGTTTTAGTTTACTTTTTTGTTTCTTTGAAGCTCCAGCACACTCATTTTGTACCTTCTTACTTATTTTTCTTGTATTTAAAAGTCTCTGTCGGTCTTCTTCTCTTAAGCATTGGGAAGTCTTGGGGGACTGCATCTTTCCATATTTGCTTCCGTTCCCTTGCCATTCTTCTTTTACGCTCATTGATGTCTTCTGCATTTTTCGCCATTGTAATCTGTAATTGTAAGATGTTACAGGTGTAAGATCTAATGTGTATTTTTTATTGTACATTTTGTTTTTACCTGTCATCAATGAAAAACCTAAAAAGCACTATTGAAACAGTAAACTGACTAGAAATACATTATTTTATTTTTTCATTAAATTAATTACTTAATCAGTCAATGTGTTATTTCAATTGGCATACATGAAAACCTAAACAGCTAAGGATATATATATTGATAAATAAGTTAAGGGAATTTTTTTTGTATAGTTAATTATTAAGTAATAAATAACTGAATATACGTGAATTTATTAATCCAAAAGTATCATGAATACAAAACAAAAATACTTAATCCTGTTTTCCTAAAGAAGGGCATCATTAAATCCTATACCTGTAAAATTTATGTTATTGCAGATGAAATCCTGCAGAACTCGCTACCTGTCTTCTGGCAGCTGCACAGATGAGGAAACTGTAAAATTACATGAAAAGCATTTTTAATATTTGGATTGAAATAATTCATTAATCATTTAAAGTATCATGTTTAATTGGCATACATTCCAAACGTAAAGGCCTAAGGATAGATCTATGAATAAATAAATGCAGTATAACATATTAAATGTAGCAGGTGTCATAATGTAATATTTTTAAAAAAATATTTAAGTGCTTTGAGGGTCCTATCCTTGTCAGGCAATGTGCAACAACACAGATTTTGTTGTTTGTTTTTGTAATTATGAATAATTATATATTTTTTTACTTCAGTGTAAAATATAATTTATTTTTATAGCGATTACTTATTAATAAGTTATTAATAAATTAATATACTTTAATTAATTAAATAAATAACTATTATCAATGCAAAACACAAAGACTTAATCCTTTTTTTCCTAAAGAAGAGCATCATGAAATCATATACCTGTCGATGTTATTGCAGATCAAATACTGCAGACCTCAAACTGTAAAATGACATGAAAAGCATTTTTATGTTTGGATTCAATTAATTGATTAATCATTTAAAGTATCATGTTTAATTGGCATACATGCAAAACGTAAGACTTAAGCATCGATATATTCATAAAGAAAATACAGTAGGAATGATTCAAAATAGCAGGTGTCATAATCCAATAAAGTTATTTAAATATTTAACTGCTTTGACGGTCCTATGCCTGTCAAGGAATGAGCAGCAACATAAAAATGTGAAGCATTTTTTGTACTGCGGTGTAAAATATCCATGTTTTGAAGGTCCAGAGCACCCGGTATATGCTAATGACGTGGCGCGCATGTGATGTCACGTCATTAGCATATACCAGGTGCCGACATAGGAAGGAGCTGAGGCCGGAGGAGAAGCTGCAGATGTAGGTAAGTGAGGGGAAAGGGAGAGGGGGAGGTATTTAGAGGGGTAAAGTGAGGACGGGGGTTTAGGATGAGGAGGGAGGTTGAGGATGAGGAGGGAGGTTGAGGATAGGAGGGGGGTTGAGGTTGAGGAGTGGGGGGTTTAGGATGGGGGGGTGAGGATGAGGAGGGGGGATGAGAAGGGAGGTTGAGGATGAGGAGGGAGGTTGAGGATGAGGAGGGGGTTTGAGGTTGAGGAGGGAGGTTGAGGAGGGAGGTTGATGATGAGGAGGGGGGTTGAGGTTGAGGAGGGAGGTTGAGAATGAGAAGGGGGTTGAGGTTGAGGAGGGAGGTTGCGGAGGGAGGTTAAGGATGAGGAGAGGGGTTGAGGTTGAGGAGGGAGGTTGAGGAGGGGGTTGAGGATGAGGAGGGGGGTTGAGGAGGTGGTTGAGGAGGGGGTTGAGGATGAGGAGGGGGGTTGAGGATGGGGGTTGAGGTTGAGGAGGGAGGTTGAGGAGGGGGTTTAGAATGAGGAAGGGGGTTGAGGAGAGAGGTTCAGGAGGAGAGAGGTTGAGGATGAGGAGGGAGGTTGAGGATGAGGATCGAGGATGAGGAGGGAGGATGAGGAGGGAGGTTTAGGATGAGGAGGGAGGTTGAGGATGAGGAGGGAGGATGAGGAGGGAGGTTGAGGATGAGGAGGGAGGTTGAAGATGAGGAGGGGGTTTGAGGTTGAGGAGGGAGGTTGAGGAGGGAGGTTGAGGATGAGGAGGGAGGTTGATGATGAGGAGGGGGTTGAGGTTGAGGAGGGAGGTTGAGGAGGGAGGTTGAGGAGGGAGGTTGAGGATGAGGAGGGAGGTTGAGGATGAGGAGGGGGGTTGAGGTTGAGGAGGGAGGTTGAGGATGAGGAGGGGGTTGAGGTTGAGGAGGGAGGTTGAGGAGGGGGTTGAGGATGAGGAGGGGGGTTGAGGAGGTGGTTGAGGAGGGGGTTGAGGATGAGGAGGGGGTTGAGGATGGGGGGGTTGAGGATGAGGATGGAGGGCTGATGATGGGGGGTTGAGGTTGAGGCGGGAGGTTGAGGAGGGGGTTTAGAATGAGGAAGGGGTTGAGGAGAGAGGTTCAGGAGAAGGGAGGTTGAGGATGAGGAAGGAGGATGAGGATCGAGGATGAGGAGAGAGGATGAGGAGGGAGGTTGAGGAGGGGGTTGAGGATGAAGAGGGGGTTTGAGGAGGGAGGTTGAGGATGAGGAGGGGGTTTGAGGTTGAGGAGGGAGGTTGAGGAGGGAGGTTGAGGATGAGGAGGGAGGTTGATGATGAGGAGGGGGGTTGAGGTTGAGGAGGGAGGTTGAGAATGAGGAGGGAGGTTGAGGATGAGGAGGGAGGTTGAGGATGAGAAGGGGGTTGAGGTTGAGGAGGGAGGTTGCGGAGGGAGGTTAAGGATTAGGAGGGGGGTTGAGGTTGATGAGGGAGGTTGAGGAGGGGGTTGAGGATGAGGAGGGGGGTAGAGGAGGCGGTTAAGGAGGGGGTTGAGGATGGGGGTTAAGGTTGAGGAGGGAGGTTGAGGAGGGGGGTTAGAATGAGGAGGGGGGTTGAGGAGAGAGGTTCAGGAGGAGAGAGGTTGAGGATGAGGAGGGAGGTTGAGGATGAGGATCGAGGATGAGGAGGGAGGATGAGGAGGGAGGTTTAGGATGAGGAGGGAGGTTGAGGATGAGGAGGGAGGTTTAGGGTAGGAGGGGGGTTGAGGTTGAGGACTGGGGGGTTTAGGATGGGGGGGGTGAGGATGAGGAGGGGGGATGAGGAGGGAGGTTGAGGATGAGGAGGGAGGTTGAAGATGAGGAGGGGGTTTGAGGTTGAGGAGGGAGGTTGAGGATGAGGAGGGAGGTTGATGATGAGGAGGGGGGTTCAGGTTGAGGAGGGAGGTTGAGGAGGGAGGTTGAGGATGAGGAGGGAGGTTGAGGATGAGGAGGGGGGTTGAGGTTGAGGAGGGAGGTTGAGGAGGGAGGTTGAGGATGAGGAGGGGGGTTGAGGTTGAGGAGGGAGGTTGAGGAGGGGGTTGAGGATGAGGAGGGGGGTTGAGGAGGTGGTTGAGGAGGGGGTTGAGGATGAGGAGGGGGTTGAGGAGGGGGTTGAGGATGGGGGGGTTGAGGATGAGGATGGGGGTTGATGATGGGGGGTTGAGGTTGAGGAGGGAGGTTGAGGAGGGGGTTTAGAATGAGGAAGGGGTTGAGGAGAGAGGTTCAGGAGAAGGGAGGTTGAGGATGAGGAAGGAGGTTGAGGATGAGGATCGAGGATGAGGAGGGAGGATGAGGAGGGAGGTTTAGGATGAGGAGGGAGGTTGAGGATGAGGAGGGAGGTTGAGGGTAGGAGGGGGGTTGAGGTTGAGGAGTGGGGGGTTTAGGATGGGGGGGTGAGGATGAGGAGGGGGGATGAGGAGGGAGGTTGAGGATGAGGAGGGAGGTTGAAGATGAGGAGTAGGTTTGAGGTTGAGGAGGGAGGTTGAGGATGAGGAGGGAGGTTGATGATGAGGAGGGGGGTTGAGGTTGAGGAGGGAGGTTGAGGAGGGAGGTTGAGGATGAGGAGGGAGGTTGAGGATGAAGAGGGGGGTTGAGGTTGAGGAGGGAGGTTGAGGAGGGAGGTTGAGGATGAGGAGGGGGGTTGAGATTGAGGAGGGAGGTTGAGGAGGGGGTTGAGGATGAGGAGGGGGGTTGAGGAGGTGGTTGAGGAGGGGGTTGAGGATGAGGAGGGGGTTGAGGAGGGGGTTGAGGATGGGGGGGTTGAGGATGAGGATGGGGGTTGAGGTTGAGGAGGGAGGTTAAGGAGGGGGTTTAGAATGAGGAAGGGGTTGAGGAGAGAGGTTCAGGAGAAGGGAGGTTGAGGATGAGGAAGGAGGTTGAGGATGAGGATTGAGGATGAGGAGAGAGGATGAGGAGGGAGGTTGAGGAGGGGGTTGAGGATGAAGAGGGGGGTTGAGGAGGGAGGTTGAGAATGAGGAGGGGGGTTGAGGAGGGTGATAAGGGAGGGGAGGAAGAGAAACGGGGAAGGGAGAGGGGGAAGAGACACAGGGAAGGGAGTGGGGGGAAGCGACACTGGGAAGGGAGAGGGGGAAGAGACACATGGAAGGGAGAGGGGTGAAGAGACACAGTGGAGGGAAAGGGGAGAAGAGACACAGGGGAGAGAGAGGGGGGACACAAGAAAAGGGCACACAAGAGGGTGACAAAGAGGGCACAAGAAGGACACAGGGGACAGCACATTTCCCACCCTCGGCTTATACTCGAGTCACTCATTTTTCCCAGTATTTTGTGGTAAAATAGGTGCCTCGGCTTATACTCGGATCGGCTTATACTCGAGTATATACGGTATATATATACCGTATTTATCGGTGTATAACACGCACCTCATTTTAAGAAGGAAATTTCAGGAAAAAAAACTTACATTTCAAAGTCCAGCGTTTTTTCTATGCCTCAATGGCTTGCCTCGCTTTGCGAGGCTCACAGGAGCGCCTTCAGCGTCCCACGTGTTTCAATGTAGCTGGTAAGGTGTGCAGTTCATTAGGACACATGCTCATCTGAATCTGCTGTGCAGTGTGTGAGACTGACCAATCTGTGACTAATGCTCAGCAATGGGTGATAACATGCTTATGACACATGGTCCAGGTTAGACCAGTACATGACACGCACATGCAGTTCCTCAGAGTCTGTATCCACATATGCTGCAGTGTGCACACCCATACATGTCCTCTCTTTTGGATTTAAACTCATTGTAGATCTACAGCTGTACCTCGTTTAACGCTGTGGATAGCTTCCAAGCAGTTGGAGTATTAAGCGACACCGCTTTAAACTGTGCAGTGTAACATGGGGAAGATGGGGATAGAGGAACTCATTGCAAAATATATACAATTGCAATTGATATTTGTAATGTTTTGTTTTATATTAACTTTGAACAAACAGCAAACATAACACTAACACAAACTGCATTGGCAACTGCTATTCAGAATCCGTTTTAACTATATGTATTGTACTGACATTTCATTGATAACAATTAGGATGATAATATGATGATAATATACTATGTTATAATATTCACATAGTAATTAATGCCCCATAGGAATAGCTACTGGCTCTATTATAAACAAAGTTACTATCTTTGTTGATGATTTGTTGGTTACAGTTTCTGATCCAATAAGTTCAATAACTCATTTGCTTCAACTTACTGCAGAATATAGAGACTTATCTTACTATAAAGTAAATATTACTAAGACAGAGGTGCTATATGCTAATATATCAGATAAGCATAAATTTTAACTAAAAGAAAGATTCCCATATAACTGGAATAGTAACCAAATAACACATTTTGTTATCACACTTAATCAAAATTTAAATAATATAGTTCAAAATAATATGGACAGATTAGTTTCCAGGTCTCCTCTATTTAACAAGTTGGAGAGATTTAAATCTGTCATGTTTAGGTAGAATATCATTAATTAAAATGAGTATTCTCCCCAAAATATATATTTTAAGAAGTCTTCCTTTAAAGATTCCAATTAAAACTTTAAAACAATTTAAAAAAATAATAGACAAATTCATATACAGAAACAAAAAAAACACGTATTAAACAAGAAATTATCTCGAGAAATTTTTCTAGAGGAGGCCTGGCTGCACCGAATATTATTCAATACTCAAATGCCATTAAATTAGTTCATCTCTCAAAATTTACAATAAAAGAAAATAAACCCAAATTTTTGCTTATAGAAAATGAATTAGTTAAAAATATTAACTTACAATATATATATTGGGATATGAAAATAGATAACAAGATTCTTCTTAAATTACCACTTATTCCTAGAACTTTAATAAAATGGTGGTTTAAATATAATAACAAAAATGAATTGGTAAAATTCCTGATTCCAAATACCCCAATACATAAATGGAGTTAACCCCTTTCCTAAATATATTGTGGGAAGAATGGGGCATGAAAAGTCTCAAGGACTTATTTCAGGGACAAAAATGTAAATCATTTGAACTTATATCTAAAGAATACCAAGTACCAGTTACTAAATGGCTGCTTTATGATATTCTATATACATTGATAACAAATGCAGATTATGGAAAGATACTTAACAGAGAATTAACTGATTTTGAATTTTTTTTAAACAATACTAAAAAGGAAAATACAATATCAAGATATTCTAAAATAATAAAATCCTGATTAGAAATTGGGAAAACAGAAAGGATGGAACAATTGGAGGGAAATCTTGGGGTATCTTGGTCTACAACACAATGGTATAAAGCATTCTCAAAAACAGAGAAAAGTATAATAAACTTGTCCTTGAGAGAAACATATTTTAAACCCAATCAGGATGAAAAAAATTGCACCTGAAAAAAATCATAGTCAGTGTTGGAACATATTAAAAGAAGAGACGGAAATTATAAAGAATAATGACAAATAAGAAAAGAAGGATCGGGGTAAACAATTTCAGGAGTTGTTAAAAATGCCTTACTCCTCTTCTCCTAGAACGGAATTATATCATGTTGTGATATGCCGAGAAATGCTAACTTTTATGACTCAATGTGAATTATTTTAATTCAACTGTGGTTCCATTTCTGTTTTTATTTTGTTTTGTTGAGGATTTTGGTGTTTTTTCTTTTGTTTTTTTTTGTCTCAATATTTGTAATCTTGATGTTTTGATGTTTTTTATTGTTTGTAAATTTTGTAACTCTTTTTATATAAATTTTGAAATGAGGAAACTATTTAATGCCCCATATATCTGTAATCACAACCAGAAATCTTACAGTGCTATTATATCAGTATGTCAGTTATCTATGTGTGTGGGGATCATATGTGTGCATATGAGAGTGTGATGGTGCATATGATACTCACTTTCCAACTGTCTTGGAAGGCCCACTACTACTGCTGGCTCCAAAGACTCCTTGATAGTCTGCTTCCATCCACAGTATGTGATGTTGAGTGGTGGGCCACCACCAGTCCCACGGACTGCTCTGGCCTCTGCTGCCATCTTTTTCTTCACCTTCATCCAGCAGTCATCATATCGGTGTTTAACCAACTGAACATCATAGTTTGTAACCCCTATGGAAAGCCACAGCTGCAGTCACCTCATCCCAAGCATGTGCCTTATCACCAGGCATCACATCCCTACCACCATGGATGATGCTACGGTGGGTTTGGACTTCCCTGAGGAGGGTTTCTGTCTCCTCTTAACAATAATTGTGGGTCCTCTGCTTTGTCACAACCTCTTGCCATGCCAACTGTGCCCGGGGTTCCTGACCTCCCTGTTCTGTCGCTGGGGCCTGCCCCTCATCTCCACTACCTCCCCCCTGGGATCAGCCCCCTGCTCCTACACCTTGTGTGCCTACATCTCGGGGCACATCCCTCATGCTTCCCTGATCTCTTCCACTTGTACCTCCCCTCCCTGGCCTGCTGCCTCCTCTCTGTCACTCCATACCTCTATCTCTCCTCCTCATGTGTTCCTTTCTCTCTCTTCGCACTCACGGGTGTTTCTCTCTCTAAGACTTTCTGTTTCCCTGTCTGGCACTCTCTATCTCTGTCTCTAACACTCTCTATTTCTGTCTTTGACACTCTCACTCGCTCTCTCTAACACTCTCTATTTCTCTCTTTGGCACTCTGTCTCTCTCTCTAACACTTTCTATCTCTCTCTCTAACACTCTCTAGCACTCTCTATCTCTCACTCAGTCTCTCTCTCTCTCTCTCTCTATGTATATCTCTCACAAAAACACACCAATGCCTAGACCTGTGTATTGACTTTCTCAGATACAGCACAGTCACAGTCTTTTAAACCGGTTCAAGCGGCGTTGATTGGCATCCTCCGCTTCCATTGGTTAATTGGCCTGTGATTGGATCGCAACTTGCGGCATTGACTGATTTTGGCACAATTCATCAAATCGGATACCCTAAAGCATAACAGGTGAAAACAGGCTGTACGGGTTTGAGGCTTCGGCCCGTAACTTTCGCCCTTGCTCAATTGAATAGCATCGTAATCGGTGACAAACAGGAGCCTGCAACACACTCGCAGACATACGGCCTACAATGATCGAGTTTCAGGCTTGCAATTTTATGTTTCATTTTAATTGGAAAGATATGAAAAAAGTCCATCTATCACTGAGCTTCAGACCTATTTGCTTTATTTGTGATCAACCTATCATATTCATTTCTTGAAAAGCTGGTCTGCACAGTAATCCTTTAATGAACAATTTCATCAGGTTCTCTGAGATTTACCTTTGGAACATTTAATAACCAGAGTTAAATGATTACGTGAAAAGTCCAAATGGTTGTTACTTGCCAATATATGGTAGTTAAAATAAGAATTATATTCTGTAATAATAATAATAAAAATGTAATCTAAGTGTTACAAGTAGTAAAAGTGAATAAAGAATTCCTAGTGAGTTAAGCATTAAAATGTGTTTAAAGTATCTCCCAGTACTATAGCTTGCCAAAATAAGAACAATATCATCATCTGTAGAGGATTAGGTTCACAACAGATATTGTTTGCCTGTCACTTATCTAAACATATGCTATTACAAGTAGGAGGGAACCTGGTTCCAATTGTGGGCTCTTTATTCTTTGAGTAAAAACTTTTTTGAAAAAATAAATAAATTGTGGAATAAAGTGATCTGGTCGTGTACTAAAATAATCTTTGACAACTGGAAATAAATTATGTTCATCTTTCAAATAATAGTTAATACCACGTATGCCTAAAATAATATATATTTTTATGTAGAGTTAAATAAAGTTGCCATATTAAAATTGTAATTAATGTATGTGATATTTGTGTATTCATAATGTGTTTAAAACAAAAATGAATACTGGGACAATGATAAAAATTCACAGCAAATGTCAGTTATTAAGTAATTTAGGTGTTGTAGTATTAAGTTGATATTTGTGGTTTTCTTTTTATGTATTTCATATATTCAACTACAAATTAAATAAGACAAAGTTAAAAAAGACAATAAAACAAAACAAGAAACATATAAGAAAGTCCAATATTTTATTTTTAAGACCAGACATGTACCTTTATGTAATGTAGTTAAACTAATAAACTTACATACAGTACATTCACAGTTAGTTAATAATATTATTGGGATAAATGTTATTTACATGTAAATATGCTCTGAACAATAAAATATATATTTCTAGTTGTCTCTATCTACACTATCAATGGACTTTGCATGTTATTTTATTTTGCTTGTTTATTTGGTATTTCTCAAAATCTGAAAAATCAAGTAGTTTTGAGAAGTTGAAAATGTGATGGCAAAAATTATAATAATACTAATTCTGGAGAAGGAGTCAGTTTTGATTTAATGGTGGCAACATAAAGAGTCTTAATTTGTCTATTGTTTGGCTAATGCAGTGGGGTCAAATACCAAAAATGTAATCTTAATATATGATCCCCATACATTCAAAACAATATGGAATTTTCTAGTTAATAGACAGAGGCTATTCTGTCTGGAGAGATATTCAAAATTCTCTCCCATTTTGCCAAATTTGTATATCTTTCATCTGAGTTCACTAAAACCAGTACTCTATATAAAGTGTAATCTTTAATATTTTGTATTCATAATTCAAAAGCTGTGCATGTTCTAAGATTAATTAATTCTAAATTACTTGAAATTAAACATGAGACAAGTTTAAGTAATTAAGGAATTCGATACTAGGTAATGATGCAAGCCCATAAGGTTTTCAAAGGATTTAATCTTATTTTGAAAGAACAAATCTGCTACAGTGTACAAACAGTTATTAGTCCAATGATTCATTCTTAAAGTAATATTTAAATAACTAAATGTGTCTAAGGGTATAAGGTGTTATTGGAAAGGTAATAAATTATACCTCTTACTTACATAAACCAAAGTTGCTCAAATTCTCTGTAATCCAAATCCAAATCCAAAGTTACCATTTAAAAGCATGGGATAACATCCATCCATGTTATGCCATTTTTTTAAATAATAACTTTGGATTTGGATTTTGGTTACAAAATATATATAGTTTCTAATGGATTGGAAGGATTTCTGAGGTTAAGATGTCCATCTAACCCAAGATAACTTACTTTTTTAGATGTATTCCCCTTATGACTCCTAAATATATTCTAAACTGTCTACAAATGTTAATAGATCATTTCATAAATAAGGATAAAAAATTCTGTATTAGACAAGATATTCTTAGGAGACATTACAATAAAGGACTTTCATCTCTGAGTGTCTTGGAATATTATAATGCTATAAAGTTATCTAATATAGTAAAATGCTCCTTTCCTAATACGATTGCTAAATTATTATTATTATCTTTATTTGTAATGCGCCAACATATTCCGTAGTGCTATACAGTAGTTAAGTACATGCCAAAAACAAAATGAACGTCTTATAAAGAATGGAGGGCCCTGGCTTTGAGCTTAAAATCAAATGTACATAGTGCTTGTTCCAACGCACTGACACAATATTGAAAACTCGCAAACTTACAATCTAAATAGTTTAGGTGTGATACAATAGGGTGACAAATGCAAGATGGCAGTGTGAAAGCAATTTGTTTAGTCAAGTGGAGGTGTCCGTGTGTTGTACAGTAGATTGTGGGTATAAGTGTTATTAAGCTGTGGAGTGTGCAATTGTACATATTAAGGCTGAAGGTAATAAGATTTTTTAAACAGGTGTGTTTTTACTGATTTTTTTGAAGGTTTTGTGGCAGGAAGATTGTCTAATGGAGCGAGGCAAGGAGTTCCAGATAGAATGTGCAGCACAAGAATAATCTTGTAGGCGGGAGTGCGAGGAAGTGAGAAGAGAGGAGGAAAGAAGAAGGTCATTAGCAGAATGAAGGGAGCGGTTTGGAGAGTATTTTGAAACAAGAGCAGAGATATAAAGGGGTGCACTGTTGTTGAGTGCTTTATATGTTAGGGTCATTATTTCAAAAATATAAATTTGATTCTAGAGGCAATGGGAAGCCAGTGAAGTGATTGATAGAGAGGAGCTGCAGACACTGAGCGTTAAATATGGAAGATGAGTCTACAGGAGGCATTCATTATGGATTGGAGTGGAGACAGACGAGAGATGGGTAGGCCAGCAAGGAGTGAATTGCTTTAGTTGAGTTGAGATATGATGAGAGTCGAGATATGATGAATGTATTACAATTTTAGCTGTGTCTTTTGTAAGATAGTGATGTATTTTGGAGATGATTTTTAGGTAAAATTGACAAGATTTTGTTATTGACTGCATGTGAGGAATAAAAGAGAGGGAAGAGTAGACTAAAACCCCAAGACAACTGGCCTGGGAGGTGGGAGCAATGATGGCATTGACAACAGTGACAGATATTTGAGGAGTTAAAGCTGTAGTAGAGGGTGGAAAGATAAGGAGTTCAGTCTTAGACATGTTGAGTTTGAGTTGAAGGGCAGACACCCAGGAGGATATGCTAGAGAGGCAGTTGGAAACTTGAATCATGAAAGAGCTGTGTCATGGATGACAAAAGAGACGAGAGTTTCGATTAGAAGGGGATGGTCAACTGTATCGAAGGCAGCAGAGAGATCCAGGAGGACTAGAATAGAGAAGTGACCCTTTGATTTGGCGGTTAGTAAGTAATTGGTGACTTTTGTGAGGGCTATTTCTGTAGAGTGTTGGGCCCGTAAGCCAGATTGGAAGGGGTTAAGAAGGGAATTAGAGGAAATAAATTGAGTGAGGCGTAGACAAGCAGCTCAAGAAGTTTTGAAGCCAGGGGAAGCTAAACCGATGGAATTAGAAGAATCAATACTCTATCCCACAAGGCTTCAACATTTGATTTGGTTGGGAAATCAGGAGTTTAATGCATAACTTATTTCCATTAACAATTCCAATAAAACATTTATATTTAAGTTTCTAAAATGTAGCCTAGTTAACCTACTACTTTTCTCTTTTATGGAGAGTTTAACCCACTTACATTCAGAATTGTAAAGTTTTAAATCCATTTAAAACTGTTTAATAAATAAATGTCATTGGAGTAATGCCTTGGGACGCATTAAATCAGATTTTACAAAACAATCAATCATTTTTAAATTAAAACATTCCACAACTTGTATAATACAGTAGATACCCACCCAAATAAATATAAAGAAAACAAAAGGCAGTTCAGTCACCACTGGTTTCCTCATAGGGAAAGAGAAACACAAAATGAAAAAAAAAAGCTAAGAAAGTGTTTACCTCTTACCAAGGAAGCAGAACAATACATTGGTTAATCTCCAGACAGAAATTACATATACAATTAAATAAAAGTATTATTACTTACAGTATAAATAAGATGCTATAAATGCCATTAATACCATTAATACAATTCCACAAATAAAGTGCAAGTGTTTAGGTCAATAATCTCTAATCTAAAAGTGGAGAGAAAAACCATTCATGTTTAAGTGTATGCTCTTCTTTCTATCTTAATATATTTGAAACTATAGGTTATTCAGGTGAAATTATATCATTAATTATTTTTGTCTTAGGCAAAACCCCCATTAGGTCCAATTTATGTAATAATAACTTCCCATCTTTAGGAGATCTTATCTTTTGGAGGACATAATTCACATTAATCAGAAGCTTGATTGGAAAGGCATGTTGATATGTAATTGTATTCTCTTTTAAAGGGCTATTACCTCTCTTCATGGTGTGAAAGAGCACAACACAGTATGCTTTTTTATTACACTAAAATAATCTAAAGTTTTATGTTTACATAACAAAGTGTAGCCTGCCTACTGACAGTTTCATGATTAATAACAGATGTCGAGCTGAGCAGTGAAAGCGCAGATTTATAGCAGGTTTTTCCTACACTCAGGAATGCATTAACCAGATAAACTATAACTGACCTTTTAGGTGACTCCAGCAAGTCATACTCTGCATGGATAGATGTGGTGAGGGTTAACCTGTTTTTCTTATGCTCACTACACAGAGCTGTACAGTGTGTCTGGCTAGGGGCATATCAGTGACTCATGTAAACACAGATTTTATTTATTTGATTTCTTAGTGAAAAAAAAAAAAATCAAGAATTATTTCAACCTGCTTTTAGATGATCTTTACTGTAATGTGGTCCAAATTATACTGAATTAACTGGCCTTTAAAACATTTAACAGACAAATCTGAGAATAATTATAATGCTACATATGGAGGATAAAAGTTGTTAAGGTCTTTTGCAGCAATCAATATAAACTCCTTATAGCTGTACAAATAAATTATCACTATGGTTACATCGATGAACATCTTTAGGGCTGATTTAGGTTTAATTATTCTGTGTATATGATGGAAGACATTAATCCCTTCATAATCTGGCCCAACTAAAAATTTGAACATTTCTGGTAAAGGATTAGAGTCAATTGATTCTGTTATGCCTTTTATTTTCAGATAATTGCAACGTGAGCGATCATCCAAATTCTTAGTTTTTTAGTTACGGTGCCATTATTTATCATTAGTTGTTATTTCAAATCAGATTTAACCACTAAGGTCCATTCAAATGTGATTTGGCCAATTGAATAGGGCTCTATATACAGGGAGTGCAGAATTATTAGGCAAATGAGTATTTTAACCACATCATCCTCTTTATGCATGTTGTCTTACTCCAAGCTGCATAGGCTCGAAAGCCTACTACCAATTAAGCATATTAGGTGATGTGCATCTCTGTAATGAGAAGGGGTGTGGTCTAATGACATCAACACCCTATATCAGGTGTGCATAATTATTAGGCAACTTCCTTTCCTTTGGCAAAATGGGTCAAAAGAAGGACTTGACAGGCTCAGAAAAGTCAAAAATAGTGAGATATCTTGCAGAGGGATGCAGCATTCTTAAAATTGCAAAGCTTCTGAAGCGTGATCATCGAACAATCAAGCGTTTCATTCAAAATAGTCAACAGGGTCGCAAGAAGCGTGTGGAAAAACCAAGGCGCAAAAAAACTGCCCATGAACTGAGAAAAGTCAAGCGTGCAGCTGCCACAATGCCACTTGCCACCAGTTTGGCCATATTTCAGAGCTGCAACATCACTGGAGTGCCCAAAAGCACAAGGTGTGCAATACTCAGAGACATGGCCAAGGTAAGAAAGGCTGAAAGACGACAACCAATGAACAAGACACACAAGCTGAAACGTCAAGACTAGGCCAAGAAATATCTCAAGACTGATTTTTCTAAGGTTTTATGGACTGATGAAATGAGAGTGAGTGTTGATGGGCCAGATGGATGTGCCCGTGGCTGGATTGGTAAAGGGCAGAGAGCTCCAGTCTGACTCAGACGCCAGCAAGGTGGAGGTGGAGTACTGGTTTGGGCTGGTATCATCAAAGATGAGCTTGTGGGGCCTTTTCGGGTTAAGAATGGAGTCAAGCTCAACTCCCAGTCCTACTGCCAGTTCCTGGAAGACACCTTCTTCAAGCAGTGGTACAGGAAGAAGTCTGCATCCTTCAAGAAAAACATGATTTTCATGCAGGACAAAGCTCCATCACACGCGTCCAAGTACTCCACAGCGTGGCTGGCAAGAAAGGGTATAAAAGAAGAAAATCTAATGACATGGCCTCCTTGTTCACCTGATCTGAACCCCATTGAGAACCTGTGGTCCATCATCAAATGTGAGATTTACAAGGAGGGAAAACAGTACACCTCTCTGAACAGTGTCTGGGAGGCTGTGGTTGCTGCTGCACGCAATGTTGATGGTGAACAGATCAAAACACTGACAGAATCCATGGATGGCAGGCTTTTGAGTGTCCTTGCAAAGAAAAGTGGCTATATTGGTCACTGATTTGTTTTTGTTTTGTTTTTGAATGTCAGAAATGTATATTTGTGAATGTTGAGATGTTATATTGGTTTCACTGGTAAAAATAAATAATTGAAATGGGTATATATTTGTTTTTTGTTAAGTTGCCTAATAATTATGCACAGTAATAGTCACCTGCACACACAGATATCCCCCTAAAATAGCTAAAACTAAAAACAAACTAAAAACTACTTCCAAAAATATTCAGCTTTGATATTAATGAGTTTTTTGGGTTCATTGAGAACATGGTTGTTGTTCAATAATAAAATTAATCCTCAAAAATACAACTTGCCTAATAATTCTGCACTCCCTGTAAGCACAGAGCATATTTTTTCACAGAAGTTTTTAGTTAGCGAACTTCTATCCAAAAGCAAAGTCTACCTTAGATTGGAAGTCTGCAAGTTTCTATTCTAAGTACTTTGGGAAAGCACCATGGACATTGGATCCCTAGCTCAAAGACAGGGCCCTCCTTGCTTTGCTATATGTTAATTTGTATGTTTCTTTGTCTGAACTTAACTTATGTACAGCGCTACGGAATATGTTGGCACGTTATAAATGAACTATAATAATAATATTAGCAACTATAAAAACTTGATAACTTTAAAAAGGGATTGTACATATTTTTAAATAAAAAGGGCATTCATGGTTATCCTGGATAATATAAGAAGGAGGATTTATCCAGGGAGAAATCTAATCAACAGGAATTTAGATTTTTTTTAGTCAATTGGCAAAGTTTCTCTGTGTTTTCTTTTTTTTCAGTTTGCCTTTCTCTGGATCAATTAACAGTTAACAATTAATCCACATATTGCAGATCAGAGAAGGGTCAAAGTGTTGAATTTGATGGACTAAAAGTATTTTTTCAACCTCAATTACTATGTAACTATGTAACTATAATAAAAAATAAGCTAAAACAGTTTTCAATTAAATTGGCTTCTTTGTTTTTTTTAGGCAGTTCAGCTCCTGCAATAGAATACATACTTGATAATGCTTAAAAATGTGTAGTAAAGCTCACCTTGAAAATATATATAGAGAAGTTGAGCTTCCTTTAGTTTTTTGAATAGTACAAGGAATTTATTTCCACTTCACCATCAGCCCTATTAAATTGGAAGCACGTAGCAGCTTCAGCAAGCCTGCAAAGGCTGCAGGTTGGAAATTTGGCTGTGTTACAGAGCTATTAAATTGGACCATGCGGCGAGTTACAGGCTTGTGACGCAAACCCGTAAACCATATGTCGCACGTTGGATGTGCAGCCTTGAACATGATCAATTAGCCAAACCCGTAGTTACGGGTTTAGATGGAGCCAATGGCAACAGAGATCATCATAATTACGTCACTGAAAAATGGAGGTTGGATTTTAAAGCCTTACGGGCTTCAATTACGAATTTCGATCGGACCCACATTCCAGAAATAATGCAATATTGATAAATCAGTAAATATGATATTCTAGTCCATGCAAGTTCCATTATACGTATTAACACATTGATTGCCCCGATCGGTATAACACGGAAATTAAACTGAAAATAAAGTATTTTATAGTGCAGATTTGCAAGCTTGAGAATGTTGTGCTATTTATTTTAATTAGAGTGGAGATATGGTGTGAGGTCACTAAGGACTTGCCTGTTAACCACTATGTAAAGATAGTTGTAGTACTGATTATATCCAATAAAATGTTAGGCTAAGGCTATTCAGCATATGAGTACAAACTAATAAGAAGAGAGAAAGGAACACTGATTTTATAGCCTATAGGTCCTATATATAGGGATTCAGTCGATTTATGATTAGACCTGGAATAAGTAGTAGAAACCACAATGTATATAAAAAATTACTTTTATTATAGCATATAATCTACATAATGCATCTACATAACATACACATAAATGAGAAAACCATGGCGAGTAAAAGGAAAATGTATATATATATATATATGTTCCAGTCTTGTATGATAGTAGATAATTAGCCAGATGAGTAAATAAAAGTATGCCTCCTAAAGTAAAGTCATTATGGAAATGGGTAAATCACAAGTTACATGTGTTTAAAATTAGTACTCCGGACTACAGGTATCAAAGAATATCTGCAACTAAAAGTAACACCACTACAATCCTACAATCGGTGTTATCATACCATATGATACAGTATATAGAATGTTCTATCAAAATTATACACATAGGTATATATAACAAGGTGCCATATGAGGGGAAGCGGGGGAGAGGCACAACTTCTGCAAAATCTGTGGCCCTAGATTAACTGTGTTATAGTGTAATTACCTAGGATGTACAGTGGAACACACTATAAGTCCTCTAATGTAGAACACATGAAAAAATCTAGCCCAGCTATCCTAACCTGCTTCCCTCAGTACCTTGTCTTCAGAATTCCATTGGTGGTGTGGCTGCAGCTCAGAGAGGAGTCAGAAGTATGCCATTGCAGTCTGGGGATAGAATGCCGGAACCAGAGTTCACACGCTGCACCCCATAGGCGTCTATATACACTGTGGTTTCCACTACTTATTCCAGGTCTAATCATAACTCGACTAAATCGCTATATATAGGACCTATAGTCTATGTAATCAGTGTTCCTTTCTCTCTTCTTATATATTTATTTAAATACCTAACATAATTTTCCCTTAACCTATAAGTACAGCAGAGTGTGTATATTTGCATTTACAGTGCTACGAATATGACTTAAACACCCTAGCGGGTCCTCTATAGTACCTGTTGGCTTTTTGGCCCCATTTGCAGGCTACGGGCTTGAACTCCAGAGAATTTGTTGCAATTTAATAGAATGATTGGAACGTAACAGTTACGGGCTTGACATATCAAAGGATTTGCGGGCATGCAGTTCAAATACCGTAGGCTTTTTTGCCTTTACCCCACAAGTCGTTGGTGGGTTGCTTTAGGGGCCAATTTAATAGCCGCAAGGGTGCGGCCTACGTTACGGGCTATGGTTTTCAACGTTGAGGGAATTTAATAGGGCTGTATATCAATCCTCTTACCAGTGCGGTGAGAAGATTAATTTCAGCTTAAGCAATCTCAACAGGCTTATTCCAAGGTTTCCACCTGTGGGCACAATTCACTCTCTCTCGCTCTCATTTGGGGAAAATAATGTGTAAATCTGTTTTGAGCAATCACTTCACCCCGCGTAAAAGACCTACGAGAAATGCCTTCTGAATTCTCAAAAGGTACCTAAAATCGTAACCAGCAAGTACATGTCCCATTGATATTTTCAACAAGACCATCACATTATTCCAGTTGTAAAATCTCAGCACTCCTAGGTTACTTGTAAAGCTTTTATGAGTGCTGAGATTTAAAAAAAGAGGAAAAGGCAACTGGGACACTATAATGTGTGTCAAATCTGACACAATCTACAAGCAAACACATCAATTGTGCTGAATTTGAAGCTTGATTCTTCAAATCTGACACAACTAAGAGGTTAATACCATCACCCACATGAGCCAAGGAATCCATGGTATAACTGATCAATACCCGCTATGAGCCGGGGATCCCCTGGGATTCACCCTGCCCACACTGTCCGTTATGGCCAGTTAAAATGCACCCCATGCCTGGGAGGTCCTTGACAGAATACAGTGGCATCCAAATTTAACCCCATACCACTTGGGTCCTCAACATTTCTATTTAAGGCCAAAAAGGAGTGCACAGGAGCTCCTCATAGGAGGAGCTGCATTAGAAGTAGTATTTTTTTTCTAGAAAGTCAAGTTTTTAAGTGGAGTCCTATTTCAAAGGGCCAGAAGATCATAGGCCACAATCAAGACTGAAGTGGACAGATTCTTCAATCAACAAGGATAGCCTACTTATCCACGGCAGAAGATTGAGGACCATTGCTTTGTTGTTCATCGCTAGAGGGTGTCACTGAACAGGTAAGAATACTGTCTCCCCCTACAGGTTTTTTTATTTTTTTTTATTTTGTGTAATGTATTTTTCATTTTTTTATTTTTTTATTTTATTTTATAGCTTACATGAGATTCCAATATGGATCTCACAGGGAACCATATGGACCCATATGGCATAGGGGTTAATGTTAGTTGACATGGGGTTCCATGAGGACCCCCATGGTTTTAGTTATTTATACCATGGGGGTCCATTGAGGAAGCCCATGGTATTGGGGTTAATTTTAGATGCATGATAGGGGGTTCACTTTTAGATGCCACAGGGGTCCATTAAGGACCTCTGTGGAATGGGGTTAATATTTAAATGCCATGGGGGTCCATTAAGGACCTCCATAGCAGGGAGTTAATGTTATGTGCCATGGAGGTCCATAGGGACCCTCACACTTCTAAATAAAGATACCATGGGGGTCCATGGAGACCCTCATTGTATAGACCTTAATGTTAGGTGCCATGGGGGTTTATAGAGATAGTGGGTACCATTCATTCACAGCATTGTTATGGAGGCTACTGAGTGTCATACTCAGGGTGCAAGCACACAATAGCACTAGAGAACATTAGGAATCCCCCCTTAGTGCATGTCACTTAGTTTGAGTGGATATTTTTTTAAAGGAGCTACCACTGTGCCCCTTCAGCTTTCTAGTTCCATGCCCATCTTGACCAGTCAAAACTTACGCCTCCTTTCAATCTTTCAAAATGTATGTATTTAGTATACATGTGAGCCAGCGATGAGGCGGTCATCTGGTTCTGACATCTTGTTAATTGACCTTCTGCCGTCTCAATCAATTGTTTGGGAAATTGACCACTATTTTTTTACCACCTGTCTCTTGATATATACCGTAATTATGCTTCAGTCGGTTAACCCCAGGTCTCATGTCAGCCTACCTTCTTTACCTTAGGCCTGTGAGACATCCTTTTTGTTGTGAAACCACCATTTTTAAAGTAATGCAATTAAAATTATCATACAAAAAAGGTGATTTTCCCATAACTAATGTTTTGTGATTCTGTATCTCAGATTATTTTGTGATATACAGATAAAATAACCTCAAAAAATGTTGACACATAATGAAAGTAGTGAGATTTCCAAACTATTAGTAGAACATGGAACAGGCATCAATTTAGTCTAAATTCTTTGATAAAATCAGAATAACAACCAATGAGAGAAAGGTTGATACAATACATCCTCTGTGAATTTCATATTAGGGTTTTTCCCAGTGTTTGTGTGTAAAAAAAAAAGTTTTATATTGAGTCAGCAACCTCATTAGTGAATTTATCAGTATAGGTACAATGACATTATATTACATGGTTTTGAACGTAAATTTATTTAAACTATATTCTACTGGATTAGCAAATGTTGCTTATGTATCTATATAATTTCTAGTTGCGGATGTGAATTATCATTTATGGGGGAAATATACTAAGGAGGTGCTATAAATAATTAATCTTTATAGAAGGATCTTTACGAAAAATGTTTAAATCATAATTCAGAATGGAAGCGGGGATAGTTTGTAAAATGCAGATAGTAAGGTGGAATTTGGATGTATTGCTAAAACAGTGAAATGGGCTGGTTTGAAGCCAAAGGACATGGGTAGTTCAAAATATGTGATTCTGAAGAGCCATATGTGGTGAGATAAGAATGGGAAGATGATAGGGTAGACTATTCGATTTTCATGATGTATTCTTTCCCTCTGTTTCTTCATGTTGACTATCTGTTATATAAAGGGATTTGGTCCAATGAAGGGGTTACCAGAATGGAGATAAAGCATTTGGGATTGGACACCTTAATGAGAATATGAGTTGAACAGGATTGTAAGGATTGCCAAGAAAAGTAAGAATCAAAGAATATAATAGAGGATGAGCAAAGGTATGGTGACGCAAGGTTGTGAGAGAATTAAGAAACAGGCGTTAGTAATTTGAAGAGACAGTGCAGGTAGATGCATAGCAATGGGTGTTGAAGTTTGCTTACAACTTGATCCCTTTAGATTGTAATTTGCAAGTTTTAAATCTTGTAAGATGCTTTGGGGGAAAGCATGTTTGATTTTAAGCTCAAAGCCTAGGCCCTCCATTCTTTTGCAATGTGTTAAAACAGTTTTTTTGCCTTGTATTGAGTCCTGTATAGCACTATGGAATATGTTGGTGTGTTACAAATAAAGGGTAATAATAACTAGCAGGAGATGTCTGGTTATGCACAGGCCATTCAGCTGCATCCAGGTCTGATTGGCTCACAGATATGACTAACTGACTGATATAGGCAACCCGTAAAAAAAAAGTAGATTCAGCATCAGGGCATTGCTTTTAAAAAGAAAACACACAGTGAAACATATTAAGTATTCTAAATCATAATAAAAATTGTTTTATTCTTTAAATAATAAAATAACTTTTACATCTAAGTAAATATTCTAATTCCTAAGAAAATATTTAAAGGCAGATAGTTATATAATTATGAATAATAGCACAGAATCCAAATCCAAACAAGCACGTAAAACTCACATGATATAAAATCAACACTAACAAAATCAGACTATTGACTAATGGATCTATAATTACCCTGTCCGCTGAATAGAATTAAACCAAATCCTGTTGCATCAGTTGATAAAAAATGTATATCTAAAAATAATTCCTTGGGGCATGTTATAAATTGGGTGTAATTAATTACTTACTATAATATTATTCATAATAATATAATTATGATTATAATCATAGTTACTCTAATATTATGCTCTGAGATTCTCTTTAATTTATTCAATGAGGCTATGTATCAAAATACAATAATTAATACATATACTTAATTACGATAATGCCATGAAACAACATATCTTAAATTAGCAGAAAAACATTCTAAAGTTACCAATTATAATGTGCTGTCTGGAATGCATCTGTCTGTGTATGTATGTGTGTATAATGATTTACCAGTCCTTTAAGAAGAGATATCCAGCCAGAGAAAGGTGGTTCAAAGAGAACCTTGAAGCTTCCAATTCACTCTTTTTTATGCCTGTAGTTCAATCCCACCCCCCATACTCTTCCTATTTCTACCTCATTGGTCAGACTAGGCCAGATATCCAACACAAAGTCACTTCCCTGCCAGATTAGGTCAGATGTCCACATAAAGGATTCTTCCACCTCATGGTGGACTGGAATAAACCAGTTTAGACTAGCTTTACCACTCCCATGCATACAAGCCATTTTAATACCTTATGTGGCCACTTGTCTAATTAATCCACTATTCAGAGACATTTAGGGCCCTATTAAATTCCATCCTCGTAAATAAGAGGCTTCTGCTTAAGCCCTACGTACTGCAAAGTTTCTCTAACTTACAATGCTATTACAATCGCCCTGCTGCGAGCAACGTATGAGCTACGCAACAGGGCCGTACGTATCAACACTGCGTACATGTACATGAGGAGTGACAGCCTGCGATATGATATCGCAGGCTCCCGCACCTCAACAAGTAGTGCAGGGGTCCTAAACGGGATCTCCGCCGCAGTCCCTCACATAAGCCCTGCCGTGGGGGGTACTGCAACTCCTCCCCCCCCCCCCCCGGCACCTAAAATTAACCCCCCTCTATGCGGGGGTCCCCATCGGGACCCCCGAAGTGTCCTCACATTAACACCTTGCTGCAGGAGTCCATAGGGACCCCCACAGCCCCCACACAATAACCCCTTGCAGCGGGGGTCACCGATCGGCACCGATCAAGCCCCCGCTGCATTTAATACTTTTAAATTCCCCGCTGCAGCTCCTTAAAGGGCCTGAGGCACACTATTACCCAATCCCGGCCGCGGCACCTACAATTAACCCCCCTTAATGCTGGGGGTCCGCATCGGGACCCCCAAAGTGTCCCCACATTAAGCCCTTTCTCCAGGGGTCCATAGGGACCCCCGCAGCCCCCCCAATTTAACCACCTGCAGCGGGGGTCCCCGAAGGGCACCGATCTTGACCCTGCTGCATTTCAATTTTTAAATTTCCCGCCTCGCTGGTCCTTAAAGGACCGTAAAGGTCTTGAAAGCACTCGCACTAAAAAACATTAACCCCAGGCAACTATAATTAGCCCTATAATTCATGGGGGTCAATACAGACCCCCATAAGGCCTTAATTAACCCTATAACTCATGAAGGTCAATACAGACCCCCATAAGGCCTTAATTAACCCTATAACTCATGAAGGTCAATACAGCCTCCAATAAGGCCTTAATTAACCCTATAACTCATGAAGGTCAATACAGATCCCCATAAGGCCTTAATTAACCCTATAATTCATGGGTGTCTATACAGACCCCCATAAGGCCTTAATTAACCCTATAACTCATGAAGGTCAATACAGACCCCCATAAGCCTCTATTTAACCCCATCAGACCCATAAGGGTATATTATGATACCTATGGGGCTGTTAAAACCCTAACATTAACCACATAAGTGCCATGATGGTCCACAAGGACCATCATGACACTAACTACAAACACTACACTATAACCCCCAATAAACCATTTAATCTATCTAACCCCCCTCTCACTAATCTATTGACACTTACACCACCTACCTACACTACCTACCCCCTAATAAACCTCCCCACCACTCTAATTACAAAAATAAAAAAACCTACCTTACATAAAATAAAAAAACCTAAGTCACCAAAAAAAAAAAAAACTACAGTACAGAAAATACAAAAACCTACAGTACAGAAAATAAAAAAACCTACAGTACAGAAAATAAAATAAAACCTACAGTACAGGAAAAAAAATACATTACAACCCCCCCCCCCCCCCACTACAGAAAAAAAAAAATTACACACCAGAAAAGGAAAGACAGACATACACAATACAATACATAACTACATACAATACATTACATACAATAAATTACAAACAATAGATTACATATAATACATTACATATAATATATTACATATAATACATTACATACAATACAAATCAAATACCCCCTATCTATCTAACATACAATCTATTTAATCTAAAATAAATCATAACTATATCAAATACATCCCCCTATCAATCTAATATACAATAAATCCTAACTACATACACAGACCCTAATTCTAAGCTAAAATAAAATAATTACAGTCCTAACTACATACACAGACCCTAATTCTAAGCTAAAATAAAATAATTACAGTCCTAACTACATACACAGACCCTAATTCTAAGCTAAAATAAAATAATTACAGTCCTAACTACACAGACCCTAATTCTAAGCTAAAATAAAATAATTAAGACCACTTACCTTTAAGATGTCCCTTCAGATCACTAACCTAGGGGTAAAACAAAACAAAACAATTAGTACAAAACATTAACATCAAATAAATAAACATTATTCAATCCTTCAATCCTCTAGATGACTATAAATGAAAAACAGTGGTACAATAGTGGTATACGCAGAACAGCCTAACAGGTTCCTACAAATTTTGTCTAAACTGGACATCTTCAGGGATATTGCATACAGAAATATTATAAAAATAATGAAACCCTTTTATGTTTTGAGATATGCCTATATTCGATTATTGATGAATGATTTGTGTGAGGCATCATGTGTACCATGCTTCCCATATTTTACCCTTCCATATCTCATATTGCATAATTTTTCATTTACACTATGTCTTATTCCTATCCTAAATCAGTTTCCTACACATTTTACTTTATACACTTCTACAAAAAATGAAAAGAAAATGTCAAGTTGTAGAATCACTGCTATGCATATTCCTCTGAAAACCTTATTACTGTAATAACTGGTATTTCTTATATTTTTTTATAATGTTTAGTTAAGTTGGGAAAACTGGTTCTCCCCCTATATTTCATTGTACCCTCTATAAATTCACAATAAAAATAATGATGAAAAAGAGACATTTAAATCCCAATATGCAAAAAAGGGTGGAAAATGTTTTTTGCACCAGGGCTTCCCATGCGCTAGCTTTGCCACTGAGTGGTACTAACTACTTTCTAATATATTAAGAATTCATTTGTGTTTTATAGCTGCTAGAATGAAACATGATGCTTATTGAGAAACTCAGTAATGTGTTTTTATATAAATCATTTATTTTATTTTTTAAGATAATGTATATATATATATATTTTATATATATATATATATATAATTATTTAAAATAAATTAAATGAGATTAGAATTCAAGTCACGAGATTAGAAATCAATAAAGCTTAATATATCTAGTCTGCAGTTTTTTTGAGGGATGGCTTTTGGTGCTGTACACTCAATAACAACAAATGACAATATCTAATTAAATTCTTGATCAATAAAAAATAAATTAAACATAATTCTCCACTATATATCTGATGGTACAGACTGCATATGGTGAAAGAACGTAAAGAATCACTGTGCAATAAAAATAATGGCAGTTAAAAGTATACTTGATTTATAATGATTTATAAAAGTATACTATTATAATGTTTAAGCTTTGTAATGCTAATAGTTATACTTTTTAGCTCTTTCTTTTACAGGTTTCTGCTCGATGCTCTGTGCATGGGAAACTGTTACACTAACTAAATCGTTACCATAGTCTTCCTGTATGTTAAGCTGTGATTTTGGGCTTCGAGAAAAGAGCTAAATGTTTTGGAGCCAAGATAAAATTATTCAATTTTGTGTTTGTATGTAGTTTTCTGCTAAGTATTAAGGGCCCTATTAAATTCCAGCCTCGTAAATAAGAGGCTTCTACTTAAGCCCTACGTACTGCAAAGTTTCTCTAACTTACAATGCTATTAAATTAGCCCTGCTGCGAGCAACGTATGAGCTACGCAGCAGGGCCGTACGTATCTACACTGCGTAAATGTACATGAGGAGTGACAGCCTGCGAGATGATATCGCAGGCTCCCACTCCTCATCAATTGCTGCGGGGGTCCAAAAAGGGACCTCTGCGGCAGTCCCCCACATAAGCCCTGCCGTGGGGCACCTAAAATACCCCCCCGGCACCTAAAATTAACCCCACCCTCAATGTGGCGGTCCCCGTCGTGACCCCCGAAGTGTCCTCACATGAACAACTTGCTGCAGGGGTCCATAGGAACCCCCGCAGCCCTCACACATTAACCCCTTGCAGCGGGGGTCCCCAATCGGCATAGATCAGGCCCCCCGCTGCATTTAAAACTTTTAAATTCCCTGCCGCGGCTCCTTAAAGGGCCCGCGGCACACTAATTGCCAATCCTGGCCGCGGCCCAAAAAATTAACCCCCCTCTATGATGGGGGTCCCCATCGGGACCCCCGAAGTGTCCCCACATCAACCCCTTGCAGGGGGGGTCCCCGATCTGCATAGATCAGGCCCCCCGCTGCATTTAAAACTTTTAAATTCCCCGCCGCGGCTCCTTAAAGGGCCCGCTGCCCACTATTACGCAACCCCGGTCGCGGCACCTAAATTTAACCCCCCTCTATCCCGAAGTGTCCCCACATAAACCCCCTGAAGCGGGGGTCCCCGTTCGGCACCGATCGTGACCCTGCTGCAATTCCTTTTTAAATTTCCGGCGTCGCGGGTCCTTAAAGGACCGTAAAGGTCCTGAAAGGACTCGCACTAAAAATATTAACCCCAGGCAACTATAATTACCCCATTAACTCATGGTGGTCAATCCAGACCACCATAAGGCCTAAATTAACCCATTAACTCATGGTGGTCAATACAGACCACCATAAGGCTCTATTTAACCCATTAACTCATGGTGGTCAATACAGACCACCATAAGGCCTAAATTAACCCATTAACTCATGGTGGTCAATACAGACCACCATAAGGCTCTATTTAACCCATTAACTCATGTGGTCAATACAGACCACCATAAGGCCTAAATTAACCCATTAACTCATGGTGGTCAATACAGACCACCATAAGGCCTTAATTAACCCATTAACTCATGGTGGTCAATCCAGACCACCATAAGGCTCTATTTAACCCCATCAGTCCCATAAGGGTATATTATTACCATTATGGGCCTGTTACAACCCAACATTAACCACATAAGTGCCATGACGGTCCTCAAGGACCATCATGACACTAACTACAAACACTACACTATAACCCCCAATAAACCATTTAATCTAAACTAACCCCCCTCTACACTAATCTATTAACACTTACACTACCTACCTACACTACCTACCCCCTAATAAACCTCCCCAACACTCTAATAAAAAAAAATAAAAAAAACTACCTTACAGAAAACAAAAAAACCTACAGTACAGAAAACAAAATAACCTACAGTACAGAAAACAAAAAAACCTACAGAACAGAAAACAAAATAACCTACAGTACAGAAAACAAAAAAACCTACAGTACAGAAAACAAAAAAACCTACAGTACAGAAAACAAAAAAACCTACAGTACAGAAAACAAAATAACCTACAGTACAGAAAACAAAAAACCTACAGTACAGAAAACAAAATAACCTACAGTACAGAAAACAAAAAAACCTACAGTACAGAAAACAAAAAAAACCTACAGTACAGAAAACAAAGCAACCTACAGTACAGAACACAAAAAAACCTACAGTACAGAAAACAAAAAAATACATTACAACCCCTCTCCCCACTACAGAAAATAAAAAAATTACACACCTGAAAAGGAAAGACAGATAAACACAATACAATACATACATATAATACATTACATACATTACATACATTACATATAATATATTACACATAATACATGACATACAATACATTACATATAATATATTACATATAATATATTACATATAATATATTACATACAATACATGACATAAAATACATGACATTACATACATTACATATAATATATTACATATAATCCAAATCAAATACCCCCTATCTATCTAACATACAATCTATTTAATTTTTAAAAAAAACTAACAATATCAAATACATCCCCCTATCTATCTAATATACAATAAATCCTAACTACATACACAGACCCTTATTCTAAACTAAAATAAAATAATTACAGTCCTAACTACACAGACCCTAATTCTAATCTAAAATAAAATAATTAAGACCACTTACCTTTAAGATGTTGCTTCAGATCACTAACCTATGGGTCAAACAAAACAAAATAATTAGTACAAAACATTAACATGAAATAAATAAACATTATATACATTCTAAATATTCAACTCACCTTTCCATCATGTCCCGTCATTGTTTAGCTCTTCCGGCGCGGCCCTGTTAAAAAAAAACACAATACATTAATACATTAATACAAAATAAAAACAATAAATAAAATAAACATATAAACATCTAAATATACATTTAACTTACCTCCCCGCGATGTCCCCGGCCTTCTCTCCTTCAGCCCCGGCTGGGCCGCAGAACCATGTATTTGATATAGTTAGAATTTATTTTAAATTAAATAGATTGTATGTTAGATAGATAGGAGGTATTTGATTTGAATTATATGTAATATATTATATGCAATGTATGTAATGTCATGTATTGTACGTAATGTATTATGTGTAATATATTATATGTAATATATTATATGTAATGTATGTAATGTCATGTATTGTATGTAATGTATTATGTGTAATATATTATATGTAATATATAGTGATGTCGCGAACCTAAAATTTTCGGTTCGCGAACGCGAACCGCCGCAAATGTTTGCGAACCGGCGAACATCGGCGAACCGCCATAGACTTCAATGGGCAGGCGAATTTTAAAACCCACAAGGACTCTTTCTGGCCACAATAGTGATGGGAAAGTTGTTTCAACGGGACTAACACCTGGACTGTGGCATGCCGGAGGGGGATCCCATGGAAAATTACATAGTTGATGCAGAGTCTGGTTTTAAGCCATAAAGGGCATAAATTACCTAACATTCCTAAATTGTTTGGAATAACGTGCTTTAAAACATCAGGTATGATGTTGTATTGATCAGGTAGTGTAAGGGTTAGGCCCGCTTCACAGTGACAGACCAAACTCCCCGTTTAACGCACCGCAAACAACCACAAACAGTCCATTTGCACAACCGCAAACTCCACATTTGCACAAGGTTGGATACCAAGCTAGCCATGTCCCGTTCCTTGTCCTCACTGATGTCATTGAAGGTCTCTTCCTCCACCCAGCCACCAAGGGTCCCCGAAAGGTGACAACAAGCCCCCTGGGACGCCTGCTGTGTTTGGTCTTCCACCTCCTCAAAGCCACCTTCCTCTTCTGACTCCTCTTCTTCAGACTCCTCTCACTGCATTGCCTCTCTCTGCATTATTATAAGGTGTGTTAAGTAGTACTACTCTTATCAGTTTAAAACCTGTTACAGCACATATCAGGGGGCGTGTATAAGGCCTGGATTTTTAGAACCAGGAGATGGAAAAAGATTCTTTGTTGGTCGTATCACTTCAATTTTGGGGCACGGCACGTGCAGTCAAAGGTGCCACCAGATAGGAGTGACGTGTTTGTAAGTACTACTCTTATCAGATTAATACTTGTTACATCACCTATCAGGGGGCGTGTATAAGGCCTGGATTTTTAGAACCAGGAGATGGAAAAAGATGCTTTGTTGGTCTTATCACTTTAATTTTGGGGCACGACACGTGCAGTCAAAGGTGCCACCAGATAGGAGTGACGTGTTTGTAAGTACTACTCTTATCAGTTTAATACTTGTTACGTTACCTATCAAGGGGTGTGTATAAGGCCTGGATTTTTAGAACCAGGAGATGGAAAAAGATGCTTTGTTGGTCGTATCACTTCAATTTTGGGGCACAGCACGTGCAATCAAAGGTGCCACCAGATAGGAGTGGCGTGTTTGTAAGTACTACTCTTATCAGTTTAATACTTGTTACGTCACCTATCAGGGGGCGTGTATAAGGCCTGGATTTTTAGAACCAGGAGATGGAAAAAGATGCTTTGTTGGTCGTATCACACAATTTTGGGGCATTTTGTGACATTAGATTCTTACGCTCAAACATGTCCTTTACAGGCACCTGACTATGGGCAGATGAGCAGGAACTGCTCAAGGTGAGAGACGGAGTGGCGGATGGTTGAGAGGGGGCAAGGAGGACAGCAGTGGTTGATGTGGCTTATGATGCTGCACCAGGAGGAGGATGGCGGCTTTGAGTTTGTGTGCTGCTTGTACTCATGTGTTGATCCCATTGGCGTTTGTGATGTGACATCATTTGCCTACGCAAAGCAGTTGTACCTAGGTGGGTGTTGGACTTCCCACGACTCAGTTTCTTTTGGCACAGGTTGCAAATGGCATCGCTGTTGTCAGAGGCAGACACACACAAAAAATGCCACACTGCTGAGCTCGGTGGTGACGGCATTCTGGTGGTGGCAACAGCATGCATTGATTGGCGTGCTGTCTGGCTGACCCCGGGTGCTGATGCATGCTGTCTGACTGTACCACTAGCTCGTTCCGATGACCTCCCTCTACTTCCAACTCGTCTCCTCCTCCTCTCTGTCTCCCCATCTGAACTTTCCCCCTGTTCTTCTTCTCTTCTAGCAGGCACCCACGTGACATCCACGGACGCATCGTCATCATCATCACCCGCCTCACTTGTATATGACAACTGAACAAAGGAAGCAGCAGCGGGTACATCATCATCATCATCATCACATCGTACGTACATGTGTGTAATGCTGCCTGACTGAGACATATCCTTGTTATCTACATTCTCTGGCAATAATGGTTGCGCATCACTCATTTCTTCAAACTGATGTGTAAATAACTCTTCTGACTGATCAATTGAATTGGCTGTGGTACTAGTGTTGGTGGTGGCGGCAGGCGGGTGAGTGGTAACTTGAGAGGTGCCCGAAGCTAAGCTGGAGGAGGATGGTGCGTCAATGTTACAAGCGGAAGCTGTAGAAGATTGGGTGTCCTGTGTTAGCCAGTCAACTACGTCCTCTGAACTTTTCAAGTTCAGGGTAACTGGCCTCTGAACACTGGGCATTATTGTAGGGCCAAAGGGAATCACAGCACCACGACCACGACGGCCTCTGCGGGGTGTCCTGCCTCTGCCTGTCATTTTTTTTTAAATGTGGACTGTTGGTACCCCAACTAGACTGGATTGGTTGAACTTGGCACAGTACTTGTAAGCAGGACACACACTATGGGTAGCGGTCAAGCAAATGAACTTTGATTGACGATCAGGCAAATGCACTTAGATTTAAGAAAATAAAAGTTTGGGTTTTTTAAATGTGGACTGTTGGTACCCCAACTAGACTGGATTGGTTGAACTTGGCACAGTACTTGTAAGCAAGACACACTCTATGGGTAGCGGTCAAGCAAATGAACTTTGATTGACGGTTATGCAAATGCACTTAGATTTAAGAAAATAAAAGTTTGGGTTTTTTAAATGTGGACTGTTGGTACCCCAACTAGACTGGATTGGTTGAACTTGGCACAGTACTTGTAAGCAGGCCACACACTATGGGTAGCGGTCAAGCAAATGAACTTTGATTGACGGTCAGGCAAATGCACTTAGATTTAAGAAAATAAAAGTTTGGTTTTTTTAAATGTGGACTGTTGGTACCCCAACTAGACTGGATTGGTTGAACTTGGCACAGTACTTGTAAGCAGGACACACACTATGGGTAGCGGTCAAGCAAATGAACTTTGATTGACGGTTATGCAAATGCACTTAGATTTAAGAAAATAAAAGTTTGGGTTTTTTAAATGTGGACTGTTGGTACCCCAACTAGACTGGATTGGTTGAACTTGGCACAGTACTTGTAAGCAGGACACACACTATGGGTAGAGGTCAAGCAAATGAACTTTGATTGACGGTCAGGCAAATGCACTTAGATTTAAGAAAATAAAAGTTTGGGTTTTTTAAATGTGGACTGTTGGTACCCCAACTAGACTGGATTGGTTGAACTTGGCACAGTACTTGTAAGCAAGACACACACTATGGGTAGCGGTCAAGCAAATGAACTTTGATTGACGGTTATGTAAATGCACTTAGATTTAAGAAAATAAAAGTTTGGGTTTTTTAAATGTGGACTGTTGGTACCCCAACTAGACTGGATTGGTTGAACTTGGCACAGTACTTGTAAGCAGGACACACACTATGGGTAGAGGTCAAGCAAATGAACTTTGATTGACGGTCAGGCAAATGCACTTAGATTTAAGAAAATAAAAGTTTGGGTTTTTTAAATGTGGACTGTTGGTACCCCAACTAGACTGGATTGGTTGAACTTGGCACAGTACTTGTAAGCAAGACACACACTATGGGTAGCGGTCAAGCAAATGAACTTTGATTGACGGTTATGCAAATGCACTTAGATTTAAGAAAATAAAAGTTTGGGTTTTTTAAATGTGGACTGTTGGTACCCCAACTAGACTGGATTGGTTGAACTTGGCACAGTACTTGTAAGCAGGACACACACTATGGGTAGCGGTCAAGCAAATGAACTTTGATTGACAGTCAGGCAAATGCACTTAGATTTAAGAAAATAAAAGTTTGTTTTTTTTAAATGTGGACTGTTGGTACCCCAACTAGACTGGATTGGTTGAACTTGGCACAGTACTTGTAAGCAGGACACACACTATGGGTAGCGATCAAGCAAATTAACTTTGATTGACGGTCAGGCAAATGCACTTAGATTTAAGAAAATAAAAGTTTGGTTTTTTTAAATGTGGACTGTTGGTACCCCAACTAGACTGGATTGGTTGAACTTGGCACAGTACTTGTAAGCAGGACACACACTATGGGTAGCGGTCAAGCAAATGAACTTTGATTGACGGTTATGCAAATGCACTTAGATTTAAGAAAATAAAAGTTTGGGTTTTTTAAATGTGGACTGTTGGTACCCCAACTAGACTGGATTGGTTGAACTTGGCACAGTACTTGTAAGCAGGCCACACACTATGGGTAGCGGTCAAGCAAATGAACTTTGATTGACGGTCAGGCAAATGCACTTAGATTTAAGAAAATAAAAGTTTGGGTTTTTTAAATGTGGACTGTTGGTACCCCAACTAGACTGGATTGGTTGAACTTGGCACAGTACTTGTAAGCAAGACACACACTATGGGTAGCGGTCAAGCAAATGAACTTTGATTGACGGTTATGCAAATGCACTTAGATTTAAGAAAATAAAAGTTTGGGTTTTTTAAAAGTAGACAACTAGTAAACAATATTATATTGTATGCGTTGTGCACACACAGTATAAGCTGTGAGCCTGACACACACACTGGCAAGCAGGGGCTAGCAGGGAGACAGGCAAATGAAGTTAAAATACACAGAAAAAAAACGAAGAAACAAAAATGATGTTATAGCCCTAAAAAGGGCTTTTTGGGGTGCTGTGTTTACAGCAGAGATCTGATGAGTCCTTCAGCACTGCATTGGACACTGAATAAACTTGCCTAGCTATTGATTTCCCTATTCAATCAGCAGCACCTACACTCAGACTCCTCTCAGTAAGACTGCAAGTTAGTTATGATTCCAAAATGGCTGCTGTCCATGAGGTAGAAGGGTGTGGAAGGGAGTGTATGCTGCTGATTGGCTGGAATGTGTCTGCTGACTGTGACATGCAGGGTCAAAGTTTGCTCAATGATAAAGTATTGGGGGCAGGTCGAATCTCGCATATGTTCGCTGTTCGCCGCGAACCCGAACATGCTATGTTCGCCGGAAACAATCCGCCGGCGAACTATTCGCGACATCTCTAGTAATATATTATATGTAATGTATGTAATGTCATGTATTGTATGTAATGTATGTAATGTATTATATGTATGTATTGTATTGTGTTTATCTGTCTTTCCTTTTTAGGTGTGTAATTTTTTTATTTTCTGTAGTGGGGAGTGGGGTTGTAATGTATTTTTTTGTTTTCTGTACTGTAGGTTTTTTTGTTTTCGGTACTGTAGGTTTTTTTGTTTTCTGTACTGTAGTATTTTTTGTTTTCTGTAAGGTAGGTTTTTTTTATTTTTTTTATTAGAGTGGTGGGGAGGTTTATTAGGGGGTAGGTAGTGTAGGTAGGTAGTGTAAGTGTTAATAGATTAGTGTAGAGGGGGGCTAGTTTAGATTAAATGGTTTATTGGGGGTTATAGTGTAGTGTTTGTGTTTAGCGTCATGATGGTCCTTGAGGACCATCATGGCACTTATGTGGTTAATGTTGGGTTGTAACAGGCCCATAATGGTAATAATATACCCTTATGGGACTGATGGGGTTAAATAGAGCCTTATGGTGGTCTGTATTGACGACCATGAGTTAATGGGTTAAATAGAGCCTTATGGTGGTCTGTATTGACCACCATGAGTTAATGGGTTAATTAAGGCCTTATGGTGGTCTGGATTGACCACCATGAGTTAATGGGTTAATTTAGGTCTTATGGTGGTCTGGATTGACCACCATGAATTAATGGGTTAATTAAGGCCTTATGGTGGTCTGGATTGACTACCGTGAGTTAATGGGGTAATTATAGTTGCCTGGGGTTAATATTTTTAGTTCGAGTCCTTTCAGGACCTTTACGGTCCTTTAAGGACCCCGAGGCGGGAAATTTAAAATTGAATTGCAGCAGGGTCACAATCGGTGCCGATCGGGGACCCCGCCTGCAATGGGTTTATGTGCGGACACTTCGGGGGTCCCGATGGGGACACCCAGCATAGAGGGGGGTTCATTTTACGTGCCGCGGCCGGGATTGGGTAATAGTGTGCCGCGGCCCCTTTAAGGAGCCGCAGCGGGGAATTTAAAAGTTTTAAATGCAGCGGGGGCCTGATCAGTGCCAATCGGGGACCCCCACTGCAAGGGGTTAATGTGGGGGTGCTGCAGGGGTCCCGATAGAGACCCCTGCAGCATGGGGATGTGTATAGGGTGCAGGGGGGAGCCTCACACTGCTGTCTCGGGCTGTTCTGAGGCAGCACGTAGAGGCTTTAGGATCCCTTGCGTGCACTTTTTGTCCACGTAGGGATTCTTACGATATGCGAGAATCATGCGTAGATTTAAGGCTACGTAGCTCTCTCGGAGCCTATTCTCTGCCATTTTATCGCAGTCATATCGCAAAGCAGGCTGCGAGAGATTCGGTACTCGCAAACAGCAGGAAAACTGTCTTTTGCGAGCACCGAGAGAACTACGAGGGATAATTTAATAGGGCCCTAAATGTTTAAAGAAAACTGCACTATGATATATTACAGAGATAATGTTTGTATGCATTTGTGTGGTTATTGCTATTTTCTTGCTTTAGAATAAATAATTATTCAAAAGCAAAAAGCTATTATATTTTCAAAGAGCTAACTATTATGTATCTGTTCATTTGTTACGTACATCTAAAAGGCCAAAGAATATCTTCTAAACATACCTCCTTTGATCAGACTATGATAGAAATATAAAAGGTTTTACTGCTGCTTCAATTATCAATTCAGAAAACAGGAAGTCATCTGTACAAACTAAATGCACAAACCTTTTTTTCATCTAACCCCTTTTCTAAGGAATAGCACTTTTAATTATTTTACAGTAATTATCTATACATTTTGCTACATTAGAGCAGTTTCAATGATTATCTGTCAAGCTAACAACAGTTGTAGAAATAAATAGTTTGAAATACATTTGACCCCTTCTGTTGCTACACAGCAGAAAGGATGCAACACTTTTTCCGCATTTTTCAGATGAGTATATAAAAAATCAACAACAAATATGATATATAAATTTCCATCTAAAATAAATAAAGGCTAATTCACTTTTATAGATAAAAAGGTTATATCCCAAAAAATAAAAGTATATAAATAAATAAAGATATATATCACATATTATAACTGTCAAACTGCCATTCGTCGTCAAGTTTGCGAGCCTCACGTAGCGAGGCAAGTCGTTGAAGCACAGAAGTCTTCCAAGCTCGCAGCACTTAGTCGATGAGCGCCAAAGGCTCTCATCGGCTGCGAGCCTCGCATAGCGAGGCGAGCAGTTGAGGCATTGAAACTCGGAGCACTTTGGCAGAAATTAGTGCCAAAGGGGCTCCTGAGAGCTTTGCTAAGCGAGGTGAGCAGTCGAGGAATTGAAAAACGCGGGTCTTAGGCAGTAATGAGAGGAAAGCAGTTCAGGCATTGAAGTACACAGGACTTAGCCTCCAAGCAGTTAGGAAACGCAGGATTGCCTTAGGCTGCAAGCAGTTGAGGAATGCGGGACTTAGAAAAAAAAATTGCGAGGTCACAAAAATACGAAGTTAACGGCCAAACCGGGCAAATCGAAAAACAAGAAAAACAATAAAAAAATAAATAAATAAATAAATAAAACATCACACACAGCACGGGAGGACCGCCAGGACGTCTGGGAGTGAGGTTCCATGCAAATTTAAGTCTTATTTGCTGAGGTTCAGCACCCAAAAATCGGCTGAGAGAGAAAAAAAAATGGTGGACAAAAAAAATGAAAACGAGGCTACACGACCCCGAAGCGCGTATGACTTTGACAGGGACGTACAAGGTACAAAAATACACTATTAGGAAGGACGGGAAATGCTCACAAGGCGAGTAAGACATACACTATAGCCAACATTTTATAACAGTAACTTGCAAATCTACACATTACGATTCGGAAATGGCGGCTTTCCTGCCTAAACAACGGTTTTGTCTCGCACACGCAGCCTATATATAGGGCACACTTGGCACATTGCTGACACTTCCTCCCCAGGTGATGACAGTCTGAGTGGACATTTTCTGCTGCCAGAAAATCTAAAGAGATTGTTAGCTCTTCAGGATACTGATTACTGGATATTAATTAAAAATAGATAAAGTATATTAATTGATTAATAAATTAATTAATTATTATAAAAAAAGCACACTCTTATATTTTACACTGACCTTACTTTACATAAATGCTTAGCTCTTTATAATATATGTATTAATTTATTATTTAATTATTAATGTACATAAATTTATTAATTAGTAATTCATAATCATTATCAAAACAATTATACTGACTTTACTTTATGAATACATAAATGCTTACCTCTTTATAATAGATTTATTCATTGATTCATTAATTATTAATTTACATTATTTAATAATAAATATTTAGTAATCATTATCACAAAAAAAAATTTGGACTGCTTTTACTTTATGAATACACTTGCCCGTCAAAAAATTACGTCAATAGAATTGTAAGGCAGGAAATGCTGTTTGCTACACAAAGTAAGTATTTTGGTTGTGTGAGTACCTTCAACGCTCATTGCAAGCCTCTCCCCCCCCTCTACTTGACAGGTGGTGCTCATTGCAAGCCTCTCCCCCCCCTCTACTTGACAGGAGGTGCTCATTGCAAGCCTATCCCCCTTCTACTTCCTTTCCCTCCCCTGTGTCTCTACTCCCCTCTCCCTCCCCTGTGTATCTTCCCCCCTCTCCCTCCCATGTGTCTCTTTCCCCTGTGTCTCTTTTCCCTCCTCGCCCTTCCCTGTGTATCTTCCCCCCTCCTCCCTCCCGAGTGTCTCTTTCCCCCTTCCCCTGTGTCTCTTTTCCCCCTCCTCTCCCTCCCCTGTGTCTCTTCCCCCTTTTCTCTCTCCCCTGTGTCTCTCTCCCCCCTCTCCCTCCAATGTGTCTCTCCCCACTACGAGTTGTTGCTAACACTTGCGGGCTCGCGCAGCAAACCGCAGCCCTCGCGTAGCAAGAGGGCTGCGGGCGAGGGCCTCAGTTGCTGGCATGGAGCGCCGAAGCAACTGCGACCCTTGCAAACTTTACGTCGCAACGAAAACAACACGAGACACCAACTATGACCATCGCAAACTTTACCTCGCAACGCAAACAACATACGAGACAGGTTAACACACATTACGAACTCGCAACACTCGGACGCAACTCGCGAACATTACAAAATTTAAAACACAATAAATACACACAGCACATACATAAAAAGCTTACCTACAGCAAGAGGGAGCATCCAGGACCTCAAAAAACAAACTTACACCTTCATTTCACTCAAAATAAAAGAGTTTAAACACTAAAATATTTGCTAAGCGAGAGAAAAAACTGGACGCCGAACAAAACGAAAACAAGGCTACAAACTCAAACAACATACGAGACACGTTAGCACACATTACGGCCTCGCAAAAATCGGACGCAACCCGCGAACAAAACAAAATGTAAAACACAATAAATACACACAACACATACATAAAAACCTTACCTATACCAAGAGGGAGCATCCAGGACCTCAAAAAAGCAACTTACACCTTCATTTAACTCAAAATAAAAGCGTTTAGACACTAAAAAATTCTCTAAGCAAGAGAAAAAATGGCCGCCAAACAAATCGAAAACGAGGCTACAGCACTCTAAACACAAACACCACAATAAACTCGCAAAACACCACAATAAACTCGCAAAACACCACCAAAGGCCTACGGATATTCCGCTAAGACGCATACCACACAATACCCGCCATTTTACGCCAATGCGGAAGTACACGACTACGCTAACGGTTTGGTCTCGCGCACGCACAGTATTACACTGCACACATTCAGCACGCTTACACAGCAGCTCCACACCACTAATGCTGCAGCAACATCAAAACAGATTGCAGCTCTTCAACACAATGCTTCAAAATAGGTAAAGTATATTCATTTATTAATGTATTACATATTTCATTATTACACACCAAACAGCATTAGCTACCTTACAATTTCATTGCCGTCATTTTTTGACGGGCAATTCGCTAGTATTTATATAAAAATGTATATATAATACATTAAAGAATCACCATATTCAATATTTAAAATATACTATTTTGAAGAACTACACTTGAAAATATGCAACATATGTTTTAAACGTAAAAATGAATAATAGAGCCTCCAATTTCAAAACTGTAAAATGTATAATTTTTAGTTTTTGCTGATATTGTACATGAAGTAAATGTAGATTGTGAATACACAATTTATAAAAGACAAACCCTCAAGAGACACATAATCAGGTGAAAATTAACATTTGCAGTAAATAATAGCTGCATATAAAAGTTAAAACATTTCTTTTTTTTGTTTGCTTTGTAAAATATTTTGCCATTAGAAAGTTTAAAAAAATCCAACAGTGGTCCTTTAAAGCATCATCAAAATTAGCATGGTGTTTGGCTTTACTTAAAGTGCTTCCATATAAATAGTATCTAGCATTCTTCTTTAAGTTTAAAATTCTTCTTTTTTGTACGTAACCCTTACGTAAATTACCTTGCTATAAAAAAAATGGGAGGGAAAAAAAGTGCCCAATGGTGTAAATAAAAATATGAGGTATATGTATAGTTCCAATGAGTGCCGTATCTGTAGTTGCCACATGTCTGCTTGTGGATATCTGGTTGGATGTATCTTATGGACAATTAATACTGTTAAAAGAATTAAGCTCCTAAATCTTAATATCCATCATCACTGTAATATTCTTTCGTAAATCTGGTGGCTTTACCACATAGAAAACGTTTTAACTGGTTTTAACTAGTTATTCATATGGGTGCTTATGTTTATCTACCAAGGGCCTCATTCAATTGCGATGTGGTCAATTGAATAGGACCCTAAAGAAGCACATAGCATATTTTTATTAAAGAAGTTTTTAGTTAGTGAAAACCTTTCTTTTGGATAGATGCTTGCTAACTAAAAACTTCTTTAAAAAATATATGTTATGTGCTTATTTAGGGCCCTATTCAATTGGCCAAATTGCAATTGAATGAGGGCCCAATAATTTAATTATTAATAGTATGATTGTATATACTTTTTTTGGGAACATTCTTATCTCTTAATAAAAGCAGCTAGATCAATGTCCTTATTTAAGCCTTCTGGCTCAAGAGTACCCATTCTACATATGCACTTGGGTTCCTCCTGTCTGAGTTTCAGGAGTCGCTTTCTACATTTTTTACAAGGTATTATAGTTTCTATGGCTTGAATTATAAAGCCATCAAGATCTTAATTATGTTGTGGATGGAAAAGCCAATATTCAGCCTTCCTTTCAGGTTTTCTGGTGCTCTCAAAATCTCCCTTTTAGAGATCGTTTTTTTCTTCCAATATATTATTTATTGCACTTGCAGGTTATAGCATAAACTACATACTCTGTCCTGCAATTCATATGATCTCTTATCTTGAGTGTTTTCCCCTTGCTTGTGGACTCAATGATATTGGCTTTTCCCTTCTTAAGATGTTTACATGTCTCACAATTTTTTGCTCCACATTTAAAACATTCAGTGTTTTTTGGAGCCAATCGTTTTCTTCACATTGTTTTATATCTCTCTGCTTGCAAGGAGTTAGCTTGTTCTTGAGATTTGTATTCTTTTTTTTTTAATATAACCACTGGTTGTACTGGTAGTATTTTTTTTAGATATTCCTCTTTTTTGTATATTGGCCAAAGACTTTTCACAGTGTTGGTGAAGTGTCTTGCTCCCTTGTTGTATGTTGTTAGGAATCTATATTCGGTCGATTTTTTCATTTGATTTGATTTCCTTTCTTTCAGTTGTTTGTTTTTCCCAGTGAATAAATCCTAACGATTTATAGCTTTTGTTTTTTCATAGGCCTCTATAATTGTATTTTCATTGTGTTCTTTCTCTTTAAATTTTTTCATGAAAATTATGCTTTCCTTCTCAAAATCACTTTCATGATAGCAATTGCGCTTCAGATGTTGGAATTGTCCGAATAGTATGTTTTGGATCCATTTTGGATTGTATCCACTCCTGCATTAAGGTATCCATTTGTGTCTGTAGATTTTCTATACAGACTGGTGGTAACTTTTGTATCTTCACCCATCAGCACCACACCCAAAAATGTAATTTTTGTTTATCAGTAGTTTTCAAATTTAATGTATAGGAATTTACATATACTAGAAAATAGCCAATCATTGCATCCTCTGAGTTCTCCCAAATAATGATAATATTGTCTATATATCTTTTCCATTTGATGATATTTCTGTAGAAGGGGTTTGCTGTCCATAAAAAGAGGTCTTCCCAATACCCCATATATAGGTTTGTGAAACTCAGTGCAAAGCGTGCTCCCATTGCAGTCCCCTTAATATGTAGGACGAAAAGATCTTGAAACATAAAATAATTGTTATGCAGTAGGAAATAGATGGAATCCAAAATGAAATCCCTCTGTACAGTGTCTAGATTACTACTCTATGCTAGGCATGTCTGTATTACATTTTTAGTTGCAAGATCACAATCCAGTAGTGTTGTGCATTTTGTTTGGTAAAACAAGGAGGTTATATACTTCTGTTATTTACATTTGTGAGTTTTCAATCTTGTGTCAGTGCCTTGGAAACAAGGTCTATGTACGTTTGATTTTATGCTCAAAAACAGGGCCCTCCATTCTTTACAAGGTGTTTAATTTGTTTTCTGCTATGTACTCAACCCCTGTACAGCGATACAGAATATGTTGGCGCAATATAAATAAAGATAATAATAATAATATGGTTGTCCATTGGTCTTTGCTACTACCACATACACAAACTCTTATAGTATGCCTCTTTTAACATGTAAGAGTTAAAACATTTTCCTGTTAAAATGAAATACTTCTGTAAGTTGGTATATTTTATCAAAACAAGACTTGGCCAGCCCAAGTCTTAAATATTTTCACAGAGGTAAGAAAGTCCTCGCAGAATGATATATTTAAGTGCGCTATGACATACACATTTAATTTCAATTCTCCATTGTCTCATATCAAGCACTTGTTAGATAAACGCACAGTGGTCTAGTCTCTAACAAACCAATACTTGGCAAACAATATGGAACCCGCAGTCACACAAATGAATATTAATCCAATTTAATATTTTGTACCAGAGCGCTATCAAGTGGCTAGAAACAGATATACACAACATATTTATACATTTATTTTAATTCATACATATACATGCAGAAGGGGAGTAACTATTTGTGATTGGTTGTGACAATGAGGAAGAAATAGTTATCTAAAGGAGAGAGAGAATATTCTGGGACTTTGGCTGTTTTTCCTGGTCTTTTGTCTCTTCCTGAGTCTTTTCGTCCGTACTATTGTCTGACTTATCTGACACTCCTGTCTATGACAAACTTAACTGTCATCCTTGGGCATAAACCTATGTCCCCTTCATATCTTCCCTAAGATATATTACTATATATGTCTATCCTAATTCTACTCAATCTCTACAACTCTTTCTAACAATCCAATATTACAAAGAGGGATTACTTCAGACAATCTTTAGAAGAAATCCTAAAATGACAGGTTTTATCCAGAAATCCTATACATGGTATGTATAAACTGTTTTAACTTAATAATTTGTAGTAGAGGTAAAATTAGCCCAATATACCACAATCCTTCTGTTACGCTTTTGGGAGTAGTCACAGACCCAAACTAAATAGCATCTTCTTTCCGGTTTGTAGGTGTTAATATATTTCAATCTGTCCCCAAATTTCTTATAACAGACTGATTGACTTTATTCAATAATGTAACCATTTAACTCTGTTACAAAACCAATAATTAAAAACACCTATACAACAAACCATACTTGCCAATTCTCAACATATACAGTGCCTTGCAAAAGTATTCACGCCCCATTGACTTTTTACCTATTTTGTTACATTACAGCCTTAAGTTCAATGTTTTGTTAATCTGAATTGTATGTGATGGATCAGAACACAATAGTCTAAGTTGGTGAAGTGAAATGAGAAAAATATATACATAAAACTATGTTGTAGAAATAGAAAACAGAAAATTGGCATGTGCGTATGTATTCACCCTCTTTGTTATGAAGCCCATAAAAAGCTCTGGTGCAACCAATTACCTTCAGAAGTCACATAATTAGTGAAATGATGTCCACCTGTGTGCAATCTAAGTGTCACGTGATCTGTAATTACATATACACACCTGTTTTGAAAGGCCCCAGAGGCTGCAACACTTAAGCAGGAGGCACCATTAACCAAACACTGCAATGAAGACCAAGGAACTCTCCAAACAAGTAAGGGACAATGTTGTTGAGAAGTACAAGTCCAGGTTAGGTAATAACAAAATATCCACATTTTTCATGATCCTCAGGAGCACCATCAAATCTTTAATAACCAAATGGAAAGAACATGGCACAACAGCAAACCTGCCAAGAGACGTCCAAAACTCATAGACCGGGTAAGGAGGGCATTAATCAGAGAGGCAGCACAGAGACCTAAGGTAACCCTGGAGAAGCTGCAGAGTTCCGCGGCAGAGACTGGAGTATCTGTACATAGGACGATAATAAGCTGTACGCTTCATAGAGTTGGGCTTTATGGTAGAGTGGCCAGAAGAAAAACATTACTTTCAGCAAAAAACAAAATGGCATTTTTTGAGTTTGCGAAAAGGCCTGTGGGAGACTACCAAAATGTATGGAGGAAGGTGCTCTGGTCTGATGAGACTAAAATTAAACTTTTTGGCCATCAAAGTAAACGCTATGTCTGACAATGACCCCAAACACACTGCTAAAGCAACTCTTGTGGTTTAAGGGGAAACATGTAAATGTGTTGGAATGGCCTAGTCAAAGCCCGGACCTCAATCCAATAAAAAATCTGTGGTCAGACTTAAAGATTGCTGTTCACAAGTGCAAACCATCCAACTTAAAGTAGCTGGAGCAGTTTTGCAAGGAGGGATGGGCAAAAATCCCAGTGGTAAGATGTGGCAAGCTCATGGAGACATATCCAAAGTGACTTGGAGCTGTGTTTGCCCCAAATAGTTATGCACATTGACTTTTCTGTTATTTTCTCCTATTTGGCTCTACAAAGTATTGAGGGTGAATAGTTATGCACGTTGACTTTTTTTGTTATTTTGTCTTATTCGTTGTTTGCTGCACAATAATAAAAAAAAAAACATCTTCAAAGTTGTGGGCTTGTTCTGTAAATTAAATGATGCAAATCCTCAAACAATCCATGTTAATTCCAGGCTGTTAGGCAACAAAACACAAAAAATGCCAAGGGGGATGAATACTTTTGCAAGGCACTGTATAATCTTGTATCACACAGTCAACAAAACTGTCTTACACCATTATTGATTGAAGTGACCGATTTAATAAATCTAATTAAATGTAATCAATTCTGATGTAAGACCAATAACCCCAAAAATAGCTTGCCAATACCTAAATACAAAGTTTATTTAACTTGCAAACTCACATACCATATAACCAATTTTGATACATATTGCTTTAATATATATTTCTATTTTCTAACTGCCATATAAATTGATATACCATATTTTACTGCTTTCATAGAGAAATGGTTTTATTGCTTATTATTAATATAATAACTAGCGACTTGCCCGTCAAAAAATGACGGCAATGATGTGTATGTTAGGAAAGTTGTTTAGTTATTAATATATATATGTGACAGTTGCATTGTGATATTAAAAGATGTTTAGTTTTGTAAATGTTCTCTTGGTGAACAATAATTTGTAAAGCATTTTGTATTAACATTTGAATGTAATAATAGTGGAACTTGAAATTAATCATTATTGCAAACTTTAGGCAATGGTTTTTTAACATGCAATTTGTATATGAAGAATTGTTAACTTCAATATACATGAAAATTCGGAGGAAAGCAAACAGTAAAAACCCTTGTTGAAACGTACATAATTTTAACCTGAACTGTGTAATATATGTAAGTAAGAAACTTGAAATTTTTTTTTTTTAAACTTTAACTTTATTATTTGTGTAACTTTGGAACTTGACAAAACATTTGTATAACTTAGAACATTATAAACAGTAACATAGTGAATACATTTTTTAACATAATTTTGTATTAAAAGTATTAACATTTGAATGTAAAAACATTTTAACTTTAAAGTAATCAATATTTTAAACTTGAGGCAATGGTTTTTTAACATGCAATTTCTATCCGAATAATTGTTAACTTTAATATACATTGAATGCAGAGGAAGGAAAACAGTGAAAACTCTCTTTAAAATGTACCCAATGAAATAAATTCCTTCCTGACCACATGAACTGTCGATAAACATTAATACAGGGAGTAATCTTAACATAACAGACAATATTAACATTGTGTCTTAAAACGTGGTTGAGCTGTTAACATGAACTTTGTAATATGTTGAAGTAAAGACCGTTAAAATATTGTTTTCCCAACTTGTAACATTATAAACAGTAACATAGTTAATTAACATTTTAACATAATTATCACATATGTAGTTGCAAGGCAAGTGTTTTGTGAGGTGAATCATCCATAAAGAGTCTTTCCATAAATTATGACTGAAATTGTTTCTTGTTTATTATTTTTGAATGTTATTTAATTTGTTTTCCTTGTGTTTTCTTTCTTTACTGAAAAGTTATAGTACTTCATAGTAGACAATGTTTTTAGTAAAAATATGTCCATCTTCTAATAAATCACCTTGACTTTCATTCTTTTCAATGTAAACTTTAATAGCCTGTGGATTTTTGCACCGTGACAACGCAACATACAATTGACCATGTGCAAATACTGTTTCTTCCATGAAAATACCCACAGATTTGAAAGTTTGACATTGTGATTTATTGATGGTCATGGCAAATGCCATAATAATAGGAAATTGTCTTCTTTGAAGTATAAAAGGGAGACTACTTTCACTTGGTGCTAAATCTATTCTTGGTATGAAAACTCTCTCTCCTTTATGGGTCCCAGTTAAAATTTCCGCATCTATAAAATGGTCCTTTAATTGTTGAACAATTAATCTTGTACCATTACATAGGCCTTTTTTGGGGTTCATATTTCGCAGTAACATAATAATTGCACCTTTCTTTAGCTGCAAAATATGTGGTGGCATTCCAGAAGGAGTTAGTGAGTTTATGAATTCAGTCGAAAAGTTGGCCTGACTTTCATTGTCATCAGCAAGTACAGAATCAGCACTGTGATAATTTCTTTGTGGTGCATTAATTTTTTTTAAGATTTCATTATTGAGGATTAATGAATGCATCCTTATTTTTACACGTTAGTATGACTTGGTTGGCAAGCTCGGAATATTCCTAGTTATTTATGCTCCCTTCAAATATAGCGGATATAATATCTTGTTGACAAATCATATGAGGTGGGATCTCTACAGTGTCGTCAGGTAAATGTGGTATTTTTTCTGTTCTGCCTTCTCCAATTTTAATAAGCCAATCATTGAAATCAGTTTGGCCTTCTGATCTCATATTTTGTTTCAGTTGAAGATGGGTAAAATGTTTCCATAGTGTACTTGACTTGATACATGTTTCAATAATGTCAGTTCGATTTCCATGTACAACGACAGGTAATGATTGTCTAAAATCGCCACCTAACAACATTACCTTTCCACCAAATGGAAAAGTATTATCCATGACTTCACAAAGCAAACGGTCAATACATTAGAGGGCATAGCATGACATCATTGTGGCCTCATCTATTATAATTAATTTACATTTGTTCAATTTCTTTGCTTGTAATGATGTCATGCGAATATCTGACACAGAAGTTTCTAAAATAGGCACTGGCAGTTTAAATCCACTATGAACAGTTCTTCCACCTTCTAACAAAAGTGCAGCAATTCCGGTAGTGGCAAACGCCATTGCTATTTGTCCTTGTGCTCGTACTGAACTCATTAATAAATTATACAGATAGGTTTTTCCTGATCCGCCAGGTTCATCAAGATAGAAATAACGCTCTGTCACCATGTCATCATCTATTGCATTTTTAATGGCATTAAATGCTTGCAATTGTAATGTATTTAAAGTTGCAAGTCTTTCTTGTGTTCCTCCTGCTTGTAGTTGAATGTCATAGTCTTCAAAGTTTATGTCATCTATAAGACCTGGATCAGGCAAATTAAAACTTGCACAACTTAATCCATGAGTTAAAAATACTTCTTGGATTTCCATTAACGCTTTTAAGTGTGCAATGGGTTCATTGTATCGTCGCATAAAGTCTTCAGCCATATTACTTTTAAAAGTCTCCCACAAAGCTAATGCATTTGGAGCATTTGAGAAGATACAAATAAAAGCAAATTGTTCTCTCATCTGTCGTGGCATTTGACATTGTGCTGCTTCTTCTAAACATCTTTCCCATTCTGTATCATCTGCTAGTAAGTTTCTATGTCTTGCAGCTAAATGGAAGGATTCATATACAATGTCATTAACAGTTCTTAAGTGTTCAAAACTTTGTGCTCCTGGAACATTTAAAAGTAATATCCGTAAGCAAAAACGTTCAACATCTCTATGGACTGACTGTGTAAATTCTTGGAATTATTTTATTGCCTCTGCTTTTTCTTGTTCTCCATAATCCATTCACAAAAACATAGTGATATGGAATTTCAATATATAAGTATTGTGTTGCTTCAGAATCAGTGGAATTTAATTCAAACCATGCAGTTAGTGTAGTGTGACGATCTTCACTTTGGGCCAATGCATTCATTTCATTTCCAGCATGGAAATAGACTAAATGTCGTTGTGGCAAATGTACTGCTAACCTATCTACTGCATGTGATCTATCATGCATTTCAAATTTTAAAAGCCGCCACATAGCTTCTGGCGCACTGACATAGCGAGCATCTACATGAGATGCAAGTTCATCATGTACTAACTCACTACATTCAGGGTTGTCTGCACTTTTGACGACTACAGTAGCTGCATCGTAGCCTTTGTAAATATATTTGTAGACATATTTAATGGATTTGATGGAAGTGCAGGTTTCTACGTTGATGTGGGCATTGCACTTCATGAGTAAATGTGGATTGTAGGGTACTACATATCTATTGTCCACTTTGTTTCCACGAATAATGGCACTATCTCCTTCTCTTCTTTTATAAAGTGGATATCCATCGCAATTGGCATAGGTTTTGTCTCTATAATCTTTTTGAAATTATTTGGAACATTTATTATTTTCCATACATGGTGATTGTGGATTAAGGTCACCACAGGATCCATGAATCATGCGATGAGTAACAATCTCATATAGTCTACCATATAGTTCTGGATCTGGTAGTTCAGCAACAATGACTGCATCCACTTTGTCCGAAGTATCTAATTTATCTTTTTTTTGAAGTATTATTAGAAGATGTGCATGTGGAAGGCCTCTTTTTTGAAATTCAATGGTATATACATAAGCAAGACATTTGCCAAATAACTGATTTATAGTGAAGTCACGTATTAATTCATTTAATTTAATCTTAAAAACTCTGGCTACTAAATCTGGTCGATCTGAAGCACTTTGTCCAAGAAGTAGATTTTGTGTAATTTCTGGCCATTGTGGATTACATGTAAATGTCAGAAATAAATCGGGTTTGCCAAATTTGGTGACAATAGCCATAGCATCATTGTATCTTTCTCTCATATTTTGAGAAGATCGTTGAAAGGAAGATGGTAAAATGATGGCTTTGCCATCTGTCATGTCTCTGCTTGTAGCCACGTCAGCAACATAGTCCATGAGTCCAGAATATTGTTCTACACAGAGTTTATCTTGTTGATATTTGATAAAGTTAAAAATTATTCGCCTCAACTTGCAAATAAGAATCAATAATCCATTGTTGGGTTAGTTTTCCACCACATAAAATGGGATTAAATCCATGTCGAATGGCAATTTGAGCTACTTTAAATTCAAGCATAGAAACATTATTTCGGATTCTGGCTTTAGCATTTGGGTAACTGGGAAGTGTTAATTTTGGTTGCCAACCTGCTTCTCCGTGTGGGAAAAAGATGGGATATGTCATTGGATCTAAATTAGGACTTAAGATACTCATATTAATGAACGGTTGCTCCTCATTTCTGGGATATATTCTAATGTCTCTTTTAAATGGTGGTTCTCCTTCATCATTCTGAAACACCATTGCAACCTCATTTGATGTTGGCAAGTTATAACGACGTTTATCAGTATGTCTGTCTCTTTTCAGCACCATATTAACCTTGGGCATTGGTAATTGATGTCTTTGTGCATGAAGTAGTTGTTCATTTTCTACTTCTGCCAATTTTTTATAAGCTTTACTGTAGGGATTGTTGTCCATAATGTTATTTAGCTCTATAAAAACACTGTGTAAGCATTTTTTATTTTCTTCCATCTGCATACGTTGGTCAACAGCTTCCATTGTATCTAGGACATATAGTTGAGCAAATTTCCTTTGATCTCCTTCCTCTGGATGTAAATGGGAAGTGCGATGATAAATTTGTCCTTGGACTTTAAAACAGTAAGGACCATGTCCTGGTACATTAGCAGCTAATGTTGCCCCCATAGATGCAAAGGATATGGCACTATCGTAGGATCTTATGTTTGTTTTAAAATTTTTGTAGTTTGGAAAAGTAGGTTCAGTCATAATGTTTTGTAAATAGATAGGAAATTCTTTCCTTTCAGGAAGTTTGAACTTGCCTTTTTGACAGCAACTAATAAATTGGCCATCTCTGGGTCTCTCTTGTTTAAAATAATAAGCGTCACAAAACTGACATTGAGTAGTCATGTCCCCACAACTATGAACCTCTACTGCTAAAGACTTGAGTAAAGGACAATTTGCAAAGCATATTGGATTTTGACTTTCATATTCATCAGGTGAAATGTCATATAATGTTTCAACAGGTTCTAAATGTTTAGTTTTTTTCGTGGCTTTTCTTGGTATATGTTGTATTGTTTGAGGTAAAATGTCATGTAATGTTTCATGAACCAGTTCTAAATGCCTTGTTTTTTTTGTTGCTTTTTTTTGTATTCCTTGTATTTTTTCAGCTAAAATGTCATATGATGTTTCAGCAACAGGTTGTAAATGCTTTATTTGCTTGTTGTTGTTTTTTTTGTCATATCTTTAATTTCTGCAGGTGACAGTCTTTTGCTTGCAATTCTTTTACGTTCTTTTTCTCGTCGAATTTCCTTTTTCTCCGGTGTCTGCTGGCTGTCTACTCTCTGTCGTCGTTCTCTAGCTTGGCGTCTTTTCTTTTCTTGTTTACTCTCGTTATCAGCCATGTTAATCTGTAAAAATAAAATAATGAATCTTTAGTTTATTTTGAGATGTTAAGTATGTTTTCATCAAAAATTGTTATCAACAGTGTGTTTACATTTTATACTTAATCAATTTCAATTTGGTCAATCGAATAGAGATCTAAATAAGGTCATCATATAATTTTTTTAAGAATTTTTTATTTAGTAAACATGTATCCAAAAGCAAGGTTTTCACTAACAAAAAAGTATTTTTTTTTTAAATGTTATGGTTTTATTTACAGCACTATTCAATTTGTCAAATGGCAATTCAATGAGGGTGTAGGACTGGAAATGTCCAATGAGAAATTGTATAGAGTCTGTGTTTAGAGCCTTTTTTGGAGTATGCATTATTTTTTTCTGGCTACATTGAAGTTTGTATTTACTGTTAAAGATTATTGGCCCTAAAAGACAAAGAAGAGATATCAGAAAAATGTGTTAGTTATATTTTTTTCAAAGTTATAGTTACTGGTGTTTTTTTTAAAATTTTATTTTCTGTTGACATCGATACAAAGCTAAGATATTTATTTATTTTTCTCTTTTTTTACTTGTTATACTGTACCTTGGTTGAAGTTTGATTTCAAGCAGAATCTTTGTTGGTCCTGTGTTGAAAGCCTTCGTCCGATGGTCTGGTCCTGTGTTGAAAGTCCTTGTCCAATCGTCTGGTCCTCTGTGGAAAGTCCTCGTCCGATGGTCTGGTCCTGTGTTAAAAGTCCTCGTCCGATGGTGTAGTCCTGTGTTGAAAGTCCTGGTCCGATGGTGTAGTCCTCTGTTGAAAGTCCTCGCCCTCTGGTCTGGTCCTCAGTTGAAACTCCTGGTCCGATGTTCTTCACGCAGTATCTGTTGTAAAAAAAAAAAAAAAATGTTATTTGATTTGAATGTATTTGTATTAACTAAAAAATTATTTCTGTGTACTGTATCTGTTATGGTGATTTTTTTCTACTATTTATTTGTTTGTGCAACCTTTTCAAAATACTTTAAATGTATTTTTATATTGCATAGATAATTTTTTTATACAGTAATTATTTTTTTGTGAATTATTTTGTATATGATTGTACTGGTTTTAGCATTATCCTATTTTCTGTTCCGCACTTTTGGTATACTTATTTAGGCTTCTTTGTAAGGCTTATAGGTTGTTAAAGATTCTTAAATATTAAATAAGAATATTAATTTAGTTTGCTATGTGTTTGTGTGAGTTTTTTTTAAATCCTGTTTGGTGCGCACCAAAAGTGGTATGCTTATTTATGCTTCTTTCTAAGGCTTATACATTCTTAAACATTAAATAAGAATCTTAATTTAGTTTCCTATGTGTTTGTGTGAGTTTTTCGACAATCCTGTTTAGTACACACCACTTTTGCTATGCTTATTTAGGCTTCTTTCTGAGGCTTATAGGTAGTTAAACATGAAATAAGAATATCAATGTAGTTTGCTATGTGTTTGTGAGAGTTTTTCTACAATCCTTTTGGTGCGCACCACTTTTGGTATGCTTATTTGGGCTTTTTTCTAAGGCTTATAGGTTGTTAAACATGAAATAAGAATATTAATTTACTTTGCTATGTGTTTGTGAGAGTTTTTCTACAATCCTGTTTGGTGCGCACAACTTTTGGTATGCTTATTTAGGCTTCTTTGTAAGGCTTATAGGTTGTTAAACATTAAATAAGAATATTAATTTACTTTGCTATGTGTTTGTATGAGTTTTTGTACAATCCTGTTTGGTGCGCACCACTTGTGGTATGCTTATTTAGGCTATTTTCTAAGGCTTATAGGTTGTTAAACATTAAATAAGAATATTAATTTACTTTGCTATGTGTTTGTGTGAGTTTTTGTACAATCCTGTTTGGTGCGCACCACTTGTGGTATGCTTATTTAGGCTTTTTTCTAATGCTTATAGGTTGTTAAACATTGAATAAGAAAGTTAATTTAGTTTGCTATGTGTTTGTCTGAGTTTGTTACAATCCTGTTTTGTGTGTACCACTTTGTGTGTACCATATGTTGCATATTTTGGGCCTCATTCAATTGCAGTTTGGCCAATTCAATAGGGTCCTCATTCAATTAGAAGTTTGTCAATTAAATAGGTCTCTATATAAGCACATAACATTTTTTTTTGACAGAAGTTTTTAGTTAGTGAAAAGCTTGGTTTTGGATAGAGGTTCAGTAACTAAAAAGTTTGTTTAAATTTTTTTGTATGTGCTTATATAGAGCCCTATTCAATTGGGCAACTCGGAATTGAATGAGGCTTTAGGGGTCTAAATAAGCACATAACATATTTTTTTTTAAAGAAGTTTTTAGTTCGTCAACATCTATCCAAAATCAAGGTTTTCACTAACTAAAAACTTCTTTAAAAAAATATGCTATGTGCTTATTTAGACCGCTATTCAATTGGTCAAATAGCAATTGAATGAGGGCCTTTGGTTGCTCCATTTGTTATATTGCCGGGGCCTGATTCAATTGCGTTTTGGGCAATCGAATAGGGCTCAATATGAACACAGAGCATCTTTTTTTACAGAAGTTTTTAGTTAGTGAACTTGTATCCAAAAGCAAGGTCTTCACTAACTAAAAAGTTCAGTAAAAAAATATGCTCTGTGCTTATATAGAGCCCTATTCAAATGGGCAAATCACATTTAAATGAGGCCCTCGGCCATTAAAGATATATAGGTCCTCATTCAATTGCAATTTTGCCAATTGAAGAGGGCTCTATATAAGCACATAACATATTTTTTGACGGAAGTTTTTAGTTAGTGAAGACCTTGATTTTGGATAGAAGTTCAGTAACTAAAAAGTTCTGTATAAAAAATATGTTATGTGCTTATATAGAGCCCTATTCAATTGGCCAACTCACAATTGAATGAGGCTCATAGTTTGTTTCTTTTTTTTAATACTTAATTACTTTACCTTGATTGAAGTGTCGAATGACAGAGGGTCCCCTCCTTCCAATCTTAATCCGCCGGTCTTCTTGTAGTGTCTGTTTTAAAAAGAAAGTGAAATGGTTAATTGTATATTTCTGATTTTTTATTTAGCAAAGCATGGCCTTTTCAGCATGTAATGTCTTATTCTATCTTACCTGTTCTTCTTTGTTGGTGTTCTTTAAAAGGGATTGTGCTTTAGAATGAACGGTGCATATTGTTGAGTGACGCTGTTGATGCAGAGTCTGTTTTGATATTAAGAGAAGTAGAAAGATTGAGTTTTAGGTAATATATTGAATTGCACTAAATTAATGGCATTTAAATATACTTCTGTAATTATTTTCAATTAACATTATTTTTTTGGGGGGGCTACACAGATATGTCACATACATGAAGCACATTTTCAGAGTTCAATGTAATTTTTTTCTGTGCGTGTGACATATCACTATACATGAATCATATTTTAATTGTTAAATGAACCTTATTTTTTGTTTTTGCCAACACACATAAATGTGTGTGTGACATGTAACTATAGATGATACACATATATGTGCGTGTCACATATCAGTATACATGACTCATATTTTAATATTACATTTTTTTTTTCTAATGTCATTTAAATGTAGTTGTTTAATTAGTTTGTTTTAAGATCATTTTGTTGCAGTGGCAATACACATAAATGTGTGTGTCACATGTCACTATACATGATACACATATATGTGCATGTCACATGTGACTATACATGATAGACATAAATCAATTTTTTTTTTGTTAAATGAACATTATTTTTTTTGTGGGCCTACACACATAAATGTGTGTGTGACATGTGACTATACATGATAGACATAAATGTGCGTGTGACATGTGACTATACATGATAGACATAAATGTGTGTGTGACATGTGACTATACATGATAGACATAAATGTGCGTGTGACATGTGACTATACATGATAGACATAAATGTGAGTGTGACATGTCACTACATAAATCACATTTTCATAGTTCTTTTTGTTTTTTTTGTGGTGTCTTTATAATAAAATGTAATATATTATAGCTTACCTCTCAGTTGTCATTTGCACAGTGTAAAGTAGTAAATTAGGAAACAATTCTCTTCTGAAGTAAGAGCAGCAGTTAACTCTGAAGTCAATCTGTTCATCACCTGAGTAGAAATGTAGAAATTTCTGGAAAGTAGGCAGTATTTATAACCTTGTAGAAATTTCTGGAAAGTAGGCAGTATGTTTTTAAACTTTCAAGTGCCTCAGAACGTTATAACGCAATACGCATGCGCTATTTGCGTTTCAGCTTACAATTTGCGTTCCATCCGCCATTTTGTGCGTAGTAGTGTTCAAAATGGTGCTTAACTGTGACTGTGGTACGTTCCGCATAGTATGTGTTTCATTTTTCCGAGTTACTGCAGTGTAGTTACGTCTGAAGCCTCGTTTTCGTTTTGTTTGTCGGCCATTTTTTCTCTCGCTTAGCCGATTTTCGGCCGTTTAAACTCATTTTTTTAACTTAAATGGACATGTAAATGAACTTTTCGAGGTGCCTGATGCCCCCCTTGCTGTAAGTAAGCTTTGTATGTGTTCGTTGTGTTTATTTCTTGTGTTTGTGATGTTTTGATGCGCGGCGTTTGTAATGGGTCTTTCGCGGCCGTATTTGTTTTCCGATGCAGCCGTATTTTGTTGCGATGTTTCCGTATTTTTTTGCGATATACGCAGTTAGCTTTTACGTGTACGACGCAGTGTATTTGTTTCTAAGTCGCGCGTATGTGTGTTAAGAGCGTGTGAAGGGCCTTTTTTGCTGTTTTTTTGTTAAGTCTTGCTTGTGTGTGTCTGGGTGTAAGCGGGTGTGAGGGGCCTTTGAGGTTTTTTTTGTTATAAAGTCGTTTATGTGTATGTGTGTGAACACAGCCGACGTTGGGATGCTCCCACCACCGCAAATGCGGACCCTCGCTTCGCGAGGATAGGGTAGGAGTGTGTGATATACAAAATGGTTCCACTTGCAATCAATTTGTGACCAGTCTGAATAAATGTATGTGACCTCTACACATGGATTCCATGGTGGTCCAGTGAATAGGATTCTGTGCTTTCCCCTCTGCACCTTGAGTTTGATTGCAGTCAGGGAACCAAGAGCGCACACCACCATGAACCCATGTAGGGTTGGGCCTGGTCAGTACTTCGATGGGAGATCGCCTAGGAATACCAGGGGCTGTATGCTGCGGCCCACTGGAGAAGAAACTGACAACCCACTCCAGTATCTCTGTCATAAATACCAAGTGGATTAGCATGGTGTGTTGAGGTCCATGAGGCCACAGTGAGTCGGACACGATTGAATGAAGCAAACACACAACCTCAAGACACACGCTATGCAGATGTATTGATATTGGTTACCCATGTATGATACAAAGTCCTAAGGGTACCACAGACACCAGTAAAACCATGAAAATTGCTTGTTTTTATCTGTCTTCCACATTTACTTGCCAAAAGTATTACATTTTCAGAGATGCAGTTAAGTATTTTATTAAAACAAGCAATAGTCTGTTTCTTTTTTAAATTTTAGGTTACTTAAAATTGGAATCCAAATATTATTTGTAAGATCTAATTTAAGTATATATACGGTAAACATATATACTGTATATATAGTAAATAAATAGTACATTTGTGTTCACATTTAAACGACTAAAACAAATTAAAAAACTTGTTTCATGCCCAGAATTCAGAGAAATACCGTTATTACACTGCACTCTGGGAAGCTGAGCATATAGGTAGGTATTTATGTTTGTGTACATTTAAAGCAATTCCTCCAGAGATGGCAGTGTTTGTTCATCAAATATGACACAACGAATGCAGAGCCAAGAGAAACTTGTATGTAGGCACTGTATTTATATATCTATATATGTGTATTATAGAAATGTATGAAGAGTATATACTCCTTAGTATTTGCATATATATTTTCATTCACTTCTCTCTACTTTTTCTGCACGCTTACCTAAAATGTATTTTACTGTTCTGTAAGGATAAAATGTCATCAAATCTTCAGCCATTTAAGAGTACTCGAATTCTAACATTTTCTTTAATGTATGTAAAAGCCTTTTCCTGTGCAAAGGATGATTTTTAAAATAATAGACATTGTCCCTCTAATACTATATAACATGTTTGCAAAAAAAAACTTTTATGTTTTTTATACTGAACTCAGCACTTTTCTAGAGTGTTAGAGTAATGCTTTACTCTAAACTTAAATATTACTGATGATATACAGTCAGTTTTCTTATTAGTAATTAACAGACACAGCATGCAAACATATGGATTTATTTTACATTGTCCCACTGGTGAAAAATAAATCTGGCTACCTCTGTATATAGAGGAACTGTATCAGTACATAAAGGTTATAAAGGGATACATTAACTCACATTGATCATCCACATAAAAATAATTAATAAAATAACTTACTCAAAATCAAATTTAAAATACCACCACTAAAAAAGAGCAACACTTTCAAAATAGTTTAAACAAAGTGTTGTGAAAGCCAAATGAACCTATTCTTTTAAAACTCCATAAACTAAAATACTTTTTAAAAAGTTCACATATCATTTTTGATCTATGGTTGTTTTGTTGAATGTATACTTTATTTAATGACAGAGGCACGTTACTCCATAATCGTTTCAATTCTAAGGTAAGTTAATTATTGCCTCTGTTCTACCAATTTTAATGAGTCAATCATTGAATTATTTTTGGCCTTCTGATTTTTTTCTAATTTAAGATGTGTAAATATTTTCCATAGTGGACTTGCCTTTATACATGTTTCCACAATATCTGTCCGATTTCCATGGACAACAACAGGTAATGTTTGCCTAAAATCTCCACCTAACAACAACAACTTCCCCCCAAAAGGCAAATCATTAGTTATGACTTCACACAACAAACTATCAATACATTGCAGAGCATGGCATGACACCATTGATTTTTAGCTTGAAATTATGTAATTCTTATATCCGACACTGACGTTTCCAAAATGGGAACTGGCAGTTTAAAACCACTATGCGCAGTTCTACCACCTGCTAACAAAAGTGCAGCAATTCCAGCTGTTGCAAAGGGAAGTACCATTTCACCTTAACCTCAAATTAAACTCATTAATAAATTATATAGATATGTTTTGCCCAAATTACCGGGTCCATCTAGATAGAAATAACGCTCTTTGAGCATTTCATCATCTATTGCTTTTTGTATGGCTTTAATTAAATAATTGCAATTGCAATGTATTTAAAGTGACTATTTTTTCTTTAGCTTTTTGTTTTTCCAGCATCAAATACTCTTCAAAGTTTGTTATCTATAATTCCAGGGTCTGGCAGATTAAAAATTGTACAACTTAATCCATGACAAAGAAAGACTTCTTGAATTTCCATTAATGCCTTTAATTCTGCAGTGTAACATTTCAAAAAGTCTTTACACATATTTAAATTAAATGTGTCCCACAAACATAATGCATTCAGTACAGTACAAAATATGCAAATGAATGCAAACTGTTCTCTCATCTGCCATGGCATTTGACATAGTGCTGCTTCTTCTAGACATCTCTCCTATTCTGTATCATCAGCCAGGAAGTTTCTTTGTCACTTAGCTAATTGAAATGTCTCATTAACTATGTCATTAATAATTCTCAAGCGTTCAAAATTATTGAAGTGCAAGCTTCCACATTTGTGTGTGCATTGCACTTCATCAGCAAATGTGGATTATATGGTACAACATAGCTGTTATCTACATTTTTGCACCAAATTATTGCATTTTGACCTTCTCTTCTTCTATACAACTTTTTGCACCAGGAACATTTAAAAGGAGTAAACGTAAGCAGAAATGTTCAATGTCTTTTGGACTCATAGTATAAATTCTTGGAATCATTATATTACCACTCCTTTTTCGTTTTCGCCTTAGCCTATTAACGAAAACATAGTGTTAAGGAATCTCAATGTATAACAATTCCTTTGCCTCACTGTCTTTACAATTTAATGTAAACCAAGCAGTAAGTGTTGTTTCTCTATGTTCATTTTGTTCTAGAGCATTTGTTTCATTGCCAGCATTAAAATAAACTAAGTGTCTTTGTGGCAGATGTACAGCATGTGAACGACCATGCATTTAAAACTTCAGTAGACGCAACATTGCTTCTGGGGCGCTTACATAGTGAGCGTCTACATGACATGCAAGTTCATCATGTACTATCTAATTTTCTTCTTGGTTTTGTACACTTTTCATCACCACAGTTACTGTATCATATCCTTTGTAAATATATGTGTACACATATTTAATTGATGTTATTGAAGTGCAAGTGTCCACATTTATGTGTGCATTGCACTTCATCAGCAAATGTGGATTATATGGTACAACATAGCTGTTATCTACATTTTTGCCCCAAATTAAAGCATTTGGACCTTCTCTTCTTCTTTACAATGGATAGCCATCAAAATTTGCAAATATGTTCCCTCTAAATTCTTTTGGGAAGTCTTTGGTGCATTTATTATTTTCCATACATGGTGACTGTGGTTTATATCTCCACATGGTCCATGAATCATGCGATGTGTAACAATTTCATATAGTTTGCATGTTTTTGTGTATCTGGTAGTTCAGCATTAACAATGGAATCCACTCTATATGCAGTATTAAATTTATCTTTTTCATGAAGGATGAAAAGAAGATGTGCATGTGGAAGACCTTTTTTTTTTAATTCTATAGTATAAACATAAGTCACACACTTCCCAAATAAATTACCGACGGTTATGATGTCTATTAATGCTGTTAGTTTAATTTTAAAGACTGTAGCCACTAAATCTGGTCTATCTGAAGCAGTTTGTCCAGTTTTCAAATTATCAACAATCTCTGGCCATTGTTGATTACATGTAAATGTAATAAATAGCCATAGCATCATTGTCCCTTTCTCTCATATTGCTAGGAGATCCTTGGAAAGAAGATGGCAAAATGATTGCTTGGCAAGCTGGAAGATCTCGGTTTGTAGGCACTTCTGCTACATAATCCATAAGGCCACAATACTGTTCAACACATAGTTTATTTTGTTGATATTTTATGAAATTCAGATTATTTACTTCTACCTGCAGATATGAATCAATGATCAATTGTGTCAGTTTACCACCAAATAAAATTGGATTAAATGCATCTCGAATTGCTGTTTGAGCAACTGTAAATTCCAGCATGGAAATCTTATTTCTGACATGTATTTTACTATTTGGATAACTGTCAAATATTAATTTTGTTTGGCCTTAGACTTTAAAGCAGTAATGGCCATGCCCTGCAGCATTAGCAGCTAATGTTGCACCCATTAGTGTAATTTGGGAAAGTCGGGTCACTCATTATATTTTTTTAATATGCTGGAAATTGCTGTCTTTCTGGAAGTCTTACCTTTCCTTCTTGACAACAACTAATGAACTCACCATCTCTCTGTCTTTCTTGTCGAAAATTATAAGCCCCACAAAACTGACAAACCTCATTCAACAAACAACAATTGTGAGGCTCTACTGTTATATTTGTCAATAATGGACTATCCTGTGAAGATATAGTGTATGAATAGTACTATCTACATCAACATTACTATTGTTACCATATTGTTCACATGCATCGGTTGTTTTTTATTCATTTCTATGTGATGCAGCAATCTAAGTCTAACACTTTTTCATTTATTCTAAATTCTCTCACTCTCTTCTTCTCGTATTATTTTCTTAGTTTCCGCCGACTGTCGCTCTCTCCATCTTTGTTTGTGTTCCCTTGACAGCCATTGTTTGTATTCTTTGGTGTTTTCTTGCTTCTCAGACATTATAATCTGTAATTGAAAACTATCATGGCTATTTTCAAGATATGGATTATATTTTTCTTTAGTTTACCTGAAGTTATAATAGCTTATGGAATTAAACTTGCTTTAATCTTCTGACTCCACTCTTGTCTTTTTGTTCAATCTGTAAGAAAAATGTAAGTGTCATAATATGAAAGCTGCGTTCCAATATAATGCGGGGGGGGGGGGGGGGTTCTTATCTGTAAACAGCAGTATACTATATTATTTTTATTTTGTTTTGTTGATTTAAATTAATATTTTTTTTGTTTTATCACAAACTATTAAATTATTAAAATTATTCCTTATCTTCATTATTTTGTCAATCAATATACTGTCATGAAACTACAATCCCCAACATTAATTCATACTCTTCAAACTAATAATCTATGTATTTAATCATTAACTTCGAATTAGTTGGTTTTTTTTGGGGGGGGTTAAACGGATTAAATCCATTATATAATTTTTGAATAAATAAATATACTGTACCTAGTCTTTGTAAGTATGTGAATGTGAAATGATGCAGATGTGACATTCTGTCTTCAGAAAAGCCCACTGCAGCAAATATTTCTGTGACACTGTCTTCATCCAGAGTCTGTTCACATTGACAAGAGACCTGTAAAATATTAAATCATATAAACCAAAATTACTCTCAACTGTTTGACTAATAAATACCAATTTTTATTTTGTTTATCTATCAATTAATATTTTGCTACCTTGAACTCTATTTTTTCTAAAATAATGTAAATTTGAATAACGTAATATAATCATGTTCAATTAATAAATTACTTAATTAATAAATAATAATATTGCATCTATTATGTTTAATTTGCTTTATTCAAAAACCTAAAAAGCTAACAATCTCTTCATAAATTACGCCAGCATAAATTGTAATAATTCCCATAACGTAATATAATTTTTTACATTTCTAAAATTAATTAATTAATAAATCATTTTCTTGTAGCTATTATCGTTAATTTACATAAACTAAAAACCTAAATAGCTAAAATTTTCTTCTGCAATTACGCCAGCATAAAATATGCTAATTATTATAACCTAATATTTTTTTTTATTCATTCATTCATTAATAAATCAATAAATATACTTTACCTATTATCTTTAATGTCCTGAAGTAAAAATCATAAAGAGCTAACAATCTCTTCATAAATTAAACCTGCAGAAAATGTCCAGTCACACTGTTCATCACCTGAGGAGAAAGTGAGTTTGGGCACAAAACACACTGCACATGCGCGATTTGCATGACTTTGAAAACTCCTGGCAATGCGCACTGAAGGTGCTCATTGCCAGCCTTTGAAAATGGCTGGCAATGAGCAGTGCCAGCCATTTTCAAAGTCTTGCGAGCCTACCATTTCAAGAGACAATTTAATTTTACCTCAGGAGAGATCTGTTGTGTGTAAGGATCATTTGGAGAGAAGGGTGGGTAAGTGCCCCACCAATCTGCTTGTGAGGAAATACACTAAATGGGGTCTGAGTATAATGACCTAAAAAAGAAGTATTGATGAACGTGGACTTTGTAAAGTCAACTGTTTTTCTTTACCTGAGAGTCAAGAAGAGCCTCCAGGGCTAATCAGGGTGTTCCTGCAATCTATATATACACCATTTAAGAAATGGGTCCAGAAGTGTGCTACTAGGTCTTGGAGTTAAGGAACAACCAAAGAGAAAATGGAGGAGGTAGTAAAGGCCATATTGCAAGCTACAGCAACATAGAAAAAAACTGATAAGCAATAATAGGAGTTTAAACGATTCCTGGTGAACCAGATGTCACAAAGCCAAGTTACTTTACAAAAAGAAGTGCTCCAGACCAAACAACTTTTGACTACAGGAACAAGATAACCTATGGTGGGAATGTGAGCAAAAAGAGTAGAAGGGCTCATCAGAGAACAAACAATAATGAGGTAGTTGTGCTCTATAGGTTTGGTTACCTACTCAGAGAGCAGCCTCTTTTAGCTCACTTGTGCCCTTCACAGGGAGGAATATCCTGAAGTATATCAGTCTGGTCTCGAAAAGGCAATTCTACCCTGAACAGGAGAAACAGCAGACGTAAGTTTAAGCCTCTGTGGGCCTCATCAGTAAGGTGCAGCTGTACTCCCTAAGGCACAGTGAGCAAGGAGAATGTGAGCAAGTCACTACCATCAGAAAATGCAAATGGCCTGAAAACAACTCTACAGAGAAAATGGTGGAGATATTGGTACTGGAACGCTTTTGGGAGAGTGGGTAGGATAGTATGGATCTCAGTCCCTTGAATTGCTAGTTGCTCAGGTTGAATGTTATTAAGTCATAAATTATTATTGAAAGTTATTAAGTCTCTTGCCTGAATCATCTGTAAAAGGATCCAAGTCGTGGAAGTATGTTTGGTCCGCAAAAAGACAGTGCACAGAAGGGGCCACAGGGGCCATTCATCACAGCCAGGAAAATGTGTGGGCATTACCTGGATTGAGATCAAGAGTATAAAAGCCCCGCTAGTACCTCATCTATCATATGCTGTGATTTTGGAAATCACATTTTTCAAATAGAAGAACATGGGCCAAGACGTGAATCTGCAAATGGACAACTTCACTTTTGTGGATAATGAACAATTCTCCAGCCGGGAAAGGTTACAAAATGTCAGAAGGAAAAGAAGAAGGGGAACAAAACAAAACAAAAAAAAGAGGCAGGACCGAGAGAAAGCCCTGGATGCTTCCCAGGATACTCATGAAGAGACAGCAGACTCAGAAGAATCTCCTTCCCAGCAGGATATTACACTTTCATATCAAGTGGAGGTTGAAGAAGAACAAAATGGTATCCAGCAAGTTGAGAATTTTGGTAGAGACCAATCAAAGGATTTTCTTCTACAGAATGTCCAAACACAAGTGTAGAAGTGGATGGACAAATTGTGCAGGAATGAGAGAATCCCCAAGGTTCACACTTTGTGTTAAAAAGAGATCCCCTCTATCTCATTGTCAAAAAAGGATAAGAAAATATAGAAGAATTGCTGGTGCCTAAGGGCAACAGAAAGAAAGTGTTCGAGATGGCACACAGTCATCTCTTTGGAACCCACCTGTGAGTTGATAAAGCCTTAAATCAGGTAATGCACATATTCTACTGTCTGGAGTGTAGGATGAATTATGTCAATACTGTCTATTCTGCCTAGAGTGTAAGCTATCAAGTCCACTGCCCCGGCTCAAAGCACCCAGGATATCAATTCCTTAAATGAAGCCATTTGAAAGAAATAGTGATGGATCTCAAGAAGATAGCCAAGGTCATCAGTGCATCTTGGTTATACTGGACTATGCTACCCGGTACCCAGAATCTGTACCACTAAGGTCTGCCAATTCTAAGAGTATAGCAAAAAAAATGCTCTTTCTCTACTCAAGTTTAGGAATACCTCCCCCAATAAGGAGAAGGGAGAGCAGATCTCAAAAATGATTTCTCAAATAAATAAAATACTCCAATATCAGGCAGATTCTTTGATTTGGAGTTTTCAGCAATCCCACTTCTTATTGGGAAACAAATCAAGTAAATACCTAGCAAATAACTTAAAGAAAGAAAAAAAAAACTTGAGCTTAAACGGAGATAATGACGAAATTCTACAGATCACTATATGATCTTGAAAGTGACTCCACATTTATTAAGCCTAGCAAAGACAAAATAAATACATTTCTGGACAAAGTAAATCTTCCTATCTTAGATGATGAGGATCAAAAATGTCTAAATACAAATTTAACTTTAGAAGAAATAGAGGAGGTTATTAAAACGGGAAAATCCAACAAGGCCCCTGGACCAGACAGATTTGACCATCAATATTATAATTTTTTTATAAGGGAAATTAGAGAACATATGTAAAATATGTTTAATGAGATTAAAAACTGTTAATATATCATACATCTAGGTATAAGATTACGAGTACGGCTATTCAATTGGAATACTTGGGATCAGGTAAAGAATATAGTATGAGAGGACATAATCTACCTCTTATTCTTTAGTACTTTATTTTTTCTACTTGTCTAAAAGTTTGTATTTATACTCTTGATAGTATGTGGGAAGACAGTATGTTGTTTTTTTGTATGATGTTTTTGTATTTGTTCTTTTATATGTTTTATTAAAAAAAATATATAAATAAATAAAATAAAAAGTGTAGGAATACCAATAAAGATATTATCGGATGAGAGGGCACCATGTATTACAAAGTTGGTAAAAGATTTGTGCAAACAGTTCCAAGTCAAAACTTTAAGGACTTCACTATCTTACCCTCAGACTGATAGGCTGGTGGAAAGGTCCAACAGAATTTTGAAAGGGATGATGTGAAAAGTGGTGGACACAGTTGGAAAGAACTGAGACCAAAGCTCTTTCTACTATTTGCTATACAAGATGTACCTTAGGCCTCTATGTGATTTTTCCCATTCCAGCTCTTGTATGGATTCCATCCATTGGGAAAACTGGATACTCTGTGAGAAACCTAGGAAGAACAAAAAGTTCAAGAGGAAAATATTGTAGAGTATGTCAAAACTCTGAGACATAGAATTTCTCAAATTACCCCACTTGTTATTAGCCCAACGCATCAGAAAATGTATTAAAATCCTGCAGGAAAGCGTCTATATCTTCCTCTGCCTCCACGTACGTTTTAAAAGCCTGGTATGGTATCTTAGGCTTACCTTCTTGTGGCATATTTATTGCAGAGCTGCGTTCTGGGGCTGTTTGTTTCCTCAACATAAATTCCTGGAGTTCTGTCATGGTCCTTGAAATAATTTCTGTTGAAGGTTGTTCCTCATAAAAAGACAGCCGAAATTGTACCTGCCTCCGGAACTCCACTTGTTCCGAATTTTCTCCCGAATCCCCCTGTTCGGGAACCGAATCTCCGTCCATTCGGTACTCCTCCATCAGCTCAGTAATGAGTACCGCTTTCTTCTTATTGCTGGCTTGTATACCCCTTGCCTCCAGGAGGTCTTGTAGCGTGGAGCGTTTTAGTGTGGCAAATTCAATCTCCATCCGTACTCCATTTATGCTTGTTCCTCTGTGAGTCTGGATCCCACCACTGCCACCAATGTAGCGGAGAGGCAATATTCCCCAGGTTATCTCCGTTTATAATCCCAGTGAGGCTCAGGAACAAGTAAATGGTAAATCCACAGGCAAGGTTTCCAACAGGTAAAATAATAGCAATATTCCAACCGCAATCCCAATAACTGGACGACACACAGTTTCAGGAGCAGAACTGACTTTATTTTGTTATGTGCAGAAATATTTATACTCATCTCTTCCCACAGGCAATCCACATCCCCCATAGTTGGTTACACAATACACATAAAGAGAACAATAGGTGTGGTCACCCCTCCCTGAGGCTCCTTGATATAATCAGACAATAATTAAATCAGCTGTCTCTGTTCTTATGTTTGAGAATGAATAAACGTCCTTATCTGTAACAGGATTATCTCTCCTGCCAAGGTCTGCACCAGCCTGGGGCCAATATTCTGCAGAGCATAAACCCACATACATACCGTATATTACTAGGATCATATTTTAACCAAGAATTAAATAACCATAAACAGGGTAAAACAGTAATGGGTTCCGTTACAACTCCCCTCCGAAAAAGAGATCCAGGTGACACCTTTAGTGTGCTTAAATTTGGGATTTACATATCTAATCCAACTCCTCTCCTATTAGGATCCTCACTGGACCTTACTCTAATATTCTCCATGGATAAGAGGGAAATATATCTTCCTATGCTTCTGTGATTTTATCCTCTACAACATTTTTGACCAACAATATTTTGAGACTATTTCACATAAGGTCCTACTGACTCTTCATCTTAAGCCAAACAATACCATCTTTACATGCATGTTTTTCTATTTCTGATTTAATTGCATATTATTCTGTATAGGCCTATAGGTGGTTATTGTTTCTCCAGTAACTTGGAGGAACAATAATTAATTAGGTTTAAATATGAAGGGAAAGGAAAATAGTAACTCTAAGGTGAGAACAAAAGATAAAAAGCAGAATATTAAAACCTCTACCAATTTTTTCTCTCCCAAAGAGAAATATAATGTTAAAGAAAAATCATTCCTGGAAGTATCTATATGTCCTGAAGCGCAGCCCTATTGCATTGATGGTAGTGAGTCCTTTATAGAGGCAGGGGAAACACCATTACAAATTAATGAAGAAAAATTGACAATATCAACCATGAAAAATCTCCTGAAGGAGTTCCAATCCTCCTTAAGAGAGGTACTCACCCAGGATATAGTAAACAATAGTAAGGCTATTAATGATCTCCAGGATCGATATACAGTATTGGAAAGGGCCCATCTTAAATTGACAAAAGATCATAATCTTTTATCTAATCAATTTGTATAAATTCAATTTGAGGTTAAAACACTTAGATCTAAAACCACACAATTAGAAGACCTATCTAAGAGGAACAATGTATGGATCAGAGGAGTTCCAGAGTCAGTTCTCCAAAAAGATCTGGCCTTACTTTTAACACCTTTTTTGCACAGTTACTTAAATCAGATACAGATTAAATCAAGGTAGAAAGACTCTATAGAATTCCTCTCCCAAGGACCTTAAAAAGGGATCTAGAGAGATACAATTAAAGTCAAGTAAAATTCCATCCCTCTTTTAAAAAAGAGGCCATTATGAGAGCAATTAGGAGAATCTAGCAAGGATGGAAAATCTAGCTTAGATCCACAATATGTTAATTTAGAGATATTTACTTTTCCAATTTTTTTATTTTTACAGGAGTCTGTCATTTAGATATAGCTATTTTGACACGCAGGTCAAAGAGTAAGTTTATGTATTATACTGTATATAGCAAATCTGATATGTAGGTCAAAGAGTATATGTATGTATTATATATAGTATTGGTTTCTTAATTAATTGCATAATACAGACAACATTGTAACACTTTTCATCTGAGTTATTCAATGCTTTTTACCTGTTGGAATTGTAGTTGAAAGGTTGTTATAAGGGTATGCTAGTGTGCCAGCTTATGTGAGAGGTGAGGTATTAGTAATTTTTTAAGTTATAGAGATTGCATAGCTTGAATTTATCCAGTTTCCCCAGATTTCTAGAATGGTTGGGTATGTGTTGTTAAGGGTGTGGGTCAATCTTTCGTAAATCATTATATTTTTTAGTCTGTTAATTATGTCATGTTTGATTAAATTAGATGATTTCCATTTTTGGCCAGCCAGCATTAAAAATTGTAGCCATTTATTTAGATTTTTAGTGATGTGGGGGTTAGATATACCTAAAAGGAAAAGGTCTATTGAGGCATTGATTGTGGTGTTTAGGGTTTCGGATGCTTCTTTGGTGATACTTAGAGATATTTAATGATCTTTCCAGTTATACCTTGCTTAAACGTAAGGAATTCAAAGACAGGAGAAGATAATTTATAAGTGGAGCTTCCCGGCTAAACTTATAATTCACAGGGATAACAAGAACTACACCATTAACAAAAAAAAAATTAAGTGTTGGAACCTCCAAACACAAGAATATTCAAATAACAGTTGAACATTGAGGGCCTCATTAAATTCTCCCTCGTAGATCTTTCGGTGCTCCCAAAGGCAGTTTTTTGCTGTTTGCAAGTACCGAATCTCTCGCAGCCTGATTTGCGATATGACTACGAAAAATGGCAAAGAATAGGCTCCGAGAGAGCTACGTAGTCACACGCAGCCTTAAATCTATGCATGATTATCGCATTTCGTAAGAATCTCTATGGGCACAAGAAGTGCCCGCAAGGGATCCTAAAACCTCTATGTGCTGCCTCGGAGCAGCCCGTGACAGCAGTGTGAGGTTCCCCCCTGCTCCCTATACACATCCCCATGCTGCAGGGGTCTCTATCGGGACCCCTGCAGCACCCCCACATTAACCCCTTGCAGCGGGGATCCCCGATCGGCACCGATCAGGCCCCCGCTGCATTTAAAAGTTTTAAAATCCCCGCCGCGGCACACTAATTGCCAATCCAGGCCGCGGAGCAAAAAATTAACCCCCCTCTATGCTGGCACCCCCGAAGTGTCCCCACATAAACCCCTTGCAGCTGGGGGTCCCCGATCTGCATAGATCAGGCCCCCCGCTGCATTTAAAAGTTTTAAATTCCCCGCCGCGGCTCCTTAAAGGGGCCGCGGCACACTATTACCCAATCCCGGCCGTGGCACCTACAATTAACCCCCCTCTATGCTGGGGGTCCCCATCAGGACCCCAGAAGTGTCCCCACATAAACCCCTTGCATTGTGGGGTCCCCAATCTGCATAGATCAGGCCCCCGCTGCATTTAAAAGTTTTAAAATTCCCTGCAGCAGCTCCTTAAAGGGGCCGCGGCATACTATTACCCAATCCCGGCCGCAGCACCTAAAATTAACCCCCCTCTATGCTGGGGGTCCCCATCAGTAATAGTAACCTCTGCCTAGCCATTAAACACATCTCATTTTTAATCTCATAAACTACACCAAAACCCTGTGACTATAAAGTGAGTTAAGTTACAGTTCATTGATTCTCTGTACATTCCTAATAACAATATGACAATAAAGTGATTTAAGTATAATATTTGTTAACCTTCTGTTAATCTTGTTATAAGGGCCTTTCCTAACAAATATGTGATAAATTAACCTTAAATTAGGGATTAGTTGAATTAATAATACTTTAAATCATGATCTTAAAATTTATATTTATAACTTGGACAATTTGTGCTTATTATTTGTGACTTGACCTTCTTTGTTAAGTGGAATGGGATCATGAGTTAAGAGAATTGAATTTCATCAATCTCTTTTTAATATTTCTCCCTTCCTCCATTTTTAACCATCCAACAATCAAAAATCAAATAATTTGTTAGATCCCCTCCTCCCCCCTCCCATCACTCCCCCTCTCCCTCCACACTCTTCCTCCCTCACCCCTCAGTCATCTTCTTATATCAATTTGAATACCCCAATCCCCTTTCCTGTTTACCTCTTTTTATTATGTGATGGGTTTTTTTTTAGGTATCTAGCTCTACCTCCTAGCCATCCTCTCAGTAAAGATTCAGTGCCCTATTAAATTCCAGCCTCGTAAATAAGAAGCTTCTACTAAAGCCCTACGTACTGCAAAGTTTCTCTAACTTACAATGCTATTACAATCGCCCTGCTGCAAGCAACGTATGAGCTACGCAGCAGGGCAGTACGTATCAACACTGTGTAAATGTACATGAGGAGTGACAGCCTGCCATATGATATCTCAGGCTCCCGCACCTCAACAAGTTGCAGCGGGGGTCCCCGATCGGCACCGACCAGGCCCCCACTGCATTTAATACTTTTAAATTCCCTGACGCAGCTCCTTAAAGGGCCCGCGGCACACTATTACCCAATTCCGGCACCTAAAATTAACCCCCCTTTATGCTGGGGGTCCCTATCGCGACCCCCAAAGTGTCCCCACATTAACCCCTTTCAACGGGGGTCCCCGATCTGCATAGATCAGGCCCCCTGCTGCATTTAAAAAATGTAAATTCCCCGCCGTGGCTCCTTAAAGGGCCCGCGGCACACTATTATCCAATCCCGGCCGCGGCATCTACAATTAACCCCCCACATTAAGCCCTTGCTGCAGGGGTCCATAGGGACCCCCGCAGCCCCCCCACGTTAACCCCCTCCAGCGGGGGTCCCCGATCGGCACCGATCGTGACCCTGCTGCATATCAATTTTTAAATTTCCCACCTCCCGGGTCCTTAAAGGACCGTAAAGGTCCTGAAAGGACTCGCACTGAAAAACATTAACCCCAGGCAACTATAATTAACCCTATAATTCATGGGGGTCAATACAGACCCCCATAAGGCCTTAATTAACGCTATAACTCATGAAGGTCAATACAGACCCCCATAAGGCCTTAATTAACCCTATAACTCATGAAGGTCAATACAGACCCCCATAAGGCCTTATTTAACCCTATAACTCATGGGGGTCAATACAGACAACCATAAGGCCTTAATTAACCCCGTCACTTATGGTGGTCAATACAGACCCCCATAAGGCCTTAATTAACCCTATAACTCATGGTGGTCAATACAGACCCCCATAAGGCCTTAATTAACCCTATAACTCATGGTGGTCAATACAGACCCCCATAAGGCTTTAATTAACCCTATAACTCATGTGGTCAATACAGACCCCCAAGGCCTTAATTAACCCTATAACTCATGGTGGTCAATACAGACCCCCTGTAATGATATAGGTATCACAAGGTTTTGGAGACCAGCAGCCTAGGTCAGCAATAATCCAATTCAGCAACTTTATAGGTGAAACAGGAACAAGCTTTATTGAAGGGATCAGGAACCACAATAATATGGCAAGGTACATTGACAGGAAGTGCCTTATATAAGCCAAGGACCAGACACCTGACCAGACACAGCTGAAGAGACTTAGTCACTAATGCTATTGCTAGCAGAGTCAAGGTTATCAGATCTCCAGGAATTTCACAAAGGCAGGCTGGCGCAGTGGTAGGGAAGAGGATCAGCAGCCGGGGGACCAGGGTATAAAACCCAGCAGAGTCAATTCCTCACACCCCCATAAGGCCTTAATTAACCCTATAACCCATGGTGGTCAATACAGACCCCCATAAGGCCTTAATTAACCCTATAACTCATGGTGGTCAATACAGACCCCCATAAGGCCTTAATTAACCCTATAACTCATGGTGGTCAATACAGACCCCCATAAGGCCTTAATTAACCCAATAACTCATGGTGGTCAATACAGACAACCATAAGGCCTTAATTAACACCATCACTTATGGTGGTCAATACAGACCCAAATAAGGCCTTAATTAACCCTATAACTCATGGTGGTCAATACAGACCCCCATAAGGCCTTAATTAACCCTATAACTCATGGGGGTCAATACAGACCCCATAAGGCCTTAATTAATCCTATAACTCATGGTGGTCAATACAGACCCCCATAAGGCCTTAATTAACCCTATAACTCATGGTGGTCAATACAGACCCCCATAAGGCCTTAATTAACCCTATAACTCATGGTGGTCAATACAGACAACCATAAGGCCTTAATTAACCCGTCACTCATGGTGGTCAATACAGAACCCCATAAGGCCTTAATTAACCCTATAACTCATGGGGGTCAATACAGACCCCCATAAGGCCTTAATTAACCCTATAACTCATGGTGGTCAATAAAGACCCCCATAAGGCCCTAATTTACCCTATAACTCATGGTGGTCAATACAGACCCCCATGAGGCCTTAATTAACCCCGTCACTCATGGTGGTCAATACAGACCCCCATAAGGCCTTAATTAACCCTATAACTCATGGTGGTCAATACAGACAACAAGGCCTTAATTAACCCTATAACTCATGGTGGTGTAATGATATAGAAATCACAAAGTTGTGGAGACCAGTAGCCAAGGTCAGCAATAATCCAGTTCCGCAAACTTGTAGGTGAAAACAGGAACAAGGTTTATTGAAGTGATCAGAAACCACACAATAATCTGGCAAGGATACAGAGACAGGAAGTGCCTTATATAGGCCAAGAACCAGACAGCTGACCAGACACAGCTAAAGAGAGTTGTCACTGATTGCATTGCTTTTAGAGTCAAGGTATCAGATCTCAGGCAAATCTGCGAATGGCAGGCTGGCGCAGTGGTAGGGAAGAGGTATAGCAGCCTGGGGACCAGGGTTCAAAACCCAGCAGAGTAAATTCCTCACAGGTGGTCAATACAGACTCCCTGTAATGATATAGGTATCACAAGGTTTTGGAGACCAGCATCCTAGTTCAGCAATAATCCAATTAAGCAACTTTATAGGTGAAAAAGGAACAAGCTTTATTGAAGGAATCAGGAACCACAATAATATGGCAATGTACATTGACAGGAAGTGCCTTATATAAGCCAAGGACCAGACACCTGACCAGACACAGCTGAAGAGACTTAGTCACTAATGCTATTGCTAGCAGAGTCAAGGTTATCAGATCTCCAGGAATTTCACAAAGGCAGGCTGGCGCAGTGGTAGGGAAGAGGATCAGCAGCCGGGGGACCAGGGTATAAAACCCAGCAGAGTCAATTCCTCACACCCCCATGAGGCCTTAATTAACCCTATAACCCATGGTGGTCAATACAGACCCCCATAAGGCCTTAATTAACCCTATAACTCAGGGTGGTCAATACCTACCCCCATAAGGCCTTAATTAAACCCGTCACTCATGGTGGTCAATACAGACCCCCATAAGGCCTTAATTAACCCAATAACTCATGGTGGTCTACAGACCCCCATAAGGCCTTAATAAACCCAATAACTCATGGTGGTCAATACAGACAACCATAAGGCCTTAATTAACCCCGTCACTTATGGTGGTCAATACAGACCCCCATAAGGCCTTAATTAACCCTATAACTCATGGTGGTCAATACAGACCCCCATAAGGCCTTAATTAATCCTATAACTCATGGTGGTCAATACAGACCCCCATAAGGCCTTAATTAACCCTATAACTCATGGGGGTCAATACAGACCCCCATAAGGCCTTAATTAACCCGTCACTCATGGTGGTCAATACAGACCCCCATAAGTCCTTAATTAACCCCGTCACTCATGGTGGTCAATACAGATCCCCATAAGGCCTTAATTAACCCTATAACTCATGGTGGTCAATACCGACCCCCATAAGGCCTTAATTAACCCTATAACTCATGGTGGTCAATACAGACCCCCATAAGGCCTTAATTAACCCTATAACTCATGGTGGTCAATACAGACCCTCATAAGGCCTTAATTAACCATATAACTCATGGTGGTCAATACAGACCCCCATAAGCCTCTATTTAACCCCATCAGTCCCATAAGGGTATATTATGATACCTATGGGGCTGTTAAAACCCTAACATTAACCACATAAGTGCCATGACGGTCCACAAGGACCATCATGACACTAACTACAAACACTACACTATAACCCCCAACAAACCATTTAATCTAAACTAACCCCCCTCTACACTAATCTATTGGCAATGGCGGCTTGTGATTGGCTGAAAAAACTGTCTATCAATTTCAGCCAATCAGAAGTCGTCAATGTGTGAGCCAATCAGGATGGGATACACCCCAATATCCCACCCTGATTGGCTAAAGCACCTGTCAATCTTTATCGGAACCAATCACAACGCGCAGATGCCTTCAGCCAATCACTATGGGATACACCCCTACGGAGTGATTGGTAGAAGACATCTGCGCATCCTGATTGGCTCAAATATTGACGACTTCTGATTGGCTGAAATTGTTAGACAGCTTTTTCAGCCAATCACAAGCCGCCATTGCCAATTTCCTCCCGGAAAAGACTCTGCGAGGCTCATTAGCGTCGGGCAGGTCTGCGAGTGCAGATCTCCGTTAGTTTTTCTTCTTCTTTTTTTTTTTAGAGTGCGGATGGTTCCGGGGCCCAGCCGGGGCTGAAGGGGAGGAGGCCGGGGACATCGCGGGGAGGTATGTTAAATGTATATTTATATGTTGATATGTTTATTTTATTTCTTGTTTGTATATTGTATTAATGTATTGTGTTTTTTTAACAGGGCCGCGTCGGAAGAACTGAACAATGACCGGACATGCTGGAAAGGTTAGTTGAATATTTAGAATGTATATAATGTTTATTTATTTGATGTTAATGTTTTGTACTAATTGTTTTTTTTTTTTTTATCCCTAGGTTAGTGATCTGAAGGGACATCTTAAAGGTAAGTGGTCTTAATTATTTTATTTTAGCTTAGAATTAGGGTCTGTGTAGTTAGGACTGTAATTATTTTATTTTAGCTTAGAATTAGGGTCTGTGTATGTAGTTAGGACTGTAATTATTTTATATAACTTAGAATAAGGGTCTGTGTATGTAGTTAGGACTGTAATTATTTTATTTTAGCTTAGAATTAGGGTCTGTGTATGTAGTTAGGACTGTAATGATTTTATTTTAGCTTAGAATTAGGGTCTGTGTATGTAGTTAGGATTTATTGTATATTCGATAGATAGGGGGATGTATTTGATATAGTTATGATTTATTTTAGATTAAATAGATTGTATGTTTGATAGATAGGGGGTATTTGATTTGTATTGTATGTAATGTATTATATGTAGTATATTATATGTAATATATTATATGTAATGTATTGTATGTAATGTATTGTATGTAATATATTGTATGTAATATATTATATGCAATGTATTATATGTAATATATTATATGTAATGTATGATATGTAATGTATTGTATGTAATGAATTGCATGTAATGTATTGTGTGTAATGTATTGTGTGTAATATATTGTATGTAATGTATTATATGGAATGTATTATATGTCATTTATTGTATGTAATGTATTGTATGTAATGTATTGTATGCATGTATGTATTGTATTGTGTATGTCTGTCTTTCTTTTTCAGGTGTGTAATTTTTTTTTTCTGTAGTGGGGGGGTGTTGCAATGTATTTTTCTGTACTGTAGGGTTTTTTTTCTGTACTGTATGTTTTTTTATTTTCTTTAGGTTTTTTTTTGGTGACAGGTTTTTTTATTTTCTGTAAGGTCGTTTTTTTTATTTTTTGTAATTAGAGTGGTGGGGAGGTTTATTAGGGGGTAGGTAGTGTAGGTAGGTAGTGTAAGTGTTAACAGATTAGTGTAGAGGGGGGTTACTTAAGATTAAATGGTTTATTGGGGGTTATAGTATAGTGTTTGTAGTTAGTGTCATGATGGTCCTTGTGGACCTTCATGGCACTTATGTGGTTAATGTTAGGGTTTTAACAGCCCCATAGGTATCGTAATATACCCTTATGGAATTGATGGGGTTAAATCGAGGCTTATGGGGGTCTGTATTGACCACCATGAGTTATAGGGTTAATTAAGGCCTTATGGGGGTCTGTATTGACCACCATGAGTAACGGAGTTATTAAGGCCTTATGGGGTCTGTTTTGACCTTCATGAGTTATAGGGTTAATTAAGGCCTTATAGGGGTCTGTATTGACCTTCATGAGTTATAGGGTTAATTAAGGCCTTATGGGGGTCTGTATTGACCCCCATGAATTATAGGGTTAATTATAGTTGCCTGGGGTTAATGTTTTTCAGTGTGAGTCCTTTCAGGACCTTTACGGTCCTTTAAGGACCCGCGAGGCGGGAAATTTAAAAATTGATATGCAGCAGGGTCACGATCGGTGCCGATCGGGGTCCCCCGCTGGAGGGGGTTAATGTGGGGGGGCTGCGGGGGTCCCTATGGACTCCTGCAGCAAGGGCTTAATGTGGGGACACTTGGGGGGTCCCGATGGGGACCCCCAGCATAAAGGGGGGTTAAATGTAGATGCCGCGGCCGGGATTGGGTAATAGTGTGCCGCGGGCCCTTTAAATGCAGCAGGGGGCCTGATCTATGCAGATCGGGGACCCCCGCTGAAAGGGGTTAATGTGGGGACACTTGGGGGGTCCCGATGGGGGATTGGGTAATAGTGTGCCGCAGGCCCTTTAAGGAGCTGCGTCGGGGAATTTAAAACTTTTAAATGCAGCGGGGGCCTGATCTATGCAGATCGGGGACCCCCGCTGAAAGGGATTAATGTGGGGACACTTGGGGGGTCCCGATGGGGGATTGGGTAATAGTGTGCCGTAGGCCCTTTAAGGAGCTGCGTCGGGGAATTTAAAAGTATTAAATGCAGCGGGGGCCTGATCGGTGCCGATCGGGGACCCCCGCTGCAACTTGTTGAGGTGCGGGAGCCTGCGATATCGTATGGCAGGCTGTCACTCCTCATGTACATTTACACAGTGTTGATACGTACTGCCCTGCTGCGTAGCTCATACGTTGCTCGCAGCAGGGCGATTGTAATAGCATTGTAAGTTAGAGAAACTTTGCAGTACGTAGGGCTTAAGTAGAAGCCTCTTATTTACGAGGCTTGAATTTAATAGGGCACTGAATCTTTACTGAGAGGATGGCTAGGAGGTAGAGCTAGATACCTAATAAAAACCCCATCACATAATAAAAAGAGGTAAACAGGAAAGGGGATTGGGGTATTCAAATTGATATAAGAAGATGACTGAGGGGAGAGGGAGGGAGAGTGTGGGGGAGTGACGGGAGGGGGGAGGAGGGGATCTAACAAATTATTTGATTTTTGATTGTTGGATGGTTAAAAATGGAGGAAGGGAGAAATATTAAAAAGAGATTGATGAAATTCAATTCTCTTAACTCATGATCCCATTCCACTTAACAAAGAAGGTCAAGTCACAAATAATAAGCACAAATTGTCCACGTTATAAATGTTAATTTTAAGATCATGATTTAAAGTATTATTAATTCAACTAATCCCTTATTTAAGGTTAATTTATCACATATTTGTTAGGAATAGCCCTTATAACAAGATTAACAGAAGGTTAACAAATATTATACTTAAATCACTTTATTGTCATATTGTTATTAGGAATGTACAGAGAATCAATGAACTGTAACTTAACTCACTTTATAGTCACAGGGTTTTGGTGTAGTTTATGAGATTAAAAATGAGAAGTTTTTAATGGCTAGGCAGAGGTTACTATTACTACTGCTATATATGGATATATTATAAGTCACATTATATTTTGTACACAATATAAATACATTGGAAGAGAAGGCTTCCTCCCCTTTACTTAATTTAAATGTAATTTAACTCTAACCCCTAACCCAAATCCGTAATTAGAGAATAGAGATTATCAAAACCTTTTTCATTATATATATACAACTTTATCTCTATTTAGTATGGCCCTCATTCTATTATCGGCCGTAAATCGGCCGCAAAGCTGTGATTCCTTGCAGGGCTCCCGTTACCTTGCAATTCAATTATACGGCGCCGCAAGGATATCCCCTTACTGCCGGCCGTATATCTTGCAACCGGCCGTAAACTCAGAAATCTTTAAAAGCAAAAATAAATTCAAGACGGCACTGTACAGCTCTGTAAATGCTAGGGATCATATTGGGGGACATGAGGATTAATAGCAACCCCCTCTCAAGCTTGCACATCAGCCCAAATCCGAGATTACATTAACTGTTTATTTTCCGGCCGCAGCGTGGGCGGGTCTGAGGAGCTCAAAGCCCTCTGGACTTCTTCCATGGATATTTGATATAAATTCAAATAAAATGTATTTACGGATTTGAGTATAGGGGAATGTTGTGCTATGAATGCTAACACCTACAATCACTTTATAGTCTCATCAGAGTGCAGGATGGCTTTATTATGGCTTCATAATGTGCTTAATTGTGTGCCTGCGGGACCTTTTTGCTGCAAGTAAGCTGCGGCTCGGTTTTAGCCTTGCAGAGAGGGTTCCCGGAGCAATTGAATAGCAACCAGGATTTTCTTGCGGCCGAAACTCTTGCGGCCGTTTAATATCAAAGGCTTTCCTCCGGCGCGTGCGGCCAGAAGGGATAACAAGGCGCCGGCCGCAAGCCTGCCGGAATCCCCGTCCGGAAGGGAATAGAATAGGCAAATAGCTTGCGGCCGGTCCTTGCGGCCCCACATCTCCTACGGCCGATAATAGAATGAGGCCCTATCTCTCCAGAGTGTGATATTATTACTCCACCTTATACAGTGCCTTGCAAAAGTATTCACCCCCCTTGGCATTTTTCATGTTTTGTTGCCTCACAAACTTAAATTAACATGGATTGTTTGAGGATTTGCATCATTTAATTTACAGAACATGCCCACAACTTTGAAGATGTTTTTTTTTTATATTGTGAAGCACACAATAAATAGGACAAAATCACAGAAAAAGTCAATGTGCATAACTATTCACCCCCCTAAAGTCAATTGCCACCTTTTGCAGCAATCACAGCTCCAAGTAGCTTTGGATAAGTCACTATGCACTTGCCACATCTTACAACTGGGATTTTTGCCTAACTCCTTGCCAAACTGCTCCAGCTCCTTCAAGTTGGATAGTTTGCCCTTGTGAACAACAATCTTTAAGTCTAACCACAGATTTTCTATGGGATAGAGGTCTGGCCTTTGACTAGGCCATTCCAACACATTTACATGTTTCGCCTTAAACCACTCAAGTGTTGCTTTAGCAGTGTGTTTGGGGTCATTGTCCTGCTGGAAGGTGAACCTCCCTCCTAGCCTCAAATCAAGCACAGAGTGGTACAGGTTTTGCTCAAGAATATCCCTGTATTTAGCACCATCCATCTTTCCCTCAACTATGACCAGTTTCCCAGTCTCGGCTGCTGAAAAACATCCCCACAGCATGATGCAGCCACCACCATGTTTCAATGTGGGGATAATGTTCTTTGGGTGAAGTGATGTGTTAGGTTTGCACCAGACATAGCGTTTTCTTTGATGGCCAAAAAGTTCAATTTTAGTCTCATCAGACCAGAGCACCTTCCTCCATACATTTGGGAGTCTCCCACATGCCTTTTCGCAAACTCAAAATGGGCCGTTTTTTGCTGAAAGTAATGGCTTTCTTCTGGCCACTCTGCCATAAAGCCCAACTCTACAGAGCGTACGGCTTATTGTCGTCCTATGTACAGCTACTCAAGTCTCTGCTGTGGAACTCTGCAGTTCGTCCAGGGTTACCTTAGGTCTCTGTGCTACCTCTCTGATTAATGCCCTCCTTGCCTGGTCTGGAGTTTTGGTGGGCGTCCGTCTCTTGGCAGGTTTGATGTTGTGTCATGTTCTATCCATTTGGTTATGATAGATTTGATGGTGCTCCTGGGGATCATTAAAGATTTGGGTATATTTTTTTAAAACCTAACCTAGACTTGTACTTCTCAACAACACTGTACCTTACTTGTTTGGAGAGTTCATTGGTCTTCATGGCAGTGTTTGGTTAGTGGTGCCTCTTGCTTAGTTGTTGCACCCTCTGGAGCCTGTCAAAAAAGGTGTGTATATCTAATGACAGATCATGTGACCGTTAGATTGCACACAGGGGGACATCATTTCACTAATTATGTGACTTCTAAAGGTAATTGGTTGCACCAGAGATTTTTATGGGCTACATAACAAAGGGGGTGAATACATACGCACATGCCAATTTTCTGTTTTCTATTTCTATAAAATAGTTTTATGTATAGATTTTTCTCATTTCACTTCACCAACTTAGACTATTGTGTTCTGATCCATCACATAAGATTCAGATAAACAAAATATTGAACTTAAGGCTGTAATGTAACAAAATATGTAAAAAGTCAAGGGGGTGAATACTTTTATAAGGCACTGTATGTATCTTTATAGCTCCTATTTGATCATCTCTTGGGGTTTCCAGAATGATTTCTTTTTTTTCTGGAAACAAGTAGGATACGATCTAATACCTTGGGAATTTTTCCAGGATGCATTTTTTATTTTTTTTCCGGTCTAATAGTTTTGTCCCAGAATGTACAAGGATTGAATACATCTTACAAGAGACACATAATAGCAAAGAACGTTTTAAAAGATAAACCAGATATAATCTGTCTCCAAGAGAGTCATTGGAGAACAGGGAAGACACCTACATTTTTGAATGGAGCATTCCCACATCAGAAACAAGGCTAGGGGAGTTTCAATCCTCTTTAATAATAAGTCCAACTTATTCAATAATTTTCACCACTTATTTATGAACTTTTGTACACTAAGGTGTTAAGTTCAATGATAAGTGAACAAATAGTGATTATAGAGAGAGAATCACTTAAAGAACACATTTTTTGTGCATATTATGTATTAGCCACAAACTGAAATAAAAAACAACAAAAAAACATTATTATATTACAATTCTCATAATTAAAAATCATTTGCATAAAAAACTAAGAGGAGTTGTACTTAGTTAATGATGTCACTTCTGGGAAATGTTATTATTATTTATGCCTCTTTTATATTATTTTTTATATTTCCTGTGCCATTTATAATAAATTTAACTTATACTTTGTATTTATCTTTATTATATTGTATTTTATTTATAAAAATAAATGTGCTTGTGATACTTTGTTGTGTGAAACCTATAATAAATATGGCTTATTTACTTGTGCTTTGCTTGTAGTACTAAAGTGCTTTATAAAAAGTGTAATGAGTGCTGAAAAAAACTTCCACTCTCATGTGATTAAAGTGCTATTATCACAAAAATAGTTCAAATTAGCTCTTTGTTTTCTGCTGTTGTGACAGAGTGTGTCTCTGTTCTTTATAAAGTGCTATTGTGACTGATTACTAACCAATTCCTTGGTGCTTAATAAAATGCACCTAGTTTTTGATATTATTATTTTACATATTTCAAAGAGAAGCTTCTTACAGGTGTATTATCTTTCTTGTTAGACTGTATTCATAGTTATTCGGTCTGTTTGTTATTCTTCAATATTGTCCTTATTGCAGAGTATCTCTTCTCTTATAATTAACTAGCGAATTGCCCGTCAAAAAATGATGGCAATGAAATTGTAAGGTAGCTAATGCTGTTTGGTGTATAATAAATATGTAATACATTACTAAATGAATATACTGTACCTATTTTGAAGCATTGTGATGAAGAGCTGGCAATTTGTGTTGATGTTGCTGCAGCATTAGTGGTGTGGAGCTGCTGTGTAAGCATGCTGAATGTGTGCACTGTGTGGTATGAATATCCGTATGTCGTTTGTGGCGTTTTGCGAGTTTCTTGTGGTGTTTTGCGAGTTTCTTGTGGTGTTTTGCGAGTTTAGTGTGCTGTAGCCTCGTTTTCGTTTTGTTCGGCGGCCATTTTTTCTCTCGCTTAGACTTTTTTTTAGTCTGTAAACTCTTTTATTTGGAGTAAAATCGAGGTCTAAGTTGCATTTTTGAGGTTCTGGGTGCTCCCTCTTGGTGTAGGTAATGTTTTTATGTATGTGCTGTGTGTATGTATTGTGTTTTACATTTTGTAATGTTCGCGAGTTGCGTCCGAGTGTTGCGAGGCCGTAATGTGTGTGAACGTGTGTCGTATGTTGTTTGCGAGTGTCGTAATGTGTGTGTCGTACTGTTTGGGTTGCGACGTGAAGTTTGCGAGGGTCGCAGTTGCTGGCATGGAGCGCCTTCGGCTTTGCGAGGTCCTTAGGTGCTGGCATGGAGCGCCTACGGCGCTCCATGCCAGCAACTGAGGGTCGCGAGGGACCTCAGTTGCTGGCAAGCAGCGCCTTCGGCGCTCCTTGCAGCAACTGAGACCCTCGGACCCTTCGCGAGGGCCACGACTAGCGTAGTTTGTTTTTACAGATCCACTACTATGGCCATGAATAGCGCTGCTTTTTAATAAGATCAAGGTTGTGATATAAGTGCTGTGTGCACACTTAAAACTAAAGTGCGAGTCCTTAAAATTCCCATTAGAATGCAGATCGCTATTAAAGTACTGATATTTGCCCTTATTTAAGGCGTTATTTAAGATTTTTTTCCTATTATCTGCTATTAACAAGTAAATAATGCAGCTCTGGCGTCTTCCACACTTCTTTAATAGCAATCTGCATTCTAATGGGAATGTTAAGCACTCGTACTTTAGTTTTAAGTGTGCACACAGCACATATATCACAACCTTTGCCTTATTAAAAAACAGCGCTATTCATGGTCATTATAGTGGAGCTGGAAAAACAAACAACTCCCAGAGGTAATTCTCAGCATGTATAAAGGCTTTATACCAACTAGCGACTTACCCGTCAAAAATTACGGGGCAATAAAATTTGAAGCCATGGCAATGTTGTTTGCCACACAATGTAGCTTTTGCTACTCTGAGGACCTTTGGCGTTCATTGCGAGCCTTGCGCTGAGCACCTTCGGCCTCTCCTGTCGTGTACTTTTGCTCCTCTGAGCACCTTTGGCGCTCATTGCGAGCGTCTCTCCTTGTGTACTTTTGCTCCTCTGAGCACCTTCGGCGCTCATTGCGAGCCTCTACCCTCATCTCCTTCAAGTTTTGTGCTTTGCAACGATCATGTTCGGTGCTCATCACAGAGACAGACATATAAGTACAGTGTTAAATATAAAAACATTTAGCGCAGTGTAAATTAGAAAATGTTTTCAGCTCTCAGAGCATAATAAAGTGATTTAAAACTGCTTTGAGAGCGCTATATCTGGCAGCCAATGAGCTGTAATCCAGATATATATAACTGCAGTGTAAAAAGTAACACATTTTTAGTACAGTAGAAAGTCTAAATTTGTGTTTTCCATTACTAATTAATACTTATTAAATTAGTGTATGTTAACAATTAATTCTGAATGACCAAATGTATAAGGAAGTAGGAAACATTAATGTATTCATAAAGTAACGGCAGTGTTAAATATGCTATTTAGCGTTTTTGTTTTTTTATATATATTTTTTTTTAATAATAATAATTAATTAATTAATTACTTAAAATTGACGTCCTGTGTGTGTGTGAGTTTTTTTTTTTGCATTTTTTGTTTTATTTATTGTGTTTTTCGATTTGTGCGGTTCGACTGTTAGCTTCGTATTTTTCCAACCCGTATTTTTCCAACCTCGAATTTTATTTTTTACGTACTGCGTCCCTCAACTGCTTGCAACCTAAGGCAATCCCGCGTTTCATAACTGCTTGGAGTCTAAGTCCCTCGTTTTTTCAATGCCTCAAAGGCTCGCCACTCAAGAGCGCCTTTGGCGCTCATTTGTGCCTAAGTCCTGTGTGTTTCAATGAGCTCCTTTGGCTGTGCGATGATCGCCTTTGGCTGTACTCCAAGTTTCAATGCCTCACCTGCTCGCCTCGCTGCGCAAGGCTCGCAGCCAATGAGCGCCTTTGGCGCTCAACGGCTAAGTTCTCCAAGATTGGAAGACTTCTGTGCTTCAAAGGCTCACATCGTTAAGCGAGGCTCGCAAGCATGACGACAATTCGTAGTTTGACAACTATTATATGTGATTATATGAGAAGAGATACTCTGCAATAAGGACAATGTTGAAGAATAACAGACCGAATAACTATGAATACAGTCTAACAAGAAAGATAATACAACTGTAAGAAGCGCCTCTTTGAAATATATTAAAATAATAATATCAAGAAACTAGGTGCATTTTAATAAGCACCAAGGAATTGGTTAGTAATCAGTCACAATAGCACTTTATAAAGAACAGGGACACACTCTGTCACAATAACAGAAAACAAAGAGCTAATTTGCACTATTTTTGTGATAATAGCACTTTAATCACGTGAGAGTGGAAGTTTTTTAAGCACTCAATGCACTTTTTATAAAGCACTTTAATGCTACAAGCAAAGCACAACAAGTAAATAAGCCATATTTATTATAGGTTTCACACAACAAAGTATCACAAGCACATTTATATTTATAAATAAAATACCATAAGAGATAATAAAGATAAATCACAAGTATAAGTTAAATTTATTATAAATGGCATAGCAAAAATAAAAAAATATTATAAAAGAGGCATAAATAATAATAACATCTCCCAGAAGTGACATCATTAACTAGGTATAACTCCACTTAGTTTGTATGTGAACGATTTTTAATTATGAGAATTTTAATCACATATATAGTTGTGAGCGTACGGGTCGTTGCTCACGCTTGCGGGCTCGCGAAGCGAGCCGCGGCCCTCGCGTAGCGAGCCGTGGCTCGCGCAGCGAGCCGCTGCCCTCGCGTAGCGAGGTCACTGGGCAAGGGCCTCAGTTGCTGGCATGGAGGGCCAAAGGCGCTCCATGCCAGCAACTGAGGCCCCTCGCGAAACGAGGTCACTGGGCAAGGGCCTCAAACCCTCGCAAACTTCACGTCGCTACTCAAAAAACACGACACACAAATTACGACACTTGCTAAATTTTACGAGGAACGCAAACAACCTACGAAACACGTTACCACACATTACGACCTCGCAAACATCGGACGCAACACGCCGAAATACAAACATTTAAAACACAATAAATACACACAACACACACATAAAAAGCTTACCTACAGCAAGAGGAACCATCCAGCACCTCAATAAAACAAGTTACACCTTCATTTAAATAAAAATAAAACACTTTAGACACTAATAAAATCGCTAAGCGAGAGAAAAAATGGCCGACGGACAAAACGAAAACGAGGCTACAGCACTCTCCAGACGTAAAACACCACACCACACTCGCAAAACACCACACGAAACTCGAAAACCACTACAAACCAACAACGGACAATACGCAAAGACGCACAACACACATAAACCGCCATTTAACGCAAATGCGGAAGTACGACACTACGCGCACGGTTTCGACTCGCGCACGCACAGTATTACACTGCACACATTCACCACGCTTAGAGAGCAGCTCCACAACACTAATGCTGCAGCAATGTCAAAACACATTCACATCTCTTCAACACAATGCTTCCAAATAGGTAAAGTATATTTATTTATTACTGTATTATATCTACACACCAAACAACATTAGCTACCTTACAATTTCATTGCCGTCATTTTTTGACGGGCAATTCGCTAGTTTAATAATAAAGTTTGGGTTTTTTAAATTCCAGTTTATGGCTAATACATAATATCCGCAAAAAAGGTGTTCTTTAAGTGATTCTCTCTCTATAATCACTATTTGAATAACTCTTTAATAATAACTTCCAAATTGTGGGAACAATTCGGTGAAATAGATCAAGAGGGGAGATATACAATGTGGGTTGGCAAACTTAATGAACAGAAACAAACTATTATTAATCTGTATGCTCCTAACAATCGACAAAACAGTTTTTTAAAATACCTTTTTAAAACGTATACAGAAATTAAAGAATGGACAGATGATTATGTGTGGTTATTTTAACATGCACCTGGACTCTTTAATAGATTTAAAATCTAGTAAGAAACCCCTTCCTGATAATTCCAGTATTTGCAATTCCAGACGGTTTTAGGATACTATTGTCAAATTTGAACTTTTTGATGCATTGAGATCTTTCCATCAAAATGAAAGAGACTATAATTTTTTCTTACATAGGCACAAAGTGTACACAAGGATCGATTCTTTCTTAGTTGATTTGAGAACCCTTCAAAAGATAGAAAAGGTGGATATAGGATTGATAAATTCATCCTACCACACTATGATCAAATTACATTTAAAAGCAGACCAAATAACTAATTTCAAGAATATCAGAAGATTACAGAAAGCACAATTTGAAACAGATAGTACTAAAGATTTGATACAGAAGGAAATTCAAGCATTTTTTTAAATAAATGAAAACATGGTTGACTCGAAGACCACCTTGTGGAATGCCCATAAGGGTTACATGAGATGAATCTTAATCAGTTGGTCAATTAAACAGAAAAAAAAACAAAAAGGAAACTTGTTAAGAATGTTGTATATAAAATTAGCCCAATTTCAGATAAATAATTAAATCAATCCAAATTAAAACATCAGCATAGAAATAACAAATATTCAGGCTTAAATTAAGAAAAGTATACAATTGCAGGTAGATAAAGCCACTTGGATATAATGGTATGTCCAAGCCACTTGGACATACCATTATGGCAATAGAGTCAGCAAATTTTCAGCCAACACAGAGTCCACTAAAAGAATATATAAAATAAGGAATGATAAGGGGATAATTCAGGCTCACCCAGAAAAAATTAGTACGTTTTTTTTTTATAGGTATTATAAGTCCTTGTACAATCTAGAGAAATCAAATGACTTTGAAAAACCCACAATACAAGAAATTGATTATTTTTTGGACCAATTAACCTTGCCTAAGATTTCTAATACAGATATTGAGCATATAAATAGAGGAAGAAATTAAACAAGCAATAGCAGGACTACAAACGTATACAGCGCCAGGTCCAGACGGATTTATAAACTCTTATTACAAAGTGTTTTCTCACACCCTTCCTTAAAGGGATGTTTAATGAAATTAAATCGATAGATACAGCACCTCTGGAAAATCTAGAGGCTGCAATAGCCATGATTCCTAATGATGGTAAGGATTTATTTGACCCATTTCCCTGATCAACACCGACATTAAATAATATGCCAAATTTTTGGCTACAGGATTGTCTCCTCTAATCCCAAAACGAATATCAACAGATCAAACAGGCTTCATTAGCAAAAGACAGGGGGTAGATAATACCAGAAGATTATTAAATTTGATATCTTATGTGAAAGTGAAGAAAATTCCCACCCTAATAATGTCTTTAGATGTGGAAAAAGCATTTGACAGAGTAGGGGGGGAATATATAGATAGAACTCTTAAAAAATTTGGATTGGGAGATTTTGGAATAAAAGCAATTAAATCACTATATTCCAACCCCTCTGCTTTTTAATCAGGTAAAGGGATTAATTCTTATAAAATCAGAGCGGGGAATGGAACAAGACAGGGGTGACCATTTTCACCGTTGATTTTCAATCTAATGATTGAAACCTTGCTAGAAGCGTTTAGAGCCTCAGAAATTATCAAAGGTATAGAATAAAAAAAAAACTAAAGCTGTATAAAAAAACTATAGCATTCGCAGATGATGTATTATTGACCATAACTAATCCAGAAACTTCAATAGAATACCCATATGACATCTCAAATAGATATAGTAGGATATCCTTTTACAAGGTTAATTGGTCCAAAGCAGACATTTTGATGATAAATTGAACAAAAACAGAACAATTCTCACTAGAATCTAAATATTCCCTGAATCAGAATTCGAATAATGTAACACATTTGGGGATATTTCTTTTTGATGACCTGAAACAAATAGTAAAGACTAATTGTAGCAAGCTACAAACTAGAATAAAAGAAATATTATGAAAATGGTGGTCTAGGAATCTATCATGGGCGGAAATAATTGCTTCTGATAAAATGGCAATCTTACCCAGGATAAATTATTTGATGCAGGCTATACCCATATAAGTACCTACAGTATACCTACCTACCTATACATAACTACATTACATTGCATTGAAAAGTTTATATACAAGGGCAAGAAGGCCAGGCTAAAAAGGGAAGTAATAACTAGACATTTCAAGAGGGGGGCTTATCACTACCCAATATTAAATGCTATCATGAAGCAACAATGCTCTCACACATGGCAAAGTGGGCTTTAGGAAAGGAAACAACCCGATTGTTTCAAATAGAGCAAGAAACACTCTCTAAATGAGATTTCAATGCTCTCATCTGGTGTGAGGAACAAATAAAAGAAGAAACCATTTCATGGGTAGTTAAAAAAGGACTTAAAATATGGCGTAGGCTCAACAAAAACTGGGCTCTTGCTCCTTACCCTAGCCCTCTAATGTATTTGCAATTATTTAAAGAGATATCTAATATTCCTCATATAGATAGCTGGGAGGATTGCAGAATTATAACTTTAAATAATATTTTTTATAAAAATGTATTGGGTACATTTAATGATTTGATCCAGAAATACGATCACCCGTCCCACAGAGGCCTTGAATATAATGCGATTAAACAAGCTCTAATCAAAACTAAATTAATCTATACAGTAAACAGAGATGTAACTCATTTTGAGATATTATGTAGGAGGGACAGAGAGAAACATCTGATCTCCAACAGGGACTGGAGGAGAGAGAAGGTGACAGGAGGAGAGAGGGTGACAGGGACTGGAGGAGAGATGGTGAATGGAGGAGAGGGACACGCTGGAGATTGGAGGGCAAGGCAGGAGTCGCATAGGGGCATAACTTGAACGATAAGAGAGGACTGTAGAGGACTGGGGGCAAGAACAGGCAATGGATGTCTGGAGGCTGGGGAAGAGGCAATGGCAAGGCATTTGTCCTGAGGGCACAGAAGGTGAGAGATGTGTATGCAGATGTCGGCGTTGTGCATACAACCAGCTCGATTGTGTATGTGCGCACATGATTTTGCGCGCAGTTCTCAGTCGTGCTACCTCTATAATCACCTCTCCACCTCACCTCTTCCCCCCCCCCCCCCCCCGCCGTTACACTGCCTTTTTCGTTTTTTTTTTTTTTTTTTATTTTGTGTCTTGGTAAATTATAAATGCTTCAGCATGTATCCATAAGGATGCAAATCACTGAACTGTATTTTGTAATTTAGTTGTTTATAATATTTATGTTTGAATGATATGTATACCTATGTATGTAAACTTTCTAATAAATAAAAAAAAGATTTCACTTAAAGAAAGAAAAGCGTTCTTTGCCAAAGGAGGCAGTGACAGCGAATTCGACAGGTAACTTTAAGAAGGGATTGGATATATTTCTAAATAAAATGGGCATTCAGGGTTATCCTGGTTAATTAGAGAGGGAGTATTGATCCAGGGAGGAAGCCAATCGCCAGTATCTGGGGTCAGAAGAAAAAAAAAATGTCTTTTGAGACAATAGGTAAAGTTTCACTTGGGTTGTTTTTTTTTTCTGTTTGCCTTCCTCTGGATCAATTAACAATTAATAATTAGTCTGAATACTGCAGATCAGAGGAGATCTTAAAAGTTTGAACTTGATGGATTAAAAGTATTTTTCAACCTCAATTACTATGTAAATATGTAACTATATAATTATTGTTAAAATGGTATCTTATAGAACATAATATACCCGTTTTTATGTGAATGTAGTGCGCCATCGAATCTAATGCGCACCCTAAGTTTGGTACCCATGAATCAAAAACATTTTTTGCTGGCGAACGTAATGCGCATTTGTTATTTGTACAAGAACTCTTTTGCAGCTTGTCTGTTTCCATTTTTTTTCTGCAGAAAGAATAACTTTTCTGTTTCTCAGCCATTTGGGGGTAATTTTATGTAAACAACAGTACCACAAAAAGTTGCAGTAAACAATAGAGCTGAATTACTGGCAACTCAAATGAACATTTACCTAGCAACAACAACAATATTCTTTATTGCACTGTGCTTTCCTTTTTTTTTCTTTTATTCTTTTTGTTTTTGTGTGCCTGGCTCTGTGTGCCAGTGTGCTGGGGCTTTCTTGGTTCCAGGCTCTGCGTGGGGGTCTCTGTTCATCAATGTTATCAATGGCGCAATAGATTTGATGTTAACCCTGAAAACAAAGAATCTAGTGCGCCTTGCGGATTAGATATGCGTAAATACGGTATATCAAATGTTCATACAATATTGATGAATTGGAGTGTTTTCATTTATTTACAGCTGTAATCACTTGTATTTCTATATAACATATTTACACAGCTTACATTATATTACTTGACAATTCTACTAAATACTGTATTTAGTAGAGGACGATGGCCAGCTATATTTCTACAGGAGCTCAGGGCCCCCAGAGCAACAATATGCCCCATGTTATACAATCTCAAAAATAACACATTCCAGGGCTGTAGTAGAAGTGAGTAAGAGAGGTTATGTATTGTACTAGTGGTAGCTTTGTTTACATACACTAAGATGCGTTCACTTTATATTGCTGCTGTGATAAATAACATACATTTAGTATATAAAGGTATGAAGTCCAAACTGAGGTGCAGCAGCCACAAAACTTAAATATTGAGATACTGGAGGAAAGGTGCAGATATTTTGTTTGATCATTATCCAGTCAGATGATAACTAAAACCTAAAATAAAAGATAAAGGCAGCTGCATTCATACGAGGCTTGTGTAAGATACAATGAACCAGAAACATAGGATTACTCACATATCTCTACAAATAAACTAATACAAATATTTAATGGAAATCTGGTTGAACAAATCTTATCTGACAACTGAGCCTGAACAGTTAACTTGTCTTTGATCCTTATCCAAACAAATCCTAGCTAAAATACTTACTAATTTGAAATCTGACAATCAACTTTTTACCAAGCGGGATTTTCTAATTATGCTGAAAAAAAATCACTACACAAGCAATGCTTAATGTGGCGCTAACATGCTGGAACAAGCTCAACAGTATCAGCAGAGGTCAGACGCAACAACATTTTTACATTACTCTCCCTAGGGGTGACAAAAATAATACAGACACTAGTTTATTGCCTTTTTTATATAATTATGATGCAGTGTAATTTGCCATTTTGTTTTCTGTTGATAACCTTTCTGTGGTGCAAAGACATTTTGAATGCACAGGAAGTTTCTATGGGAAGCTAACACTGCTAGTACTTTCACCGATGGAAAGCTCTTTATTATACAAGTGAACACCGCCCCAAGAACGTAGAAGGCAGAAGAGAAAATAGAAAGAGAAGAGAAAATGGATCCCTGTTGAAAAGGAAAATTACATATAAAAGTTAAAAGTATAAAGCTTAGTTTTTTTTTTTGTTTTTTTTTTAAATTGTTAAATTATTTAAAATTCCCTACACACGTTCTTTAAATTTAGGAGAGGGTGTTTTATTAACTAATCTTACAGAATTTACAATACATTTTTTGCATGTTTAAAAACTAGGAACAATTTTGGAGCAATGGTTCTTTAGTTATTGGTATGGCAAGTCCTAGTTTATCTTAGTGAGTGTCTTTTTATAAGAAAATGTTTCAGTGGCTTTATTTTAGAATACATAACTCTGTCATGGAGACATAAAATAAAAATGATTGTAGCAAACAGCTTTTCAAACTCCTTCTCCCTGCCACATTTAAGTGCCATTTTAAGTGACAGGTAAAGGGCTGTGCGTATTTAGTCCGCCAATTGTTAATTCAAGAAATGTGTTTATATAAAGGCAATAATAAGGTCACCCCTAATACAACATAGTGTAAAAATTGATGTTACCTGCATAAGGAGCTGGATTTTGTCCCTGCACAATGTTTTTGTAAGGACCATGCTGACAGGAGTTTCTTTAATCTGTAGGTAAGCTAATAATTTACTGTTTAGTAAATTATGCATTAAAAAATATTGCCATCACTCCTGACATCGGCCCCTATTTAATTGTCCAAATTGCAATTACTTAAGCCCGTAATGGAGCCCATAAATGTTGCTGATATTTAATTGGCTACATTTTGGTACTCGCATTCCAATTGCGGGTTCGAGATTCAAAATCACTGCGATTGTCAAAAACCTAACTCCGTCCTATAGCCTCATTTGATGTTTCAAGCCCGCAAATGTTACCAGTGCTAAAGATGCAAAATCGATATTTAATTACAACAGTTCAACAAGCCTGCAATTGCCTACAAACCCGTTAATGGTAAATATATAAAAAAATTATATGAGTAGTAGATAGGACTCACAAGTGGGTTAAACACCTGTTAGTAACAATGCAAAAGCAAATATAAACACATTACTGTACTTAAAAATACTGGGAATCCAAAGAAAGGCATATAATAAATTGCACAAGCCTAAAGTTTGCAAATCTGCCATAAAAAAATATTGTTTTAACGTTTTATTTCCGTTTTATATTGATCCCAGGAATCTTTTTGCTTTGAGATACATTGGAAACTTACATATATATTGCTGATACCCATATTGCACTATATGGAGCAAAAGACAAAATGCTCATAAGTTGAAGAAGTACCAACCGAGAAGTTGTTTGGGAAGTCCTTGATATTTCCTCATGAATTGAGGTTATATAAGGCGAGAGTTGAACCTTATATATTTTTTTATAAATAAATGTTTTGGATTGTTACACCTTGGTTATCTGCACTAGGATCTGGTGCGCTATCTCTCCCCATCCTTATTCTTTTTGTATACTACTTAGACACAACAGTGAACTGTGTTTTGAGTAGAAGAGCACGCGCAGCAAATGGCCAATATATTTAATTATTTAACATATTATTTATATTTAAACAGAAAAATACAAGATCAAGAATCCAAGTGATCAGGTTGTAACATCTGTGTAATTTTTAGCATTTTTATTACTAATTAATTGTAATTTAACCTTTATGTTTTACTGACATCATGATAACGGTCTCATTTACTATTGGCTCTGTCTAAATCGTACTTACTTGATCATGATCATGCCCTAAAATGCTACGTACGAGTTTATGGTTTGCATGTTGGGGCTGTGAGCATGTAATTTGGGCTTGAGTCAATTAAATACATCTGTAACTGTAGCAAATTTCTAACCCGCAGACATACAAGCAGTGTGAAGGTAATTACGGGCTTGAAATCAATTCGGGCCATTGTGTGGGAGCATTGTCATACATGTACAGAGCAAAGGGATAAGGGGCGAACAGCCACAACCCCAGGATAATTAACACACCTACAAGATGAACAAAACTCTTAGCAGTATGGCTCCCACAATATCCATGTGAGTCATGAGCAGATCAGAATAATTTGAAAAATAGTTGTTGATTTTGTGAACGCACATTTATTGAACTAACAGCAGTGAGTTAGATGCTCACCTCTTTTTAATTATCCTCATACAAAAGAAGACACACTTGACAGTGATAACCTGTTATTTTGAATACTTTGATAGAGTTTGCCACTTCCCAGCAGTCCTTTAAAAAGTCTGCCAGCAAAACTATAAAGAATTGTGTCCTGTGTCCAGTTATACTTTGTGAATATGTGTATATGATGTCGAAATCAAGTTTGTTCTAGATTGTGAGAAAGTGCAATCTATTTTATGTATCATTTAGATAAAACAGGTTCAGGTGCCTCAAAACTTCTAGGTGACTTGCTCAATTGAATGATGCTGTCTCTTTCTTTTGAGTGATTACTTGCAATATTTTGAGTGATTACTTGCAAATCATGAAAGATTCTGTGTATTTAAGCCCGAGCAGTAATCTCGTAAAGAAGAAAAAGTTTTCATCAAGTCACTGAAGTTGGCCTCCAGCATCATTAGGGAAGACTTCCATGATGAAGCCAAATTATTTTCTGTGCCAGCAGGTTGTGGATTTTTGGGGCAACTCTAGACTAGACCCTGCTGCTAGAGCACATACCTCATCTACAATTTGCACAATAAGAGCCAAGAATATTGTTGAACAAATGCAATTTTTCTTCAAGTGTAATAAATATCAAGGCAGTTTTGAAAGCTCTATACATCATCTACAAAACATTATAATATAGGTGTCCAAAAATGCAAACTATTTTCTTGCAGGGTATTCTATTTTATTTCATTCTGGTATTATCTGTTATCACAGTTTGTCACTTCTTAATCCTATGTAATTGCCCTTTGACAAGTCATGCTATATGGTAGTATTATGTGTGATATATCTCCATAACATTATTTGATAAATCTTTCTCTTTCATCCCTTGCGACTTGGAACATACAGTAAATATAGTAATGACATCACATTCAGCATCTGGGTTCAACACTTCTTTTGTTTTATGTATCAAAATTCGCTGCCAAGCTTAGCTTTATCTCCTAACAATCTACTACAGCTATAAGACTATTAAGTAATTTATAACATATGACGCAGGCACAGGCAAACTAAATATTGGGGCAGATGTGTTTTTCAATACCTCATAAATATCCATCAAAGTATTTGGCTTAAACCCATCATAATAACAATATGAGTATATCTTTAACATAATAATCAGTCCCTCTGGAGCTCTCTGCTATTTTGGAGCATGTTTCTAATTATTGGTTTGAGCTTGGATATGAAACTTGGCTTCTGAAAATGTATAGCAATGCATATACATTAGCTGTTGTCGAATGGATTTGTATTAACTGACCATTGTATTTTTTTATTTTGGAAATATTTAAAATTGTTCTTTCGTCACACACTGGTACAGTTTTTCCTAATGTAATGGATTCCGTGGGGATGAATCTCTAGTAAACCTGTCCATGTTAATGTTAGAAACAATTCCTATTTCACACCTATACCTGCCTCACTATCCCTACAGACTAACAGCCTTAATCTGCCAAATCACAATTGAATAAGGCTATTAGGACCTCATTCAATTGCTACTTACTACAAAAAGTAGTAGTAAGTGGAGATCGCAAGTTACTTCCCTATTCAATTGCGTGCTACTTGCAGGCTCCGATCGGGTTACTTACTTTACTCAATTGCTGCGATTTACCCGTCCGTCAAGCCCATAAATAGTTAAACATGAACAATAGGTTACTGGGACCAAGGAGGTCTCGCAAAGGTCTTACTTTCAAATTGTAGCACTAATTAAGCAAATAAAAAAACAATCCTGTGCTTATTAGAAGTGAAAGTGATGTTTGGTCTTAGAATTAATAGAACAACATTCTCAAGCTTGCAAATCGGCAAAAATAAATACTTTATTTCATGTTTAATTTTCGTCATCAAGTCCTTCGGGCTTCAACCTCCAAGACTGTAGGACCTTGGAATCCAACCTCCATATTTCATTGAAGTCCTATGAGCTTGAATAACAAGTTACGGGCTTAGAGGTCATTCAAGCCTGTAGGACTTCGGCCGGAAATGAAACATGAAATAATATATTTGATTGTAGCGATGTGCAAGCTTGAGAATGTTGTGCTTTTAATTCTAATATCACCCATTGTGTTCCCCATCATTTACAGTGCTTGACAGTGCTGTATTGAATTTATATTTGCATTTACAGTTCTCCGAGTTTGCGGGCTTGTAACATGAGTTACGGGCTTGCGGACGCGATCATGTTCGGGCACGCAAATGCTTACCGCTGATAGCATGGTTTGCGATCAGGGATAACTTGCCCGCCTGGCCAATTGAATAGGTAAGTTAAAGTAGAGCTACTGGAGCAAGTAAGCCAAAAGTAGCAAATCAGAAAGTTACTTGCAAGTAACAGTCCCAAATTGAATAAGGCCATTGGGGGCTTAGTCTATTGTAAGTCCATCAGTGACTCTAACCTGTGATTTTGGTTGTGGGTGTATTTTCTCTAGATGTTTAGATGTACTTTTTCTAGTTGTGAGTCAGACTTCATTTGAGCTAGACTAATGGGTCTAAAAGAATATGGATTAAGTGTAACTTTAATTATTTAATGCTCGTAATGTTCGAGCTGTGCTAAAACCAATAGGGTTCTAAGGACAATTTTGCATCCCTGGTTTGCCTGAAGTGATTGTAGGCGGGAAACTTGTAATGGATTGTGAATAGATAATTCGATATGTGGAAATTTTAAGAGTGGTTTAAGTGTGTAAAAAAGTATGATTTGGGAAAAAGAATGGGGGCTTTAATTAATTCTAAGTCAGGAACTGTACTTGACTGCATGTAACAGCAATAGCTCTAAACAGTGCAGAATATAGAGACCATACTTACAGCTGTCTCTACTACGCATGTATTTTGGGCATAACCATCATTGTCCTACATACATAAATAGGTTAATATCAAAAGTGTTTGCCATAGAAGTCCGATTGCAAGATATACGGCCGTCCGTAAGAGGAGATCCTTGCGGGCCGTATAATTGAATTGCGAGTTAACAGAACCCCTGCAAGGAATCGCAGCCTTACGGCCGATTTACGGCCGTTAATAGAATGAGGCCCAGAATATATATATATATATATATATATATATATATATATATATATATATATATATATATAGTAAATAAATAGTACATTTGTGTTCAGATTTGAATGTCTAAAACAAGTTAAAAAAAACTGTTTCCAGATCAGAATTTCAAGAAATACAGTTATTACACTTCATTCTGGGTAGCTGAGCAAGGACAAACACATGTACCCACAAATGCTTTTTTCTTCAATCTATAACCATTTTAAACATGGCTTCCTTTAAGCTTATGCCCACTGCATTAAACAGCTTTTTTGCAAAGCCAAGGTTGGATTACACACAAGCTGGGAATCCTACCCAGACAGCCCTTTCAAGGTTACTTCCTATCATCAGCATGGAGTAAGATACTCATACATATTTATATGTTTAATCATATATGTATCATCTAAAAAAAGAACACAGATATATTTAATTGGAAGATCTTTGGGGAAGCTATTGCATTGCAAAATGCCATTCAATTCTGATAGAGCAGGGGTGGGCAAGTTCGGTCCTAGAGAGTCCACACAGGACAGGATTTTAGGATATCCCTGCTGCGTACAAGTGAGTCAATGACTTTTTCAGTCATCCTGATTGACTAACCTGGACACAGAAAGGATATACTCAAATGTCCTGTGTGGAGTTCTCCAGGACCAAACTTACCCACGCCTATGCTAGAGGCTTCTGCAGTGTCACATTTTAGAAATACTGAGTGCCTTAGGATGGGTATAAAAAAACTTCACTGGATGACTGGATTGTGTTACTTATCATGACAATTTATTTTTTTCTCTAGAATAATTTGAGCTTTGATATCTATGGTATCAGCTACATACCGGAAAAGTTCCAGAATTTCAATGCTATTACTCTAAGATTAGTTACACAATCCTCTAGGGAGGGTCACAGATTTGAGATGCTCCATGTAACACAGTAAAATGCTCAGATTAGATGTACAGCAAAGCCTTTGAGTAGCTATGTTCAGTGCAGCTGCAAGGATAGAGGGAAGTTGTAAATTCCTTAGACAACCCCTAGTTATTTACAAGTTAATGATTTCATCTTAACTTCATCTCTGCCAGGGAATACAACATAGGAGTTATTGTACTGAAAAGCTAAATTATATAGCAGAACTCTTCTTGGAAATAAAGGGTTAAATGTGTACTACTACTATACTACAAACAATATGCGGACCTTGCGTTTTTACATCAGCTCCAGAGTCATAGCTGCTGTACACCCTCCCACTGATCTGTCACAGGTTCTGTCCTCTTAAGGTGGATTACTACAGTTCCCACCATATATATCAACAATGATATACAAGCATTAAGAGTGTTATACAGACCACGAGTGAGGGGGTAGGAGATTAGAATGGGGGACCTGCGGGCCCCCCAGGTCCCCCATTCTGATCTCCTACCCCCCTACCCCCACCCCCAGGTCCCCCATTCTGATCTCCTACCCCACCATCCCCCCAGGTCCACCATTCTGATCTCTTACCCCCTTTCCCACACACACACACACCCCAGGTCTGTATAACACACTTTATGCTTGTAAATCATTGTTGATATATATATATGGTGGTAACTGTAGTAATCCACCTTAAGAGGACAGAGCCTGTGACAGACCAGTGGGAGGGGTGTATAGCAGCTCTGACTCTGGCGCTGATTTAAAAAGCAAGGTCCAAATATACAATTATATTGTTTACTGCTTTTAACCTATTAAATTTATGTTTTCTGTAATTGTTGTTGACAAGTAACATAAAGGCCTTGAACCCATGCCTACTAAAATCTAAACTCGTAGTCAATTTCACACAACTGGTCACTAACAACACACTCTAAAATATAACCTCCTTGAAATGCCCTCTGAGTACTTGTAATGTGCAATTGCTGTCCGGGTGAAAACCTTCAGAGAAGTTCCTGAGTATGGCAAGTCCAAAGTAATAAGTCCAAGGACACAGGCAAACAACTGTCAGATAAGCCAAAGATCAAGAGCTGGCAGAAACCCAACAAGGTCAATAACAATCCAGATCAGGAGCAGAAGATCAGTTCAATAGGGAACAGGAATGAAGCAAGAACTGCAGCCAAATAGAGCAGGAAGACACAGGAGCAACCAGAAGTACTTCCATTCACAGGATCCTACAATAGGCATTGAGAGGACGGAGAAGCAGTAAGTAGTCGCAGATGAGGTGTAATCGGCTGTTAGAAAGATCGGGGCTGTTATTGGAATTTCCTCTGTAGATGTAAAACAATTTTGAGTAAGCCACAGAGATTGACCCTCATTCAATTGCTCAATTTTGGACATCCGGGCTCGCAAGAGGAGGTTGCAAGTTATTTTGGACGAGTTACGTGCTCCTAGCTGCAATACATTGAGATCCATTGCAATTTGTAAAATCACAAGTTAATACCCTTCAAGCCTTTGATCTTTCACGGCCGCAAGAGTCTCGAACGCTAAAATCACAAATTGCTATTCAATTGCTTTGATTTCCCCTCGCCAACCACTGCGTCAAGCCCACAAATGGCAAATATCTAACCACAAGTTACTGGTACAAAGGAGGTCTTGCAAAGTGCTTAATGACAAATCAGAGCACTTTAAAAGCAAATAAAAAAGAAATACTGTAGTTTTATGAAGAGTGAAAGTTATGTTAGATCTTAGAATTAATAGCACAACATTCTCTAATACTTTATTTCATGTTCTATTTTCGTGTTATATCGAGCACAACTATCAATGTGAAGACCTACGTGCTTCAAGCTCCAAGCCCGTAGCACTTTGAAATTCAACCTCCATTTTTTCAAAGTCCTACAGGCTTGGTGGTTGAAGTCCGTAGGACTTTGAAAATGGAGGTTGAATTTCAAAGTCCTACGGCCTTCACTTACGAGTTACGGGCTTGGAGATTGGTCATGATGTCGATCTCTGTTTCCATTGGCTGTTTCTGTTCAGGAGTTATGGGCTTGCTCCCAAGCTCAAAAATGCTACTTCCAACAGCAATGGTTTCCGATTTTCGCTATCGGACCCTAACTTGAAGGCCCGGCCAACTCAATAGCATTGCAAAAGTAGAGCAACAGGAGCATGCAACTCAATTGCAGGCATTTGGCTGTTTGCGATCCAGTTTTGAGCCCCGAATTGAATGAGGCTCATTGACAGGGATATTTGATACTTCACAAGACCCGGCCATTAGATGTACTCGCAAACTATTTGTCCTACCAGTGATAACTTTTATACCTGAACTAGGAATTATTTGCAAATGAAACTTTCCAGGACACATATAACACATGCTTAAGCTGCAGAGAGTAGGGCTTTATTCAGGTTTTCCAAAGGAAATAGAATGGAATCCTAGGTACTAACTCTTATCATGGCATTATTATACGTGTCTGTGCTGGCAGCTAGCACATTTTCCACAGCAAAGTAGCATTTATATCCATACTAGAATATTTGCTATTTACGGGGCATTATTTATTAATTTTAGTATTATTTTAGCTCTCATATGTGGCCCCTTTTTTGTCTCTCCAATGTGCTGTTTTCCAAATTGTGATTACCGGACTTGATCGTGACTAATAGAACATACGGTACCTATTTATAACAATATTGTTAAATTTTATAAAAATGAAATATATTATTATAACTAAGGCATATATATGTCTAAGAAATCTATACAATTATCAAGGTCTAAGCATGATGGCAGGATCTGAATAAATTGGGCATTTGTTGATTTTTATTTTTTACTCAGAATACAGGAGCTGAAATAGAATATCGCCTGGACTGCAGTTGAAGCCATGGCAGCTGTTTTGACAACCTCATCATGGATACTACCAGTGGGGTCATATATTCACCAAATCAAATACACTGTGAGTCATGGGAAATTGTAGAAAAGACGTTTGCAAGGCAGTCTCAGACACAATGTTATTGCTATTCCATTCTGTTCTACCTGCCATTATTGTCTGTTTGTGGCCATGGCCATTCTTTGTCCATTGTATGTCTTTTAGCTGCTCTGATGTTTTACTTATCGTTATTGTTGGTCTCCTCTCTCAAGCACAAAGTTAAGACCAAGACCTACTGCTTTCTGTGTTTATTACTCAACCACAACACAACAGAACCACAACCATTGTAAGAGAAACATGTCATAAATACACAGATAATTTAACACTAATTTACAGCCTCTGTAGCTTACCTCAAAACATAGTGTCTCTCAATTGACTGATTTAATCTGGTTTAAAATGTTTGCATGTTTTCTGTTGCACAACACTTTATCACTGATATCAGAAGAACATTGCTGCCAATACATAATACGAAGGCAACAGCATGCCTCTTAATTAAAAATAGTTCACAAATACACCATTACATGTACACTTTTCAAATATTCACAAATTCCCATACTGGCAAACTCAAAAGTAAAATCTTGGTATAAGGGTAAGAGGACTTTGAAGTAGATTTGTAGCTAGGTCCTGCTTGCTCTTTGTATGCTTAAGAATAATCAAGTGTTAAACATAATTATCTACAGAGAATATATTGTCTAGTTTGCCTTATTATTTTCTCCTAAAGAAGAAAATGCACAGAATGGATGATGGGTTATTTTGTGAGTTAGGGTAAAAGTTCAAAGAATACTGCAAGGTTACATCTCTGTTGTAGGAGAGGTACTGTGTAGCAATTGGATATTTTTCCTTTAAAGAGGATGCAGCATATTATTTATTATTATACTAAATTTGCAGTGCACCAACACATTCCATGGGGCTATACAGTGGTTAAGAACAAGGAAAAAGCAATATTAACACTTTGCAAAACAATAGAGGGCCCTGTCTTTTAGCTTAAAATCACACACATAGTGCTTTTCCCAAAGCACCTTAAAAGATTAAAAACCTGCAAACCTACAATCTAAAATATATAAAGTGTTCATGTGCGTGTTTGCGTGCATATTATTTTACATACCTTTTATCCCTTTCCAGAAGGAAAACACGTATGCATGTTATTTGTGTGAAACTTCTACATCTTTTATAACTATAGCCCACTTCATGGGTAACCAATAGGGAGACTTGTATCATAATCTTATTGTCCTATACATCATTATTACGTTCATTATATATCCATCCTAAGACATACATATCCTTTAATAAGCTGTTAGCTAAATGACATTCACTCTCTTCCTTAAAGTTTCCCTATGCCATTATATTAAAATATTTCTGTGTATAAAAAAACATATGACTCTGGACCCTGACTTTTTCTGATTACATTTAGACCCCATTAAAATGAATTAGCTACCCAGCCTACTGTATGTGAATGTATCAACATATTTTGTGACATTATTAATTGTTACAAAATCTACGATTTTATATAAATATACGTAGAAAGTCTTTCAACATTTAAGAAAGTCAACTTCTATTTTTTTTTTTTATTCTATTCATGATTGCTTATTTCATAAATTACAAATGAAGAGGTAAGTATCAAGGAGATCAAAAAACTGGCACTTAAATATAATTACAATGAGTACATAGTGCCAGAGGTAAATAATGTTTTAAAATGGAACCTTTATTTAATATTATAAAATTGTGCACTGTTTTCAACAAGGCAGCAGCACAAAAGAAAAACAAAAATAAAAAAACAAACCCACACAATAAAATAGGTAGTAGTCTGACTCGTGAATAGGGACACCCTTGCTGCTAAATAAATTAACTCCTCTCAGTTTAGTGGGAGCTTGCCTCTCACCTATAGAGACTCAGTAGTAAACTAGGAACAAGAGCAGCACTAATACAAGGTCCTAGTACAGCAGATTAATGACTGCTGTCAGAGAGTATAACACCTACTGGGAGGCAGAGGATGAACCCCTAAATCCCTCTAAAGATATTTATAATATAATGTAGAGTCCTATATAGGGCAAGGGTCCTACGTTTTAGTTGCTGAGCAAGTGGTATTGTTATGGATGATAATTAGGAAAATGTCTTTTCATGTTATTATCTTTGTCTGCATTCCTTACTCACTTATATATTTATTAATGAGAAGAAGGTCACTTAAGATGGAGGATGAAACTACAAAAACAACATGGCTTCAGAACTACAAATGGGAGTGGCCTGATGATGCATACATCCGTGACCAAATAAGGACAAATGAACGGTTCCTCCCTAAACTGACCAGTATGATGACGACACACTGCAGCATTTTTGAACCAATCAATAAAGCTATTAATTCCTAGACAAAGGAATCATGTGACGTTTGATCAGATAACGTTTTCTACATATAAACGTGTAAACTGCCATTTTAATACAGAGCGCTTTGAGAACTACTATACAGAAACACCGTGTCTGTGTCTTATTTCTCTGGAATGTGCACATTCCACACTAATTGGAAAAGCAACAGATATTTAATACAGATTTTGAAGTCTTATCTAAAACAGTTGGCGCCTCAACGTGGGGCCTTGAGTTTATGACCTGACAATAGCCGAGAAGGAGCGAAGTGGTGACTTTCAACAGCAGAAGGAACCTTCAGAAAATATGTCTGGTAAGGTCGACATTTAGTACTGTGCAAGTCACTATATTTCTTTCTCGGCTATTGGCAGGCATTCAAAGCACAGGTTGTTTAGCTTGCTCAAGGTCCGTTTAAAAAAACCTGTGATAATAGATATCTGTTGCCGGTGTGTGTGTGTGTGTGGTCTGTTGATATTGTGAGTTTGAATTCTTTAGACATATGGTTCAGGACCCACACACATGTGTATTTGTGACTATCTGGAAGACGGATGATTTGTACCCAGAGACGTACAGATACATATAAACCAGAGGTCGCAAATACGAACTTGCATATGTGTGCCCTGGGGAAATATATATATATTTTTCCCTGGGAAATGTCTATGCATGTTGGATAGACGATATCCGTTGAAGGTCATGATGTTCAGGCCGGAAAAAGTAGCTTGAAAACTTTAAGGGACGTCTGTCATTCACTACGGGTGGTTAAAAAAAAAAAACGTGTGTGTGACGTATAATGCGCATGGTCTTGAAATCATATGTCTTTTGAATCTTAAGTTTTCTGCAGAAAAGGTTTGATGATTATAATGTTATATGCTATGTCACTGCTGGTTGTTATGCATGTTTTGATAAGAAATGCAGCTTACAACTTCTCTCCCTAAAACAAAAAAAAACTACAAGCTGATCTCTCTCTGTGTGTTTTGACCTTGGTCACAGCTGTAGAGAGAGACTGAGAGAGAGAGAAGTTCCTCATCCACCCCCTCCCATCTGGTTTAACTATTTGAAGGACGAATCTTAGAATTCTTCCTACGCCAATGCTAGGTTGTATTTGAAGGTGTTAACATATTTTACTGTATTGCTATGCTGTTTAAGGTATGAACACAGAAACATTAAGGAACTTTTCTTTACATACATTTATATAATATTCTGATTGCTTTTGTTTATAAAGTAGATGGATTATCTTGTGTTTTGCTGCAAGTAAATGTGTGAGTATTTGCTGTAATTTCCTTTCTTTGCAATACAATTGAGGAATGCAGGTTAGAGAATTTGTGTCCACCACTGAAATCAGTGGAGGATTTATAGTTTATCTTGTTTGTAAGTGTAAGACAGGTGTGTTTGTGAAATACGTGTATTCTTTTGAAATATTTTGTCTGAAGTTTCTGTGTGTTCGATACTGTACTCTTTGAAGAGGGAGGTGACCGGTTTGCATTGTATGAGAGGGATTGGCCACCCCATCTTATGACAAAGCAAAGCAAACCACTCCCCTTCCCTCCTCCCATCTACTCTGTGTGCGTATTAGAGTTTTATGTGAAAATATGTCTGTCTGTATTATTAAAAGAAGAATGGTGTTTGCTACATTTTAGTGGTTTGTGGAACAAAGACACCATGAAATTCTTAACACACAGCCACCGCCCCATCATGCCTACTTAGGAAAATGGGAGTTGACTAACTTTAGGACCAACCCCTTTTAAAACCTATGACGAAGCATTTACTATGCTACCTCTGCTGGAGTCAGTGCCCTGTATCCACTACTCCTTGGGAATATTAATCTTTCTTAAAAGGAAGGTATAGGAGACATTCAATGTTTTATTAAGCTTCTTAAGCTTTTATTAGCAATCTCTGCTCATGTAAATCAACTCCTACATGCCTGTCTGCAACGGTGATACAGAATTCTGTGAGTTATTAATAGCATGCGCTCCGGATGAAACAGTAAATCAGGCTATTAATTTGTCAAATACTATACAGGATAAAACAGCCAGGGGTAATATACCATTCCTGCTGGGAGCAGCCTTTGTGGAAGGATTGAAGAGAAGGGAAGTTTTTTCTCTGTCCCCTCAGGAGATCCTTATTATCCTCAGCAATTGAAATTTAAATCTGATGTATTTATTGATTATGTGATTGTTTTATCTCAAGCACTGACTAAAATACATGCACAAGTGTTTTCTCCTATTCCAGATCCAGAAGTAGACACTGGTACTCATCAACTACTTCCTGGAATTTGGGTCCTGGTCAAGAGATTTGTGAAAAAGAATCCTCTGGAATCCAGATCATGCATCTCATTGCAAGCAGCACCAGACCCACAGCAGCCAACATCATGATGATCATAACACATATCCTTTTCTGTCTATTCTTAACTAAAGTAGAACCTTCTGCATTCATTAGTGAGAAGAAAGATGGTATTACATTTTGGTACAATCCAGCTAAACCACATATGATCACATTGTCCTTTGATTATTGTCATGTTGTATGTTGCCAACAGCTAAGCGTGACTCAACAATGTAACTTGTACAAATACACTCACAGCACATCTATACACATATGTGTTACAGGTCAGACTTGGGGAAAAGATTGTAGTCATTGGGAAGCTGTAGGATGGAACACTGGGACAGCTTGGGGCTACAGACCACAGAGTGCCTCGGATAGAACAGATTTGAGTGGAAGCCCTTTACTTGAACGTATGACTCTAATAAAGCCAGGCAAATGCTCGCCAAATGGCAAGACTGGAGCTAACATGCGACTTACCCACAGACCCACAGACGCAGGTACATACCTAATAGGTGGCTGGGTTAGAGGAGAAGCAAAAGGACGGATTGGTAAATTTATGCTCAGAGATCTAAATGCACCACTCATATCAGAAGGACTAATGCAAGTACAACACACTCAGGCATTACCCCAGATGACTGATATCAGTGAACCTAAGCACTGTTACACTTATGATAACTATGAAGGAAGAAGTGGAGTGTTAGTTGGGAATTATTGTAAGTTAAGTACGGGACTGAAGCGAATAGTTCCTAGAATGTTATAGTAAGTGATTTGGAAGAAAGATTTTGCATGTGAATTTAATCCAAAATGGAGTTTGTATTTGAATAGTTTGCAAATATTAAATACAGAAAAAGAAAACAGGCAACCCCAACCCCCGAATTAATCCTTCTACACATATGATGTATATAGTCCGTGGCTATCCTCTGACAGTTCTGGCACCACATAATATTGCAGCCATCATACAGCAGACTACCTAAGCACATGACTACAGCCAGACACCTCCGTCTGCAATGTTCCCTCCTTCTACCAGACAATGTTACTTTACAGAGATGCTATGTTCTCAATCCAGCCACTCTCTTACCATTTCCAGAGGGGGGAGAAAGGAAGATGGGTACTTTTGTACAGCCTGATTGTACAACCTGATTTTGAACCCAAACTCAAGAATAACCAATCTATATGTAAAAAGACGTCTACTGGAAGGTGGTGGAAACGGCCAGACGCTCACAGATGAGACACAAGACCCTCTATATTGCACGCTGTGGAATAAACATCTCCAGGCCGAGATTTCCAATATGAAGCAAGTCTCACTAAATTGAAGCAGGTCACCTTAAACCTAAAGACATTGTACAACAATGCAGCAGGAGATAGTGCACTTACGGTGGAGCTCCCGCAAGAAGCAGAGGCGCTCTACAAGCATTGGGATACAGAAATTCCACATGTTGCAATATCCAAGTTCGCACCGGATGGATGGAAGACAATGGGAGCTGCATTAAAATGGTGGGAATCTGCAGAGGAAGAGGAAGGAGTGGAAAAGAAAACTCTCTGCTGGCGAGCAGACAGCACTCCCAGTATACAAGCCAGAGACCCATATGCAGTCCCAGGACTCACAAATCCACCCCATGACTGCCTTCAACAAATGGAAATGGAGACCTCACACCTTGCGAATGTAAAAGAACTTGCCCTGACAGACCCAGACATCACTCTGTATGTGGATGGATCAAGGTAGGCTGATGAGAATGGAAAATATCACACAGGATATGCTGTGACTACGGAAAAAGATGTGATGCGAGCCTTCTCACTACCTCCCTCCATGTCAGCACAAGAAGCAGAGTTGATTGCATTGACCAAGGCTGTGAGGTTGCGACAGGAGTCCGAGCCAACATCTACACAGACTCAAGATATGCTCTGGGAATGACTCAAGACTTTGGAGTAATCTGGAGAGCTAGAGGATTCATGACAGCCGCAGGTACTCCAGTGAAGCATGACAAAGCCATCCGTAAACTACTAGATGCTTTAGCACTCCCGAAGGAAGCAGCCATACTGAAAGTAAAGGCACATGGGAAGCTAAATTCAGACGAAGCACGAGGAAACCATCTAGCAGACCAGATGGCTAAGAAGGCAGCAATGGTATCACAGGAAATGGAAAGGAGAGAGGTGGATGGAGAAATAAACATTTATACAATACAAACTCTGCCAACAGATTTAAGATTGCTCAAAGAATTGCAAAAGACGGCAGGTCCAGAAGAAGTGAACAATGGAGGAAAACGTACCCTGTGATGACTAGTAATCCCCACCCAGGGAGAGGTATAACTGAGTACCCTGGAAATTATACGTGTTACAGGAGAAACGTTTCTCAGGGGTTCAACTTACAGAGGTTCCCAAGTGGGTTTTGTCACTTCAGCCACCATGCTAGTCAATCAGACACAATCTTTGGGGGACATATATTGGTTGTGTGGAGATATGAAACTCAGGGTAAGACTGTCAGGAGTATGGCGTGGGGAACGTACCATGACTAAAGCCATAATGCCGTTACACATTGTTCCAACCTATTATGGTGATCTAGATAGTGTTCCTCAGACACAGTCCAGAAGGAAGAGACATACATCATCATCTGAACCTAAAGAAAGTTTTAATTCCCATGTGTACATAGATCCTATTGGAGTCCCAAGGGGGGTGCTTGATGAGTTCAAGGGCCGAAACCAGATAGCCGCAGGATTTGAATCACTGATACCAATGATTGGTGTAAATAAAAATGTTGCTTGAATCAATTATAGATATATATATATATATATTATAACCAACAAAGGTTTGTGGATTATACAAGAGACGCTCTGCAAGGAGTTGCAGAACAATTGAAGGCCACATCACACATGGCCTTCCAGAATAGAATGGCACTAGACATGCTAGAAAGGGGGGTGGTGTAAAATTCTCCCCGACACTGACACTGGCAACTGTTGCACCTACATACCTGATAATATTGGTCCAAACGGTAAGATTACTTTAGCCATTAAAGAACTAAACAACTTGGCACAAGAATTGAAGGAGAATTCTGGAAACACAGACTATTGGGATAAATGGTTTGGGTGGCAGAGAGTATTGTTACAAGTTGACATTGTCTTTCTTTCAATACTGATAACTCTTACATTTGTTACCTGCTGTATTACCCCATGTGTCCGAACATATTTTTTATGAAGTCAGTTACTGGAGTCACATCAACCTTTGTGCACCGAGAATTTTGTGATGATGACAACTGTGAGGAGTCACATAGAGTGTTACGGTCTATTGTATCTAGGAGTGAGGTTTCCACATAAACCCCTTGTCCCACATGTTCCTGATACAAGGGGCTAGGGAAAGGCATCTCACTTGTCTGTGACAGTGGCAGGAGGGGCCATGGGTAAGCCATGGCTACTCAAATGTACAAAGAAGAACGGGCGTTCACAGCACAGATGTTTAGGGCTTTCTAGCAGTCATGCACCTCATCCTCAGGGACAGATATACACCTAGTGTTTAGGGGGGAGTTTACCCCTCATCACGCATTAACATAAGCACAGCTACTTTTCTTAGGTTGTACACTCATTAATAACATAAAACAGTACATTTTAGGGGGGACTGTTATGGATGATAATTAGGAAAATGTCTTTTCATGTTATTATCTTTGTCTGCATTCCTTACTCACTTATATATTTATTAATGAGAAGAAGGTCACTTAAGATGGAGGATGAAACTACAAAAACAACATGGCTTCAGAACTACAAATGGGAGTGGCCTGATGATGCATACATCCGTGACCAAATAAGGACAAATGAACGGTTCCTCCCTAAACTGACCAGTATGATGACGACACACTGCAGCATTTTTGAACCAATCAATAAAGCTATTAATTCCTAGACAAAGGAATCATGTGACGTTTGATCAGATAACGTTTTCTACATATAAACGTGTAAACTGCCATTTTAATACAGAGCGCTTTGAGAACTACTATACAGAAACACTGTGTCTGTGTCTTATTTCTCTGGAATGTGCACATTCCACACTAATTGGAAAAGCAACAGATATTTAATACAGATTTTGAAGTCTTATCTAAAACAGTATATATAAAGGAACCTCCGTATATAGTTCTCTGTTATAGAGTGCTAAGATAGCTAGTCTATAGGGCAGTAAGTAATATCTTTTTGATCTCCTGGATACTTACCTCTTCATATCTACTTTCTACTTTGGGTTTAATTCCCTTATAACTATTTCTTTGGATGAGTCTATACAGGTGTATAGTTATCATCTAATTTCATAAATATTTCCCCTTCCAGAACTGCAGAATAGTATTCTATATTTGTGATCAGTTTATAAACTATTAAAATATTCACAGTTTATAAAAGCATTTAGCTTTTTTTGTCTTTTTCTGCATTGTTCAGTTAACAGGTTTAATTAAAAAAAATCTAAGCCATTAGGAAAATACGTAAAAACAGACAATTTTTATATATTTACTGACCTAAATTCACTAAAAGGTGAACTGGTGGTGAGACTAATTTTAATAGTAAAAAGGAATGTGAACAAAGCACTTGTCGGCTGCATCTCAGCCTGTTGTATCCACTTCACACAGCACAAAAATGAAAATCACAGGTCTAATGATATTTTAGTTAACACCCAATTAGATCCATGATTTTCATTATAAAAGAACCATGAACTGAATACTACATGTGATAACACTAGTGGCATATAAAAAAACATTTGTAGGTTAACTTGCAATAAGCAAATAAATGGTCAACAGGGTACCATTGTTACAAAAACAATGCTACCAACTAATATACTAAGTACCTAATATATATATGGGTAAGTGCTTATGTACAATAATCTTACAGATTTTAGAGCACACATCGTACCACTAGTGTATTATCAACAGTGATCCAGGGGTTAAAAAGAAAACTGATCTTTATTGTGTATTTTTAAAGTTCTTGTACGTTTAAAAAGAAAAAAATCAATAAAAGTTATTCTTTATTTTTAATCCCTGGATTACCATTGATAGTACACTTGTGATAATTTTAGTGCTATATATTTAATGAGTAATATGTATGTAATGAAATCTGTATGGTCCTTTTTTCTCTGTACTAGACATACCATTATACTTGAGATTTCCATTATAATAGAAACAATATACAATCTAATGCTGTAACTATTATAATAATGGGCATCACTATCAAGGTAGTGATGTTTTAAGCAAGACTTTCTGTCAACTGTAAGTTTACTGAATCCAGTGATATGGCTCTATGGGAGCTGATTTACACACACTGCTTCCAAATACACCAAATACCTATGAGATAAAGTTCATGGGTAGAGGGTAAAACAATAGCAAGACTACTAGGGAAATAAAAACACAGTGAGTTTCAACATGAAAATAAACCCTTGCCAGCATCTGTGTTTGGGTGGTTATTTTGTTTGCAAAAATGTTAAATATAAGAATATTTTTTTTCCTTATCTACAAAATGAAAACATTATTACATTTAAGATCTTTCTGTGAAATCTGTAACATTTAATATTACTTGAATCTAAAGCAGTGACTCAATATAAAGATTTGTTTTGCAATATATACTCTGACCAAGTTGCTCTTTTGCTGTAATTTATAATACATTTTAGTCCGTTTTTGTGTTTTGGGGTTTGTGATGGAAGATTCTTATTGGATTTTAAATAGCACTTTTAAAAATGCTCACTTTGTGTATGTACAAGAAGTAAACCTATGCAGAAACACATATTTGGCACTTAGTTACTCAACGGATATAGAGTTTCCAGACACTGTTTTCTGCGTAAAGCTGTTTGTAGACAACCTGGCATCTAGTGCAAACAAGTAAAACATGCCATTGTGCACCTCAATTTGATGCCCTGACCTATTAAGGAGGCACAATATATTTAAATTAACATTTACTTTGATTGTCTACAATCCTAATCCCTATTACATACATATAGATAGTGAAGAGTGAAACAGCCGTGAATGTCCAGTAATCTAGTAATTTAGTAATTATTAATCCATATATATATAAATTAATAATGAGTATTGCAATATAATTTGATACATTTTGTATTGGTCAAACGTCTTATTTATAATGACAAGTTTTCGAGAGGCTCAACCTCTCTTTATCAAGTCTGATGCAATACTAACATGAGATGGAACACTCAGTTTGAATAAAAACAGCAGATGCAGAGAGGGTGGAGACAGCATCTGACATCATCAGGTAAATACATATATGGGGAATAAACACAACATAGTAAAGGAAACATATATACACATACTATATACACATATACATCAATATATATTTTCCCCTGAGTATTTAGACTTCTATGTTTTGGATGAAGTGATCATTCTGGCTAAAATGGTGTACCACTGGGCTACATTAACTGTCTTCATTATGTTTTCTTATTGAATACCTGTGTAAATTCATCCTTAAATGCATTTCTGACCAGTTTCTCCAATGTAACAGCCTGTGTCACATATATTACATTGTATTATATAAACCACATTGGATGATGTACATGAAAACCGACCCTTTGATGTTATAGGTCTTGTTGTTATGTGGGGCTGTGTCATCATTACAAATGTATTGACATAATTTACAGGCACTTTTATTACAAGGTTTAGTGCCATTTTTTATTTTCAGTTGTTCATTGGCCAATTTTCTGCTGACAAGTTTTTGTTTCAGGTTTGGTGGTTGTTTAAATGCAAGGGTGGGAGGTTTAGGAAATATATCTTTTAATTCAGTATCTTCAATTAAAAATGGCTGTAAATCTTTGATTATTTTCAGAATTTTCTCTAAAATTGGATGGTATGTGATCACTAGAGGTATACGTGAAGTAGTTTCTATTGTTTTGTACTCTAACAGGTGTTCACAGGGTATTTTGATGGCAGTGGTTATTTTTTGGGTAATAATACAGGGTTTGTAACCTTTTAGTTTAAAAGATTCAGACAGTGTTTTTAAATTGTTATCACGGTCTCCAGTGTTGGAGCAAATCAGATGGTATCTAATAGCTTGACTATGGATGATGGTTTGTTTTGTGTGGGAGGGGTGAAAACTGGAGCTGTGTAGGTAACTACATATGTCTGTTGGTTTCCTATATACAGATGAGTGGAGACTGCCATTGTTGATGGATATAGTAGTGTCTAGAAAGTTTACCTGTTCTGTAGAGAAATCCATTTTAAGTTTTATTGATGAATGGAAGGTGCTGAATGAACTATGAAAGTCTCTGAGTTTGCTTTCTCCTTCTGTCCATATAATGAACAGATCATCTATGTAATGGTAGTATTTGTATGGTTTGTAAATGGATACAGATAAGAATGTTTATTCTAGATTGGCCATAAATAGATTTGCGTATTGTGGAGACATTTTGGAACCCTGGCAGTCCCCATTATCTGTAGGTAGGTATCTTGGTTAAAAGTAAAAAAGTTGTGGGTAAGGATATATTCTATTAGTTTAACAATAATATCAGGGCCATATTTATTGTTTTGCATGTTTGTTGAAAGAATCTTAAAGCATGCCTCAGTGCCATATTTGTGTGGGATGTTGCTGTAAAGAGACTCTACATCCATGGTAACAAGTAGTGTGCTAGCAGGTAGGTCTTTAATCTGACTTAGTTTGTTGAGAAAGTCAGTGGTGTCTTGTATATAGCTACTGGTGTTACTAACTAATGGTTTAAGGATGTTTTCAACAAATCCAGATATCTGTTCAGTGTGCCCTTATCTGTAACAATTGGTCTCCCTGGGTTGCCTGGCTTGTGGGTTTTTGGCAGTAGTTACCTACACAGCTCCAGTTTTCATCCCTCTCACACAAAACAAGCCATCATCCATAGTCAAGCTATTAGATATCATCGGATTTGCTCAAACAGAGGAGGCCATGATAAAAATTTAAAAACACTGAATCTTTCAAACAAAAGGGTTACAATATTATTACCCAAAAAATAACCACTGCCATCAAAATACCACGTGAACACTGGCTAGAGTACAAAACAAAAGAAACTACTTCATGTATAACTCTAGTGACCACATACCATCCAATTTTAGAGAAAATTCTGAAAATAACCAAAGATTTACAGCAATTACTAATTGAAGATACCGAATTAAAAGATATATTCCCAAAACTTCCCATCCTTGCATTTAAACAACCACCAAACCTGAAACAAAAACTTGTCAGCAGAAAATTGGCCAACGAACAACTGAAAATAAAAAATGGAACTAAACCTTGTAACAAACGTGCCTGTAAATTATGTCAACACATTTGTAATGATGACACAGCCCCACATAACAACAAGACCTGTAACATCAAAGGATCATATTCATGTACATCGTCCAATGTGGTTTATATAGTACAATGTAATATATGTGACACAGGCTGTTACATTGGAGAAACCAGCCAAAAAATATATTTAAGGATTTTACACAGGCATTCAATAAGAAAACATGATGGAGACAGTTATTGTAGCCCAGTGGGACACCATTTTAGCCAGAATGATCACTCCATCCAAAACTAAAAATTCTAAATACTCAGAGGAAAATTTTAAAACATCCAAGAGAGAAAAGCATTTGAAATAAAGATGATCACATTCTTCAACACTAAAAATACAGGACTTAATATAGACTTGGGCTTTCTAACACATTATCAGAATTTCATGTGATTTTTTTTCTTCTTATACTATAAAAGACTTAGCTCTCTTAGTGAGGTGTTTGTCCAACAGGAAAGATATCACTGTGGACTACAGTACTCTGTTTTTTTCATGCATATATTGATGTATATGTGTATATATGCTCATCATTATAAATAAGACATTTGTCCAGTACTAAAGGTAACAAATTATATTGCAATATTCATTTTTAATCTACTAGCAACTTGCCATCAAAAATGATGGCAATAAAATGTGAAGCCTGGCAATGCTGTTTGCCACACAAGGGTAGCCTCTCCGCCACTACTTTACTAGCCTCGCAATGAGCGCTTCTCTGCCTCTGTCTAATTCATTCTTTGTGTCTCATTTCTCCCCTCCCTCCCTTGTGTCTCCTTTCCCCCTTCCTCTCCCTCCCTTGTGTCTCCTTTCACCTTGTCTCTTCCCCCCCTTCCTCCCCTGAGACTCTTTCCCTCCCTTTACCTCCCATGAGTCTCTTGCCCCCCTCTCCCTCCCCTGTGTCACTTTTCCCCACTGTCTCTCTTTCCCCCGTGTCTTTTCCCCCCTCCCTCATGTCTCTTCCCCCCCATTTCCCTCCCCTATGTCTCTTCCCCCTCCTCTCCCTCCCCTGTGTCTCTTGCCCTCCCATTCCTTCCCATGTGTCTCTTGCCCCCCTCTCCCTCCCCTGTGTCTCTTTTCCTCACTGTCTCTCTTTCCCCCGTGTATTTTCCCCCCTCCCTCATGTCTCTTCCCCCCCATTTCCCTTCCCTATGTCTCTTCCCCCTCCTCTCCCTCCTCTGTGTCTCTCCCCCCTCCTCTCCCTCCCCTGTGTCTCTTGCCCCCCTCTCCCTCCTCGGTGTCTCTTTTCCCTACTGTGTATCTTTCCCCCGTGTCTTTTCCTTCCTCCCTCATGTCTCTTCCCCCCATTTCCCTCCCCTGTGTCTCTTCCCCCTCCTCTCCCACCCCTGTGTCTATCCCCCCTCCTCTCCCTCCCCTGTGTGTCTACCCCCTCATCTCCCTACCCCTGTGTGTCTCCCCCTCCCCTGTGTCTCTTCCCCCCTCCTCTCCCTCCTCTGTGTTTCTCCCCCCTCCTCCCCTGTGTCTTTTCCCCCTCCTGTCACTCCCCTGTTTCTCTCCCCCTCTCCTCTCACTCCTCTGTGTCTCTTCCCCCCTCCTCTCACTCCCCTGTGTCTCTCCCCCCTCCTCTGTGTCTCTCCCACCTCCTCTCATTCCCCTGTGTCTGTACCCCCCACCTCTGTATCTCCCCCCTCTCCTCTGTGTCTTCCCTCTCTCCTCTGTCTTTTCCCCCTACTTCCCTCTCCTCCTGTGGCGTGCGCGCGCCCCTCTGAAATGCGCATGTGCGGCCCATTGTTCAATGCACATGCGCAGCTTATGGCGCGCAATGCACTAGCGCGCCCCATTCCGGCAATTGTAGTTGTCAAACTGCGATTTGTCGCAAGTGTGACAACAAATCTCAGTTTGACAACTATTATATGTGATATATATATATATGGATTAATAATTCCTAAATTAATACATATAGACATAAACACACACACAAATACACACATACGCAAATATTAGAAGTCAAATTGATGATGGCTTACACAGACCAACAAGCAACAATGTTAACAGCACCTCATTTTAAAAACTTTACTACTGCTACTACATCAAATGTGCATTACATCTTCTGCATGGATATAAAACTGGGTTGATCCACATTGCGATATAAATACATACACATACATATATACAGTGGCGTAGCTAGAGCTTTTGCCACCTGGGACACTCTCCCTGTGTTTGATGCCCCCCCTGCACAGTTCTAACATTTTATTTATATATATATATATATATATATATATATATATATATATATATATATATAGATGAATAATAAGAGTATTGAATAATTTGTTCAATACCTTTCACCCATCCATTCAATTTAAAATGGATTACTCTACAGAACATTACAAATGGCAAACTGAATTCAGCTGTCTATAGGAAACCTACAGACAGATGTAGTTACCTCCACAACTCTAGCTTCCACCCCTCGCACACTAAACAAGGGATAATTCATAGTCAAGCCATCAGATACCACTGCATATGTTCAAACACAGAGGACAGTGATAAACACTTAAAAACACTGTCTGCCTCCTTCAGACAGAAGGGTTACAAACCCTGTATTATCACTCAGAAAGTAACCTCTGCCATCAGAACACCCAGGGAACACCTGTTGCAATACAAAACCATAGAAACAACTTCAAGTACACCTCTGGTAACCACATACCATCCAGTTCTAGAAGGATTACGCAAAATATTTAAGGATTTACAATCACAACTCATAGAGGACACAGAATTGAAACATATATTCCCCAAACCCCCCATTCTTGCATTTAGGCAGCCACCTAATTTAAGGCAAACATTGGTAAACAGAAGATTGCCAAATGAACAGCAAAACAGAGAAAATGGCCCCAAACCCTGCAATAAAAGTCGCTGCAAACTATGCCAACACATCTGCAAAGAGGACACAGCCACGCACAACAACCAGACCTACAACATCAGAGGATCATATTCATGTACATCATCAAATGTAGTGTACATGATACAATGTACTGTATGTGAAAGGGGGTGCTACATTGGGGAAACCAGCCAGAAACTACACGTGCAAAAAAGCACCATGAAGACAGCTATTGTACTCCAGTTGGACACCATTTCACCCAGGAGAATCACTCCTTCCAGAACCTCAAAATAAAAATACTCAGAGGGAATTTCAGAACTATGCAACAGCAGAAAACTTTTGAATTGAAAATGATTACATTTTTTAATAAAAAGGATTTGGGCATTAATATCGACTTAGGCTTTCTGGCCCACTATCTTAATGTCTTATAGCCAACACATTCCACTTACCTCCTCCCCTTCTATTACTGTTTTGGTAAGCTACATGCTATGCTGAAATGTATTGCTCTTTATTTTACTCTGCTTTGTTCTTATCTACAACCTGATCTATAGACTTACTTACTGACCTATCAGGACATTATTCACAATGCTGGTCTATTTCTCACTTAACTCTGGCCAATGAATTTTGTCTTTCTTGTTTTTCCATTTTTCCCCCCATCTCTATCTGTTTACTGTTTTTAGTTCATACTTGTATCAGTATCGCTTTTTGATTTGATAAAGAGAGACATTACCGCTCGCAAGCTTGTGGCTTCATTATGGATACGTTTGTCCAATAAAAAAGGTATCACTATTCACTGCAATATTCTGATTATTCATCTGTATTACTGGACTTTCACAGCTACCTCACTCTTTATATATATATATATATATATATATATATATAGTTGTGAGCGTACGGGCCGTTGCTCACGTTTGCGGGCTTGCATAGCGAGCCCGCGGCCCTCGCCTGCTCACAACTATATATGTGATGTCTTCATGCCAGCAACTGAGGGCCTCGGTTGCTGGCATGAGCGGCCCACATATATCAGTTGTCCGGGGGAACAATGCGCTGCGGGTTGACACTCTTAACTCCTCCCCCGGCTGCCTCGGCTCCTCCCCCGGCTGCCTCGACTCCTCCCCCGGCTGCCTTGACCCCTCCCCCGGCTGCCTCGACTCCTCCCCCGGCTGCCTTGACACCTCCCCCGGCTGCCTCAACACCTCCCCCGGCTGCCTCGACACCTCCCCCGGCTGCCTCGACTCCTCCCCCGGCTGCCTCGACTCCTCCCCCAGCTGCTCTCAACTCCTCCCCCGGCTGCTCTCAACTCCTCCCTGGGGAGGGACCGGTGGACATGCTGGGGACTGAGGTGAGAGAGACAGCCTGGAGGGAAAGAGAGACAAGAGGGACAGATAGACAGGAGGGACACAGATAGAGAGAGACAGGAGGGACACAGATAGAGAGAGACAGGAAGGAGAGAGACATGAGGGACACAGAGAGAGAGAGACATGAGGGACACAGACAGAGAGAGAGAGACATGAGGGACACAGACAGAGAGAGAGACATGAGGGACACAGACAGAGAGAGAGAGAGACATGAGGGACACAGAGAGAGAGAGAGACATGAGGGACACAGAGAGAGAGAGAGACATGAGGGACACAGAGAGAGAGAGAGACATGAGGGACACAGAGAGAGAGAGAGAGAGAGAGAGAGAGAGACATGAGGGACACAGAGAGAGAGAGAGAGACATGAGGGACACAGACAGAGTTAGAGAGACATGAGGGACACAGAGAGAGACATGAGGGACACAGAGAGAGAGAGAGAGACATGAGGGACACAGACAGAGAGAGAGAGACATGAGGGACACAGAGAGAGAGAGACATGAGGGACACAGAGAGAGAGAGAGACAGGAGGGAGAGAGACATGAGGGACACAGGCAGAGAGAGAGATACATGAGGGACACAGACAGAGAGAGAGAGACATGAGGGACACAGAGAGAGAGAGACATGAGGGACACAGAGAGAGAGAGACATGAGGGACACAGAGAGAGAGAGAGACATGAGGGACACAGAGAGAGAGAGACATGAGGGACACAGAGACACAGAGAGACATGAGGGACACAGAGAGAGAGAGAGACATGAGGGACACAGAGAGAGAGACATGAGGGACAGAGAGAGAGAGAGAGAGACATGAGGGACACAGAGAGAGAGAGACAGGAGGGACACAGAGACAGGAGGGACACAGAGAGAGAGACAGGAGGGACAGAGACAGAGATAGACAGGAGGGACACACAGAGAGAGACAGGAGAGACACAGAGAGAGACAGGGGGCACAGAGAGAGACAGGAGGGACACAGAAAGAGAGACAGCAGGGACAGAGCAAGGGACAGAGAGAGAGATGAGGGACAGAGCAAGGGACAGAGAGCTGAGGGACAGAGAGAGAGACAGGAGGGACAAAGAGAGAGAGACAGGAGGGATAGAGAGAGAGACAGGAGGGACAGAGAGAGAGACAGGCGGGACACAGAGAGAGAGAGAGAGAGGAGGGACAGAAAGAGAGGGACAGAGAGACAGGAGGGATTGAAACAGAGAGAGAGACAGGGAGGAGGGACAGAGAGACAGACAGGAATGAGGGACAGACAGAGAGAGAGACAGACAGGAAGGAGGGACAGAGAACAGGAGGGAGGGACAGAGAGATAGACAGGAAAGATGGACAGGGTGAAAGATACACAGGAAGGAGCAACAGAGAGAGAGACTGACAGGAGGAAGGGACAGAGAGACAGACAGGAAGGAGTGACAGACAGAGATGTGAAGTGGAAGAGACTGGAGGGAAAGCGGGGTGGAAGAGACAAGGGAATGGAGAGCAGGGTGGAAGAGACAAGGGAAGGAAGAGGGGGGAAGAGAAACAGGGGAGGGAGAGGGGGAAGAGAAACAGGAGGGAGAGGGGTGGAAGAGACACAGGAAAGGGAGATGTGGGGAAGAGGAGGGAAAAGAAACTGGAGGGAGAGGGAGGGAAAAGAAACTGGAGGGAGAGGGAGGGAAAAGAAACGGGAGGGAGAGGGAGGGAAAAGAAACGGGAGGGAGAGGGAGGGAAAAGAAACGGGAGGGAAAAGAAACGGGAGGGAAGGAACACCGGGGAGGGAGAGAGGGGAAAGGGGACACAGTGGAGTGAGAGAGGGGAGGGAGAGATGAAAAAGGGGTCACATGGGAGTTAAAGGGGAGAAGAGACACAGGGGAGGGAGAGAGGGGATGAGACACAGGGGAGGGAGGGAGAGAGGGGATGAGACACAGGGGAGGGAGAGAGGGGATGAGACACAGAGGAGGGAGAGGGGGGAAGAGACACATGGGGGGAAGATGCTCGCAATAAGCACCTTTGCCGCTCATTCCGAGGCCCATGATGATCGTCAAAGGTGCTTAACGCAAGGACAATAAAGTAGAGGGGAGAGAGGCTCTCATTGAGAGCCTACCGTCAAGTAGATGGGTAAGAGGTAAAGGGAGGAGAGGCTCGCAATGCGCGCCAAAGGCGCTCATCGCAAGGCCAGTTAAGTAGAGGGGGAGAGGCTTGCAATGTGTGGCAAACACCATTGCCAGACTTCAAATTTTATTGCCGTCATTTTTGACGGGCAAGTCGCTAGTATATATATATTGTTGTGGAGAAATGCAACTATCCATACATTATTTAGCATATATATTTATACACATGTTATCCTCTTCCTTACCTAAGCAGTATTTTTCCATTGTAGGGGGTAAGCTAAGAAACAGTTAATTCTGCTTTTACTTAATTCATTGTTTTTTATTGTATAACTGTTAACAAGTCCTTCTTCCCATAATAAAAATTGTTCTGGAGACTGGACTCAAGATTAAACAATAAGCTATTGACTAAGAACAAAACTTGACCTATGCGCAGAGATTGCAATGTGGGGGTGTTGTACGGAGATAATGTGATGTACCAGGCATGCTTGATGCATGCTAACCACATGTTTCATATTTTATTGGATCACCTTATATAAATAATCGTTTATTGGCTCAGCGATGGGTGGGAATGTGTCATTTTTTTCTGAGAGGTGGTGATGGAGTGTACCATTCTCTGTATGTGAAATGAATATAACCAATATTGTTTATAATTGTCGTCAGTCAGTAGCAGACATTTTGGATGTTTATCCTGTTGCTGACCCACGCATGTCAAAATAAAATCTGATAATAAGAAAATAATAAGAGGCCTCTGTGTTTTGGTATCATGACTGGATATTGGAGTAGAATGTCGGGTTTGTGGATATGTTTTTCTACATCTTTTGACGAGCCATGCCTGGAGTTCACTAATTGTCCATAGATAACACCCCGAGCTTCAGGAATTCGTGGGGGAGATGCTTGACAACTGATCATGGCCAAAAATAGAGGTTTGCAGATGTGCCTTGGTGAAAATCTGTGTGTAGGATTGCTTGTCATGCGTCCTTCCAAGGAGCTTGTAGTAGTGGCGGGACAAAGTCGCACAAAATTACCTCACCCAGACTGACTGTTATGATTGCATTTTTTTGTTGTTTGTTGTTGATAACCTAAAAATGCTGAATAGTGATATTAAGTAAAATAGTGTAATTAACAGAAGTAGAATTGATTAAGATATTTTGCCTGTGAAGGTGATAATAACTGAGACAGAAATTAAGAGATATTAAAGAGCTATTGTACCAGACGAAGTGTTACTTTAAGAATCGCTGTACATATAGATTAACAGAGGTTTACTTTACCCAGGAAAAGTGGAAAGGTGTACCTTACCTATAAAAGGTGTTTTATCTAGACTGGGTTATTGAGTGGTGCTGGTTGATGAATTGATTGAGGGTCAGTTATTTCCTAATAAAAATATAGTAGCATTAAACTGGCACCTTTGGGACCAATATATTTTCAGTTTGACGTAAAAGATAAAGATTCATTTTTTTTTTTTTTTTTTTGTGTTACACATAATGGTTTGTGGAATACTTTTGACATTCTGTTTTTAAATATTCCAGTAATTCTATTAAGTTGTTAAGATGTGATTTACTTTGTATACTGTTTTGTATTGTTTTTTCCTTTTTTTTTTCTATTGTATTGTCATGTTTGTCGGAAAACAAATAAATAATAAATTATAAAAAAAAAAAAAGAATTGATTGAGGGTCAGATTTGCTACCTACCCTCGCAAGATGACGAAGTGACAAAGTGGCGGTTGGGAAAAAAAACATGTATGATTTGGGACCATGTATGAGGTATGAGAAATTGAGAGAAAATGAGGGTTTGTCCCTCTGTGTTGTTCATTAAGAGCTGTGTGTGAACGTGTAAATTGTTTTATGTTTTTTTTCTTTGTAAAGTGGCTGTATTTTAATTGTTGCGTGTTGCTTTAACAATTGGTGACAAACTTTATAGTGAGAGACACAAAGCAGCTCTGATCTCCCCTCTGCGCTGCTGCTGGAACGCCCCCCCCCCCCCCGGCTTTTTGAGGATGTCATTAATTGCTGCTTGAAGGGGTATTTTTAGTTGAAAGAAGCGAGCTAATTAAACTGTATTTTTGTTGAACTTAGTCTTCTGATATGAACATATTTCAAGCTGTGTGCATATTTTGCAGCAGAGCATTTTGTTTTTGCTAGGTTTTTAGTGTATAGAGTATTTCCTGTCTATTTCCATCGCAATGGCTTCATCTTGAAGATGGTGTGTTTTCTGTTTTTGTGCTTAAAAGTGTTATTTTTCTTCTCCAAAATATGGATGTTTTCTGTTCTGTTGCTTTTTTGTCCATATACTGTTTTATTTTGGAAAAGCTTGCTTTTTATTTTGATATGTCACCCCACCTGTAGAGATGGAAATGCTGTCTGTGTGCAGAGAGCTGACAGTTAGGGAGACAGTGAGAAGACACAGCAGCTGTGACCCCTTCCGCTTAAAACAATTTTGCACAGCATAGCACAGAGAGCTGAGATTTATTTTCTTAAGGTTTCAAATTATTAGGAAAGAGAAAAAATAGCAAGTGATTAAGAAGGACATTGTGTAGGTGAATTGGTTCAATGTGAGATCATAAAAGATTTTTTGTTAAATAAATTGCAGAGAGTAATTAATGGAAACGAGAAAAAGAAGGCCCCCATTATTGTTTATTCCCAGGTAAAATATTATTGTTGTGCGTGCTGTGTAGCGGGCAGAAAACTGGCAGAGAGAGCATTAATTAGATTACAGTAATGTTAAAGCTAGATTTTTTAGTAGGTTCATTTGTAAACGTCAAAGAGATAAGTATAGGTTTAATAGTAGATAGATTTTAGTTTCTGCATTTAAAGGTTATATTTCATGCGTAAGTTACTTAATGAGGATGAGGATGGTATTACAATTAGTTTTGGCTAATATTTGTGTTTTGCTCTGTATGTATTGTCTGCTCTGTCATTTTAAAACCCAGTTGTTGTGAAAATTCTGAGGATATCAAATTGTTAAGAGTTAAAGATTTCACTGTGTTACATTTTGTATTTTATGAGTGCATGTGTGTTATTGTGTATTTTGTGTTGTGTTGACTTAATGTGCCTTGTGTATGGTTTTATAAAGTTGTGATTATTAGACAATTGTTATTAATGAGATATCTGTGTTTAAATTTAGTAAGAGGTTTTGAGCGGCTACTCAGTCCACCATAAATGATATATACGTAGCGAGTTTATACTGATAAGATAGAGTTTGTGGAACTAAAAGTAGTCATGTTTCAGAAATAATTTAGAAAAGAAGCTTTTATGATTTAATGATATTTTTCTGTATTATAGAGTTTTTGCCCAAGTTCCGTTAGCCCCTCCCTTCCCTAATGTTTTTCAACCCCCCTTGTATCCTTAAAGGTATAGAGCGGGCAGTGAAAGTTGTCCCAGTAAAGATGAAAGAATGTATTATGAGTTTGTTATGTAGATCAGACCTCCTGTGGACAGAGTAATTGTCTACCCTGCCCGCCTACTAAGAAGTAGTACCCTGTTGTGGTCCCAGGTGTTTTGCAAGTGTAATAATGATTTTTATGGAAATATTGATGAGATAAAGGATTTAATAAATAAGTTAAACAGTTATTTCAGTGAAATCATACTTGATTATGCAAAATATAATGTGTTTATCCCCATAAAGTGTCATATGTAATTTGAGAAATTGGTTTTATGCCATATATTGTTTTTAGGTTTGATAGACATATATTTTGTTTTATCTTGATTCTTTTGGTCCAATTATGTTTAGGATTAGTTATAGGTATAAACATATATATGATTTGCTAAATGTGGTTGTTTCTGATTCCTACAAAGTGATTTGAGGAGCTCTATGCGCATATAAAGTATTCTGTGACCTTAGAAATATTTAATTATATGTTCCATGTTGTTTGTCTTGTCTGGATCCTAATTATGTTAAATTTATCAGCAAATTTTTATGCTGGTATTAAAACATTTTCTGTAGAGATTATGTTTTACAGTGGAGAAAGGGGGGTCTTTTTTGAAGTGTTGTGGAGTGCATTATGGTTTGAGATATTCATGTGTGTCCCTGTGTGTGTGGATGTTTTCTTTCTGTATGATCGAGTATTGAGGTTGAGTGAGTGACATCAGAGTGTTGTTATCTGATGGGGAAATTTTTCTTGTAGATGATGCAGTTTTTGTGTTATTCGTCTTTCTCACTGTTTGTTTTGCCATGTGCGAGGATGTCATGTATGTTCTAGTTGTGATGTGGCTTGTGATGCTTAAAAGGGAGATTTGCTATTTCTCCTGAAATAATATATATTGAATATTGGTGTTCATATAGTAAACTAATGTCCAGATCATCTTGTTACATTTTTGTGTAAGGATTGTCTATTGTATCTGAAGGACAGTGTGATAAAGTTGCTTATACTGTAGAGAATAAAATCTGAAATCTGATGAATTTCGGATGAATATTTGTGTTTATATGCCGTCAGCCATTTTGTATATTCATTAATTAAGGTTTTATTTAGCTTTGATTCCAACTTATGTTATATATTTTTTTTAAGGTTGATATTTGAGAGAATTAGTTACAAGTAAATATAGTGATTGTTAAAAAAACTGGGTTATTAAAATAAAATAAAAAAGATAGAGAGAAATTTAAGGTTGTATTGCAGTTAAAACTGTTTAAAAGATTATATAATGTGTAAATTGTATTAAATTCATTGAAGCAGCATGCAATATTGTTTAAACATATGGCCAAAAGTTCTGTGTGTTTTCAGAAAGCTCAGTTTCACTTCCAAGGTTATACGATAAGATGTTTTGGTGAAGAAAAAACAGTTACAGTACATTCTGTTTACCAGGACAGCTTGTGATATGATTCCCATATAGAATTATAGGAGTGAAGTACACTATTTTTAGGATAATATTTAGGAGTACAGGTATCTGTTTCAAAGACATGATAATAATTGTTAAGGTTTTAAGATAACAATTAACAAGGTGAAATTATTGTATGGTTATAATAGGCATATAGGATAGTCAGAAATGTCAACTAACTAAGAATATATTTTTTATTAGTTTTCTTTTTTTCTGAGGTTTTGTTTTACCTTTTTTGATTTTGCTGGTCTGTTTTTTTTCTTGCCAGCTTATTTTATTAGTTGTAATTTTTTATGCTCAGTGAAGTACCCATGTCACTAGAAATCAGTGTATGATAACTTATCTGGTTAAAGAACTTTATCATACCAATTCTGTTTTATTTTTGTGTGTTATGTTTTGTTTATCCATGTTAGATAAATACTGTGATATTGTGACATCTATTTTTCCAGGCCAATCCCCAGCTCAGATGACTGCCATGGTGCAAATGAGTAGAGAATTGTGGAAATATTTTCAAGTTATGTCTAGGCCTCTAAGAAAGGAACATGATAAAAGTTGGATTACATTATGAGTTAAGAAAATATGTTAGAGCTTTATTAGTAAATGTGTATTGCCAGCAAGAGTGTGCCTGTAAAGACAAACAAAAGACAATGTGCCCTAATATATGATGAGAGAAAGTCTCTACCAAGTACCTATCCTGATGACAACAGTTAATAACAGATGAAGAAACAAATACAGAGTTTGTTGACTAAAGACAAACCCCAGACAGAAATCTTTTCTGCACCTAACAAAAATTGTTAAGGTCAAACTCTTGTTCATTGACATGACCATACGCTAATACATGTATCTGCTGGCAAAGAGAAAAGATGTAAAGATCTGTGAGAAAGTCATATAATTATTGTCCTGTACCTGAATACCTGCACATGGTGGCCTATTGCTTTGGCCAATGGTTCTCACCGTCCAGAAGCAAGTGACCTGTTTGTTTATTGTTTTTTAATGTATGGACAAAGATTGGCCTGGCTACATTTGATATCTAAGAATGGGCCTGTATGAAGTTTGTCTGAGCATATTTTTTCATTGTTTTGTCATTTTTACTTTTTCTACTCTTTCATATACCTGTCATTCTTTTTAATGTTCTTCAGCTTCTAACACTTCTGCACCTTGTTCTATCAATTTGCTAGGATCTAGTACGTACTAACATCTGATAAGGGAGAGCAATTAGGGAAAGAAAAAGTTATCGTGCATAAACTCTAGATTGTTATTAATATCAGTGCAAACTTTATTGGTTATTAAATTACATCTATCATCAATATGCCTCATAAGATAATAAGTATAAAGGAAAATTGGTTCTATGGCCTAGGTATTGGTAATTGGTTGGAAATTAGTGAGGCTATTTTGTCTGCATTAACCATTGTGTTTTATTTTACGTATCTGGACATTTATATCTATTGCACCGCAATCTGGACTATATCATGGTAACATATGACAGCATATGTGAATGTTTTCATCCACCCCATTGGACTCTTTCCTTGTTATATGGATTAGGTCAAACAGGTGCTCATTTATTTTATCTGGATTTATTTTTTAGATTTAGCTTTATTTTTATCCGGATTTATTTTCATGGATTTATTGTTTTGTTTTTTTTAATCAGGATTTGATTTTCCTTTTTGTTTGTGCTTTATAATAACTGACTGTAAAGCTTTCATTCAACAGACTTTAATATCTGGATTATTAACTTTGTGCTATGGATTCCATTATTGAGAGACTTTTCCATTGTTCCATGGATCATATTTGACTATTATAATTGCATTTTAATATGTATTGTTTTTTTTATTGTTTCTATGTATTGTTGTGATTTTCAATTGGAATGTTCTTTTTGGGTAGGTATTAAGGTAAAAGATGCAAAGGACTCCGTGAGACTTAAAGTAATATCTCCAAGTTGTAGGAAACTCATCTGTACTGGATCCTTTAGGGGTCTTGAGTCTCTTTAGGAGCCAGTCTGAAGACTATGCCTTTACTTCCTATTATGTTTATATTTTTCTTTATGTGTTTTTTCAGTTGAATGTGTGAAATATATCTTAAGATTGTACTTTCTGATATTTGTATTTTTCCTTTGATGACAATTTTCACTGTCATAGGGGGGATATTCTATAACTGTTAACAAGTACTTCTTTCCATAATAAAAATTGTTCTGGAGACCGGACTCAAGGTTAAACAACACGTTATTAACTAAGAACAAAACTTGACCTATGCGCAGAGATTGCAACTTGGGGGTGTTCTTGGGCAGATAATGTGATGTACCAGGCATGCTTGATGCATGCTAACCACATGTTTCATATTTTATTGGATCAACTTATAGAAATAATCGTTTATTGGCTTAGCGATGGTTGTTGGTGGGAATGTGTAATTTTTTCTGGGAGGTGGTGATGGAGTGTACCATTCTCTGTATGCACAATTACTATATAACATGTGTTGTTTATAAGGAGAAGGGCAACAAAGCTAATAAAGGGAATGGAGGGCCTAAGTTATGAATAAAGACTAACCAAATTAAACGTATTTACTCTAGAAAAAAGGCGTGTAAGAGGAGATATGATTACCTTACATAAATACATCCAGGGTCAGTATAAAGATTTTTCAAGGGATCTTTTTGTGCCAAGAGGTTTTCAACTGACAAGAGGACATCCCTTGAGGTTAGAAGTAAAAAGATTCCACCTTAAAGAAAGAAAAGGGTTCTTCACAGTAAGGGTGGTTAATCTGTGGAATTCTCTACCAGAGGAGGTGGTGACAGCGGATTCAATAGATAACTTTAAAAGGGGACTGGATTTATTTCTAATTAAAAAGGGAATTTAGGGTTATCATGGATAATTAGAGAGGCAGTATTGATCCAGGGAGAAGTCCAGTCGCCGGTGTCTGGGATCAGGAGGGAATTTATTATTTTTTATTTATTTTTATTTTTATATACAACTAATTAATTATTAGTTAATCCGCATATTTCAGATCAGAGGAGATCTTAAAAGGTTGAACTTGATGGACTGAAAGTCTTTTTTCAACCTTAAATACTATATAACTATGTAACTATGTATAATTGTCGTCAGTCAGTAGCAGACATTTTGGATGTTTTTCCTGTTGCTGATCCATGCCTGTCCAAATAAAATCTGATAAGAAAATAAAAAGAGACCTCTGTGTTTTGGTATCATGACTGGGTTTTGAAGAATGTCGGGTTTGTGGATATGTTTCTCTACAACATTATATATATATATATATATATATATATATATATATATATAAGGGAGTCCCGAAATTTTCTTCACTGCTTCGTCCCCCACTGGTGGCAACATATTTTATATATATACTAGCGACTTGCCTGTCAAAAAATGATGGTCAATAAAATGTTAAAGCTGGGAATGCTGTTTGTCACACAATGTGAGTCTCTGACACTCTTAACCTTTTTGTTATATACAAGAAGTACAACAATTATATATTGTGATCAGGATGGCCGCATATAGCGGTGGTTTCTTGAATGAAGGGCTGATACCGGCTTGAAAGTGCAGCAAAATGGGTTTATTTGAAGAAAGAAAATACAGCGGTAGCCGTAGCTCTGCTTAAAATAGGTAGATAAACGACTATGTCTCCGTGAGGTGGGAGTCTGCCACCTTGTGGCCAGGAAACAAAGAGTCCTTTAGACTTGGGGTAGTGCCATCTTGTGGCCAGGAAGTAAACAGTCTCTTTACTGGTGAGATTAGGTCCCCACCTTCAGCAACCTCTGGGACACCGCTCCTCTCTGGGTCACAGCTCCGCTCCCTGGGACACAGCTCCGCTCTCTGGGACACAGCTCCTCTCGCTCTGTGGGACACAGCTCCTCTCGCTCTGTGGGACACAGCTCCTCTCGCTCTGTGGGACACAGCTCCTCTCGCTCTGTGGGACACAGCTCCTCTCGCTCTGTGGGGCACAGCTCCTCTCGCTCTGTGGGGCACAGCTCCTCTCGCTCTGGGGGGCACAGCTCCTCTCGCTCTGGGGGGCACAGCTCCTCTCGCTCTGGGGGGCACAGCTCCTCTCGCTCTGGGGGGCACAGCTCCTCTCGCTCTGGGGGGCACAGCTCCTCTCGCTCTGGGGGGCACAGCTCCTCTCGCTCTGTGGGGCACAGCTCCTCTCGCTCTGTGGGACACAGCTCCTCTCGCTCTGTGGGACACAGCTCCTCTCGCTCTGTGGGACACAGCTCCTCTCGCTCTGTGGGACACAGCTCCTCTCGCTCTGTGGGACACAGCTCCTCTCGCTCTGTGGGACACAGCTCCTCTCGCTCTGTGGGACACAGCTCCTCTCTCAGGGGGACACAGCTCCTCACTCTGTAACACAGTTGCGGGTGAAGCATAGGGCCCGCCCGTCTCTCCCGTATGCTTCACCCCAGGGACCCTTGTATACACAAACTCACTCGTATTATCTTCTCTTTTACTTCACTTCTTCCCTGGGGCACAATACTTCAGCTACAGCCGTGCTTAGGCCTTTAAGGCAAACTCTGCCTGGATATCCTCACAAATCCCCTTCACTTACTTGGCTTCCTTGTAACTTCACCTCCTGGGTCTGAAGTCACTCTTCCAGCTCACACCACTTGCTGTAGTCCCCGTTCTCCCAGTAACAGTCACTTAGGCAATCCTTTACAGGGTAGTTTACAAACTTCACTGTATTTCCACACCAGATCACCTTCCACTCTGTGCTTGCTTGTCTCTGCAGCACAGCTGCCCAGGGCCTAGTCAGCCCCACCCCACCTTTCTATGTCTGCTTTCCAGTCTTTTAAAGGGAAGTTTCTCCAATTAGAAGTTCTTCAGAAGTTTTAACTCCTTCACTTCTGTCAAGAACTCCACACTCCACTTGCTTGTCATAACTTCCAAGGAGCAAACGATCACAATATATATATATATATATATATATATATATATATATATGTGTGTGTTTTTAACATTCAACTTGTTTTTCAACAACTGTTAAACCATAATAACCTTTTTAATTGTTATGTATGCAGTAATAATATAACAATGGATGAAATTTGTATGAATATGTATTGTGAACCATTACATAAAGCTTTGTAACATGCAACTTATATTGGAAACAGTGGTCAACCAATTATTTTTAACAATACTAACATTTTTAATTCTGAGCTATGCATGAGTAACATAACAATAGGTCAACTTTGTATGAATGAGTATTTTAAACATCACAGAATGCTTCTTAAAATGCAACTTGTAGTTGAACTACTGGTTTAGCACATAGGTGTTGAATCCAGATGAAGGCAAACATTGAAACTTAGCCAATTGTAGCAACGGGTGATAAAAATGAATTCCTTCCTGACCCCAGTAACTGGCGATCGGATTACTCCCTGGATGAATCCTCTCTATGGAATTATACATTTACATTTTGAACAAATGATTATGCTCCTACTTACATAAACCCTTAATAACATCCAATAAAACAACTTTTCAAACCTTGTAAAATACAATGTTACCAATGCAAACATTAATGTAATGTAATAACATTTAAACTCAAATTGTCAAAAAATACAGTGATCTTCAATATTGAAACTAGAAGAAGGCAAACCAAAAAAAAAAACAGTGAAACCTGATCAATTGTTTCAAAGTGGTAAAAAAAAGAATTCCTTCGTGACCTCATTAACTGGTGATCTGATTACTCCCTGGATCAATACTTTCTATGTAATTAAACATTTAAATTTTACAACAAATGATCATCCTCCTACTAACATGAACCCTTAATTACATACAATGAAACAACTTTTCGGTCCTAGTAAAGCACAATTTTAACATTACAAACATGAACTTACTGTATTAAAATTGAAACAGGAAATTTAAGAAAATGCAAGGTACTTCCAAGACATTCCAATATTTTTTTGTTTTGTATGTCGAAATGGTTCCCTTAAAAAGTGCCCAGCAGACTTGTAATTTTGAATATGGGATATAACCACTGTTTATTGTTGTTGTTTCTTTTTGTTCACTTTTTGTTGTTCTTGTAGTTCTTGAAAATTATTTTATGTTATTTTTTGCCATTTTATAGAGTTTCCTTAGCGAAATAATGGTCCTCTGAAAAGAGCCAGAGTTACATAAAAATGTGTCCTCAAAATAAAACCACTGTTCTCTATATTTGATGTGAATTTGACGTAGATATAAGAGCACTGTTGCTTATTGAATTGGGTTCTTTGTGGCTTAGTTGCAATTTACAGTACTTTATAGTAGACAATGTTTTTTGTAAAAATTCCATTATCTAATAAATCACCCTGACTTTGTTTTCAATATAAACTTTTATTTCCTCTGGATTCTTGCATCTTGAAAATGCAACATGCAGTTGGCCATGGGCAAATACTTGTTCTTCTAAAAAGATTCCAACGGATTTAAAAGTTTGTCCTTGTAATTTATTAATGGTCATGGCAAATGCCATGATGATGGGATATTGTCTTCTCTGAAGTTCAAAAGGTAAGCTACTTTTGCTTGGTGCCAAATCTATTCCTGGTATGAAAACTCTTTCACCTTTATAGGTACCATTGAGAATTTCTGCATTTATGAAATGATCTTTTAGTTCTTGGACAATTAATCTGGGCCCATTACATAGTCCTTTTTTTGGGTTCATATTTCGCAGTAACATGACAATTGCACCTTTTTTTTAGCTGCAAAATATGTGGTGGCATTTCAGATGGAGTTAATGAATTAATAAATTCAGTTGAAAAGTTTGTCTGAGTTTCTTTGTCATCATCAAGTATACAATCTGCACTGCAATCATTTTTTTGCAGTGCATCTATTAATTTTAATATTTCATTATTCAGAAGCAATGCATCTTTCTTTTTATAAGTTAATATTACTTTTGTTGCAAGCTCTGCATAATCGTCGTTACTTATTGCATTTTGGAATATAGCCGATATAATGTCCTGTTTGCAAATCACATGAGATGGAATTTCCACGGTATCATCAGGTAAATTATTAATTTATTCTGTTTTTCCTTGTCCAATTTTGATGAGCCACTCATTGAATTCATTTAGTCCTTGGGATCTCATATTTTGTGCTAATTTGAGGTGAGTAAAGAGTTTCCATAGTGTACTTGACTTAATACATGTTTCTGCAATGTCTGTGTGATTTCCATGGACAACAACAGGTAATGTTTGTATAAAATCTCCACCCAACAACATGACCTGTCCACCAAAAGGCAAATCCTTATCCATGACTTCACACAACAAACGGTTAATGCATTGTAGAGCATGGCATGACATCATTGTAGCTTCATCAATGATAATTAATTTACTTTTCTTAATTTTTTTTTGCTTGAAAGATGTCATTTTATATCTGACACTGAGAATAGGAACTGGCAGTTTAAATCCACTATGCACAGTTCTTCCACCTTCTAACAAAAGTGCAGCAAATCCAGTTGTTGCAAATGGCAGTGCTATTTCACCTTGTGCACAAACAAAAGACATCAATAAATTATCTAGATACGTTTTTCCTGATCCACCAGGTCCATCTAGATAGAAATAACGCTCTTTGAGCAAGTCATCCTCTAGTGCACTTTTTATGGCGTTAAATGCTTGCAATTGTAAGGTATTTAAGGTTGCAAGTCTTTCTTGTGTTATTTGGTTTTGAAGCTGAATATCATAGTCTTCAAAGTTTATTTCATTTATGAGTCCTGGATCTGGCAAATTAAAATTTGCACAATTTAATCCATGAGAGAGAAAGACCTCTTGAATTTCAATTAATGCTTTTAATTCTGCCAGAGGCTCATTGTATCGTTGTAAAAAGTCTTCAGACATATTTGTTTTAAATTTGTCCCACAAAGCTAATGCATTTTGGAGCATTTGAGAAGATGCAAATGAATGTAAATTGTTCTCTCATCTGACGTGGCACAGTGTCATTTGACACAGTGCTGCTTCTTCTAGACATCTTTCCCATTCTGTATCATGAGCCAGGAAGTTTCTGTGTCGCACAGCTAAATGAAATGTGTCATAAACTGTGTCATTAACAGTTCTCAACTTCTCAAAACTTTGCGCACCAGGAACATTTAAAAGGAGTAAACGTAAGCAGAAAAGTTTAAGGTTTTTTGGACTGTATATTCTAGTTATAATTTTATTTCCACTGGTTTTTCTTTTTCGCCATAATCCATTAACAATAACATAATAGTAGGGAATGTTATTATACAACAATTCCCTTGCCTCCAAGTCAGTACAATATAATTGAAACCACGCAGTTAGTGTAGTTTGACGATCTTTATATAAACAGTTGGGGCTTTGTGTGTGCTATGCATTCTTTTAGAGGTATACCTCCTCCCCACCACTGTTTCCAACTTTATTTTGTTATCATGCCCCCCCCCCTTTTTTTTTTTTAGATTGTATTTGCTCTTGTAGAGCTAAGGCAACAGAGAAGAGGGATATCTAAAAATAAATGAAACAGAAGATAAATCTGTTTATCTTACCCCCTCTCAAAAGCTGCAGTTCATTAAAATAAGTGTCTGAATTATCCTTGAAACTCTCCAAGACCTTAGTGAGGACACTTTAGGGATAAGCCAGAAGAGGTTGCTGAAGTATACAACTGTGCATCCCTCACCTCCAAATCGGAGGATGTCTCATATCCTTCTATGTTGTGCACCTGTCCAGCTGTCTCCTTCAGGAATATCTATCGATATTCGTGGGATCAGCCACTTAAGCACAGAGCTCAGACAACCGCGAACTCCCTCGCTTAATGTGCCGGTTCCAGGGTCAGCGCACACCTCACCAGCCTCTCCAATCAGGCCTCACAGCCGAGACTCACGTAGCCTTCTTGCTTGGTAGGCCCCCTCTGACACCGGTAGCGGCTGGTCTGATGTCACACCACAGGATGTCTCCAGGACTAAGACCATACTATTTTTTTTGTATTTTGGTACGTTAGCTGTTGGCTTTAATTTGTTGTCTGTAATTTCTGCAGAGTTTACAATCTGTGTTAAACCGTTTAGTGCTCCAAATTAGTCAGTGACACTCTTCAAGCAGAGTCTGTGGAAAATGCGAAAAATATGCAAATGTTGAAATCCACTGTAAATATAAATATTTTTTTGCTGAAAGCATAAATTACGTTTTCAAATATGTCTTAATAAAAGCTATTTTCTGTTTTAAATGTCTCCTTTTTTATGATTTTAAAATTTACACCATTTTAACCCACATAAACATTTATCTGTCTTTTAAATCATACTATACATAAATACTGTCTCCTAAATGCTTCTGTACATTAATATTGTTGTTTTTGACAATATTTAAAAATAAACATTTTTATTTTTTTTTATTATTAATTTATTAACACATTGTAAAATGTATGTATCTTTTCAATGTTACTATACATGAATAATGTCTTGTAAATGCTTCTGTACATGAATAATGTTGTTATTGGCAATATTTAAAACCATAATAATTATTATTTTTTTATTATTAATTTATTCATTAATTAATTAATTATAGCTTATATGTTTGCTGTAATTTGAAGGTTTAAAACTTCTAAAGTGATAATCAAGTTCCTTCAGAAGTAATGCCACCAGTGAAATGTACAGTCACACTGTTCATCACCTGTGGAGAAATAGCGAAATTCTAGAAAGTTTGCAGTATTTATAGATCTGAAGTAGAAATCGTTGTAATACAATGCGCATGCGCTATTTGCGTTCCAGCAGTCAATTGCATTCCAGCTGCCATTTCATGAAAGGTACTTACTTCTTCCATAGAAAATGGCTTAGATTTTGTATGTGCTATGTGCCGCAGGATGTGTGGTACGTGCCACATGAAGTGTTACTGAGTTTGGGTAAGTGTTCCAAATGCGTTGGTGATTTTTACGTGCTTGGCCTCTTTTTCTCCCGCAATTTTTTTTCTCGCTTAGCCGACTTTTAAGTGCCGAAACTTGTGAAATTCAACTTAAATTCATGTGCAATCTCACTCCCAGATGTCCTGGCTGTCCCTGCGTGCTGTGTTTTTTTTTGTATGTTTGTTTGTTTTTCGATGTGCGCTGTTAGGCCATTAACTTCGTATTTTTTCGACCTAGGAATTTTTTTTTTATAAGTCCAGCGGCTCATAATATAGTGTTTCAGGACGGAATTTTTCAAGGCGATTTTTTCCTACTGCTACAGGGCTCGCACTGTGAATTGGATAATTGAGCTTTCTGTTGATCCGTAGTCCCGCGGGTCGTAGGAATGAGCACCTATGGCGCTCAACTCCACCACGCAGTGAGCGCCTTCGGCGCCCATTCGGCACACATTCCTTCTCCCTCATTCTCTCTCTCTCCTTTACACACGCCCTCGTTCTCTCTCTTCTTTTTTCTCCCTTTTTCTCGCTCTCCTTCTTTCTCTCCTTCACGCTTATTTTCCCTCTCTTCCTTCTAGTCTCTCTATTCTATTCTCTCTCCATTTCTCTCCCACATTCTCTCTCTGTCTCTTTACCAATCCTTCTTCCCTCTCTCTCCTTTTCTCTACTTCCTTCTCTTTCTTCCTCCTTCCCTCTCTCTCACATTTTTTTCTCTCTTCTCATTATCTCTCTCATCTCTCATTTTCTCTCTTCTTCACACACTCTCTCTCCTCTTTCTCCCCCCTTTCCTCTCTCTCCTTTTCTCTCTCTATATCCCTCCTTCACTCTCTCCTTTCCTTTCTCTCTCCTTTCTTTCTCTCTCTCTCTCCCTCATTCACACTCTACTCTCTCCTTCTCTCTCTCTTCTTCATGCACTCTCTCCCTCATTCACTCTCTCTCCTTCACACTCTCTATCTCCCTCTCACTCCCCCTCCTTTGTCTCTTCCCCCTCTCTCTGCCCTGTATCTTACCTCCAAGCTGCTCCTCGTGTCCCCAGTGTGGTGGCTCCTCCTTCATCTGGCTCCTCTTCTGCCTGTGTGCTTATATAGAGCCCTTTTAAATTTACCGAATCGCATTTTAATAAGGCTGTAAGATAGTGGGCCAGAAAGCCTAAGTCAAGGTTAATGCCCAATTCCTTTGTATTACATTTTTTTTATCATTTTTAATTCAAAAGTTTTCCGCTGTTGGATAGTTCTGAAATTCCCTCTGAGTACTTTTATTTTGAGATCCTGTCTGCAGGATTTAGCAGATTCAGCTTGTTGCATTCACAGTGTTACAATTTGATACCTCTCTGTAAATGTGGGAGTTAACCCCAAGCCATTTCACCCTGGGGTATAGCTTGTCTCCCAAACCTTAAAACTGGCCTTCTTCAGTGAGTGATTATTTAAGAGTGACTGAAACTAGTTCATGGAGAATAAGAATATTGTCAGGCACTTAAGTTGCCAGCTGTTTCAATTAAACTGAGCATGTGCAACACCCAGGAAGTAATTAATAATGATTAGTCATCATCACAAAGATGAGATGAAGCTTCAGATGGGAGGATGGGAATGACTGATTGACAGACACAAATTACAAAATTCAATATGATACCAAAAAAAAAGTAATTTTATTAAAAAAATATTGCCTAAACTATAACTTGGAACTGTTTTGGTAATGTTTTTAACAAAATGCTAAGAGGACGCAGCAAATGTCACAGATATTACAATTTAAAAACAAATATATAGCCGAGACATGGTAGAAGCTGGTAGGGTTTTTTTATGTGTGTATTTATGTGCAGAATCTGTTGGGGAGTCTGCATATCATGAGCTATATACTCACCTCAAATTATTTCAGATCCTACACCCATGCCTATAAAATATAAAAAATATGAGCCTCGTTCAATTTGGAGGCCATAACTTATGGAATGTAGTCCATATGTCTGCAGGCCTCCTCCCGGCCCGCAGGGCGCTCAAGTTACGGTGCTATTCAATTCGGGAAGACCGCAGGTTATGGGCCGATAGCAAAATTCGGAAACCATGCCATCGTATGTAGCATTTGTGAGCTTGAACAGATCAATTAACCAAGGCCATAACTCCTGAGATAGAAACAGCCAATGGAAACAGAGATAGTCATGAAAAATGGAGGCGTTCATTGCGCTGGTGGAGATGAGCGCCGCAGGCGCTCATCGCTGCGACCCATGGGATTTAGGTAATGAGCACACAAGGCGCTCATTGCGCTGGTGGAGATGCACGCCACGGCCGCTCAACCCGAGACACACGGCACTTAGATAAAAAGAGCACAGAAGCCGCTCAATGCAACTTAGTGACACCAAAATTATGGCCGTACGACTTGGGACTTAGCGACGACCAAAAAACTATGGCCCGCAAAAACACACATTTAAAGGCCGAACCGCCAAACTGCAAAAACACACAAAGATGCCTAAAATTTACTTACACACTCATACACAGCTCAGGGGGAGTACCAGAGAGCCTGTGAGTGAGGTTGCAAGTTAATTGGAGGCATATTTTGGAATTTTTTTTGATCGAAAATCGCCACAGCTCAAAAAACAAAACAAAAACGAAAACGAGGCCAGAGGGCGGAAAACGCAGCCAAAGGACGGAAAAGGGGGCCGAAGTCCTAAGAATTTACTCTAACCAGTAACACTTAATACAAGGCAGTAACATTTAACTCAAGCCAGTAGCACTTAATCAAAGGCATACTACTTAATCAAAGCCAGTGACACTTAACCCAAGATAGTAACACAGGGAGACAGGCTCGCAATGAGTGCCAAGGGTGCTCAAGTGCGAGGCCTATAAAGTACACAGGGGAGAGGCATGCAATGAGCACCAAAGGCACTCATCTTGGGGCTTGCAATGAGCGCAAAGGTTACCAAGTTGTGGCTCACAGTGAGCGCTGAAGGCGCTCAATGTGAGCCATGCAATAAGACCCAAAGGCGCTCAGTGCGGGTCTCGCGGTGAGCTCCGAAGCTGCTCAGAGGGGCCATAACCTCACATTCAGAGGCAAACAGCATTACCATGGCTTCCAATTTTATTGCCAATTTTCTTCTACATTTGCCATTTACGGGTGTTAGAACATTTGCAGGCTTGAGGAATTGTAGCAATTGAATAGCGATTTGCGATTGTAACATTTACGGGCTTGAAAGATCAAAGGCTCCGATGGGTTGGAAGTTACTATTTTGGCAACCACAGACACCAATTGAATAGCAAATTGGTTTACGGGCTACATTACAGGCTCTAGTAACCAACAATTGCTTAATTGAATAGGGGCCTATGTTCGCATTGTGACACTGGAGGAAACAAAGCAGGCTTTTAGATATTATTATCCTCCAACGATTCTACAATGCATATGTTTAAAATCATCATTATTTGAAAACGATGCAGATTACTAGGTGATCTATTTCATATATGGTGGAAAGGCCCAGCACTTAAGTAGGTTACAAGTTGATTTTATTCAGTGATAGATAATATGTTTTGTTGTTGTTTAGTCATTCAGTTGTGTCCAACTTTCCGTGACTCTATAGCCTGCCAGGTTATGTAGAAATTGGAAATGAGTGCTTCGGCTTTCATAAATTTTAAGTTTAATAAAAACTAGTTTAATTAAAACTATGCTGATCCTTTTTGAGCTAGGGTCACATTTGGTTTCCCACTGTAGCAGAGCATGGAACACAAAAACAAGCAGCTGCCTACTTGCTGCACAGCTTTGATGGCAAAGTCTAGTGAAATGAGCTAAACACTGTCACAGTTTGAAAACAGTAGGAAGAATTCCAGCCTAAATATTGTGGCAAAATACATTATTTGCAGTGTCAGTTTTCTAACAAAAAAAAAAAACGTACTGGTATAAATTTAATATCAAAATAAGAATTTCTGAGAAGCAGCATAAATTGTTCTAAAGAGTAATAATTCTGAATATGGATAGTGTGGATAATTGTAATTGAAATGCTGAGATGTTTCTTGTGACGGTATTGCAGAAAAAAACATGATCCTTAAACTAAAAGCAGTATTTCTAAAGATAAAAAATCTAAAGATAAAAATGATTAACATAAAAATATATTAACAAATACCAAGACAAATGGTATAAAAAAAAATTGACGTTTTTTTTAAAAATTTGCCAAAGTATTTGTTACAGAGATAGTTATCACAGTAACCGGTATCACCTGCATTACTCTCAAATACCTACTTATGTGTTACCTACACCTTGTGGTGGCCTGAGGTAAGTGTATTTATGTTTCTGATTTGGTATAAAAATATTCCTGATATTCTTGGTAATTTATTGATTTATGTATAACTTTCAATGTTTATTATCATTTATGCATGTATATTTCACATCAACATAAAATGTATTCATAGTTACATAGTTATTAAGGTTGAAAAAAGTCTTTCAGTCCATCAAGTTCAACCTGTTAAGACCTCCTCTGATCTGCAATATGCGGAATAGTTATTAATTAAATTATTGATTAAATAATTATTAATAGTATAGTATTGGAGGATGAATAAAGAGTTAGTCCATCAAGTTCAACCTTTTTAGATCTCTATTGATCTTTTTAATGTGGACTATTTATTATTATTTGTTAATTGTTATTTGATCCAGAGGAAGGCAAACAGAAAAAAAAAAAACCATTGAAACTTTGCCAATTGTCTCATAAGGGGAAGAAAAAGCAAAATTCCTTCCTGACCCCAGATACTGGCGATCAAATTTCTCCCTGTCTATCGAATTCGCTGTCACCACCTCCTTTGGTAGAGAATTCCACAGTTTAACCACCCTAACTGTGAAGAACCCTTTTCTTTGTTTAAGGTGAAATCTTTTTTCCTCTAACCTCAAAGGATGTCCTCTTGTCAGTTGAAAATCTCTTGGTACAAAAAGTTCACTTGACAAAGCCTTATATGGACCCTGGATGTATTTATATAACGTAATCATATCTCCTCTTAGACGCCTTTTTTCTAGCGAAAATAAGTTTAATTTTGTTAGTCTTTCTTCATAACTTAGCCCCTCCATTCCCCTTATTAGTTTTGTAGCCCTTCTCTGTACTTTTTCCAGCTCTAAAATGTCTTTTATATGAGGTGGTGCCCAAAATTGTACTCCATATTCCAAATGAGGACGTGCTAGAGATTTGTATAGTGGCAGAATTATATCTTCTTCCCTGGCTTCTATACCCTTCCTAATACATGCTAATATTTTATTTGCCTTTGCAGCCGCTGCTTGGCTTTGAGCGCTGTTACCTAGGTGGTTGTCCACTAGTACTCCCAAATCCCTTTCAATATCTGATACCCCTAGATTTGCTCCATTATGATTATAGATTGCTTGGCTATTGTTCCTTCCCAAATGCATTACCTTACATTTATTTGTATTAAATCTCATCTGCCATTTAGCCGCCCATTTCTCTAATTTATGCAAATCCTTTTGTAGGGAAAGTACATCATTATCTGATTTTATTACCTTGCACAACTTATTGTCATCAGCAAAAATGGAGACACTACATTAGAGTCCTACTTCAATGTCATTAATAAATATGTTAAAAAGGAGAGGACCTAATACTGAACCTTGAGGAACCCCACTTATCACATTAGACCAATCAGAGTATGTTCCATTCACAACAACCCTTTGCTTCCTGTCTTTTAGCCAGCTCTCGATCCATGAGCAGATATTTACTGCAATTCCTGTATCCCTTAGTTTGCTCACTAGTCTTCCATGTGGCACTGTATCAAATGCCTTTGAAAAATCTAAAAAGACTACATCCACTGAGTTGCCCTGATCCAAGTTCCTACTAACCTCCTCATAAAAACTAATTAGATTGGTCTGACACGACCTATCCTTCATAAATCCGTGTTGACTGCTACCTATGATCCTGTTCAAATAGACATATTCTTGTATTTTGTCCCTTATTAACCCTTCTAAAAGCTTCCCAACTACAGAAGTGAGGCTCACTGGTCTATAATTCCCTGGATTTGCTCTAGATCCCTTCTTAAATATAGGTATCACCTCTGCTTTTCTCCAGTCATCTGGTAGAGACCCTGTAGTGAGTGAGTCTTGAAAGATTAGATATAATGGTTTGGCTATTACAGAACCCAGCTCCCTCAGTACCATTCATAATATTATAAACATATGTTCTGTACAAACAAATAAATATATGTATATTTATAATACTTCAGATAGAAACTGCACCAGGATAGTAATACTACACAATACTATCAGGATAATAATTATGCATATCAATACAGCGCCAGGATATTAATACATCAGGTAATACCACTGTAAATTAATACTGCATCAAGATAATACTACACAGGGTAGTAATACTCCAGATCAATGCACCAGCATATTAATACTGCTCATTAATACTGCACAAAATTAGTAACACTGAGCAGTAATATTGTACCAAGTTAGCAATTCTGCCCATTATTATATAACAAGATATTGATTATGTGCAGAATGACCTGAGAGAGCTAGCAATATCTGGACTCTTATTTATGTGGTTGTGGGACTGGGCTGAGTAGTTGTTTTATAGTTATTTAATATGTTATGTTGATTACCCTATGTATGTTACTTAATGATGTTAGATGCTGTTTATACTCTCCCTGTATCACAGTTTATATTCAAACTGAAAGGTCAATTTCTAGTCAGTTTTTTGCCAAACTTGATAATGTGAGGTTGCAGATATCACAGTCTCTGACTGGATAAATATGCATATGGAACAAGATATATGGCACATATATATGTCAAAACCCTCAGAGAAGAGAAGATCAGTCCTGGTTCTATACATCTACTGAAGTGGATAATAAGATGTTACGATGTCTTGCAGAATAAATATTTTCAATGATTGTATTAGCAGTTTATACAAAATACAGAAGACTCACAAACTATTAGAGAATGTTATCAGTTTACATTTAAATATACACCCATTGAACCTGTCATGAATTTAAATAGCAATAAAAACAGTTCTAGCACAGCTTGTCTAGGTAGTCTGATTGCTGATCCTGTGTTCCTGATTTTGTATGCTGATTCTGTGGTCCTATTTTTAAATGCTGCATCTAATGAAGAGGATTTAGGGGCATCTGCTGCCTTGTTGAAGGGACCAAAAAGAACCTGAAAGATCTGCTGGGTAGGTTTGGTTATAACAGCCTTATCAAGCCCACCTGAAGAAAGCAGATCTCCACAACTGGTGTCAGAAGCGGGATCCCTTCATCAATTATCTAAGACAGCAACCAGATAGCTTCTTTTGCCAACCTTCCCATTGCTGATATCGTCAGCCTCCATAAGGAGAAGGGCATCATAATCTCCCAACCCTGCACTGGGGAGAGCTACCTGCTTGCCCGTCTCCAGTGCTTATGGAGTTTCAAAGCCCAGTGGCAGCACAGTTAAAGATGGCCCAGGTAAAAGGAGAGCTAACCAGCCAGATAGTACAGCAGAAAACAGTAGCTAGGATGGCAGATGGAAACTTATCCAAGATGGAATTCAAGTACTTGGCAGCAGCTCTTATGGATCAGTGGATGGCAGGGAGGTCATCTATCAAAATGGCTGGAGGGACTGGTGTGGGAGGAGATCGCTTTGGAGGAGCAGTATGATGATCTAATGGAGCCAGCTATCTCATTACAACATCCCTCCTAATAAATGGGGAAAAAACACACAATTTTAATTTAAATTTAAACTTTTTTGGTTTTATATGAACTTCAAAGAAACAGCAAACATAACACTAACACAAACTGAACATTAGCATATAAACTAAATCATTAAAAAGGGTACGGCAGGCAAAAGCAGCATTATAGTGAGGCAGTGCTATTAAAAATCAGAGGGTTATAAGGGATCTGCCAGGCAAAAACAGTATTATAGTGGGGGTTTAGCATTAAAAGGGGCCTGGCAGGAAAAACAGCTCTATAGCGAGTCAGCTCTAAATGGGGTAGCTTTAAGCGGGTCATACCTGTATATATATATATATATATATATCACATATAATAGTTGTCAAACTGTGAGTCATTGTCACGCATTGCGAGCTCGTGAAGCAAGGGACGCATTTGCGGGGGTGGAAGCTCCCACGTCAGCTGCAATGAGCCGCAGAGCGGGGGGTGGGGGGGGGGCGCTTTTGTGGAGATGGAGACTCTATGCCGCCTCACGCGCGGTAAAAAAACAACCCAAAAAAGCAGAACTTTGAAGAAAAAAAAACAGTAGCAGGACTTCCAAAAAAAATATATACGACCCGCGGGACTTAGAAAAAAAACAATAACACGGAATGAGGAAATATGGACTTAGACTAAAAAATTATGACCCGCGGGACTTAGAAAATAAATAAATAAAAAAAAAAATCAAATTAAAATTTTTTAAAAAAAACTCACACACAGCCAGGACATCTGGGGGTGAGGTTGCACATGAAATAAATTCTAATTTAAGGAGTTTTCCCACTTGACAATCGGCTAAGCGAGAATAAAAATGGCAGACGGAAAAAATTTAAATGAGGCTACACGAAGCGCAGAAAACACTGACAAGGACGTACGACTTTTACAAACAACAATTACGACCCGCGGAAATTAGATGTTAACGGCCAAACCGTGCACATCCGCAAACACGAAAAGCATAACAACAAAAAAATACAACATAAAACAAACATCACACATAGCACGGGGAGACAGACAGAACGTCTGGGAGTGAGGTTGTACGCAAATTTAAGTCGCATTTCAGAAGTTTCGGCACTTGAAAATCCGCTAAGCAAGAAGAAAAATGTTGGACGAAAAAAATAAAAACGACGCTGAAGGACACAGAGCCACGAAAATCACCGCCAGCCACATTCAAGCTAGCCAGGAACGTAGCAGATACAAAATATACGATTACAACGGACGGAAAATGCTCGGGAGCCAAGTAACACATAGAAAAAAGACGCCATTTTACAACACTAACTTACAACTCATAACATTAGGATTCTAAAATACTGCTTTCCCCGCCTAAACAAACGGTTTGGCCCCGCACACTTGGCACGTTGCTGACACTTTCTGCTCAGATGATCAACACTCCAACTGTACATTTTCAGATGCAGGAAAATCAAAAGAGATTGTTAGCTCTTTAGGATATTGATTGCTGCATAATAAATAAAATAGGTAAAGTATATTCATTTATTAATTCATATTACTTTATTAATTCACTGTACTCACATTTTTTGCCATTTTACACTGTACTTATATATCTGTCTTTGCGATGAGCGCCAAAGGTGATCGATGCAAAACCGGACAATTGAAGTACACGAAGGTATAGGCTCACAATGAGCACCGAAGGCGCTCATCGCCTGCGAGACAATTAAACAACCTGTGTCTCTCTTCCCCTCCTCCTCTCCTTACCCTGTGTCTCTCTTCCCCTCCTCCTCTCCTTCCCCTGTGTCTCTCTTCCCCTCCTCCTCTTCCTCATTGCCTGCAACCCAAAATAACGAGCCGCAGCACTTAGAAAAAAAAATAGCCAAGGTCACAAAACAACGCACTAACCGCCCGAACCAAGCAAACCCAAAAACACGAAACACACACTGATAAACACAATAATAAAAAAAAATACTCACACACAGCGCGAGGGGACAGCCAGGACGTCTGGAAGTGAGGTTACACGGGAATTTAACCACAATTTCCCCAGTTTCGTCAAAAAAATTAAAACAAGGCTCCAAAACCCTGGACCGTGCAAAACACTGGCAGCCACGTACAACCTCCACATTAAGAGATCCGAGATAAGCACGGACCCTCACATTACCTCTTGCTGCGGGGGTCCAATCAGACCCTCAATGTGTGCCCACATTAAGCCCATGCTGGGGATCCGCATGGGGAACCCCCAGCATTGTCCCGACATTAACCCTTGCAGTGGGGGTCACGATCGTGTCCCCCACTGCATTTAAAAATGTAAATTCCCTGCCGTAGGTCCTTAAAAGGCCCGCGGCACACAAACACTTAAGGCCGGCAGCGGGGGTCAAGTACCCCCACCAGCCCCTAAAATTAACCCACCAATGCTGGGGGTCCCCATTGGGGCCCCTGGAGGGTCCCCACATTAACCCTTGCAGTAGGGGTCGACAATCGCACGCGATTGGGGACCCCCGCTGCAATCAAAATTCAGATATCCCGCCTTGCAAGTCCCTAAAGGACCATAAAGATCCTTAAAGGACCCTGAAAAAAAAAAAAAAAAACCCTATCACTCATGGGGCTTTATACAGAGCCCCATGAGCCCCTAAATAACCCTGTCACTCACAAGGACAATACAGACCCCATAATCCCTTAAATAACCCTGAAACTCATAGGGGTCAATACAGACCCCCATAATCCCTTAATTAACCCTGAGACTCATGGGGGTCAATACAGACCCCCATCAGCCCAAAAGTAACCCTGTAACTCATTGGGGTCAATACAGACCCCCATAATCCATTAATTAACCCTGTCACTCATGGGGGTCAATACAGACCCCCATAAGCCCTTCATTAACCCTGTCATTCATGGGGGTCAATACAGACCCCCATAAACCCTTAATTAACCCTGTCACTCATGGGGGTCAATGAAGACCCCCATAACCCATTAAGTAACTCTGTCCCTCATGGGGGTCAATACACACCACCAAACCCTTAATTAACCCTGTCACTCATGGGGGTCTATACAGACCCTCATAAGCCACTATTTAACCCCATCAGTCCCATAAGGTTATATAAAGAACCTCATGGAGCTGTTTGAACCCTATCATCACTACACTACACAACACTACACTGCACTATACAACCCCCAATAAACCATTAAATCTAAAATAACCCCCCTCTACACTAAAATATTAATACCTACACTACCTACCTACCCCCTAATAAACCCCCAATTCATTAATTACAGGAAATAATAAAACCTAAGTCACAAAAAATAATAAAACCTAAGTCACAGAAAATAAAAAACCTACATAACAGAAAATAAAAAAAGCTACATTACAAAAAAATTAAAAAAAGCTACATTACAACACCCCCGCTCTTACTATAGAAAATAAATAAACAATTACACACCTGAAAAGGAAATACATACATAATATATACATTACAATACAAATAAAATACTACACCCCCTATTTAAATACATACATACCCCTTTATCTAAAATACATACTCCCTATCTAACATACCGACCGGTACATTACATTTACATACACAACCCTAAATCTAACCTAAAATAAAATTATATAGGCCACTTACCTTTGCAGACGTCCCTTCAGAGCGCCACCCTAGGAAACAAAATTAAACAAAATGAGTACAACACAGTACATACTAAAAATAAACAATCTAAATATTCAACTCACCTTTCCAGCATGTCCCCGTCCTTCTTATTTTCCTCTCAGGTGCGGACCCTGTTAAAAATAAACAGTAGATTAGTACAACATATACACACAAAATACAATATAATAAACATAATATACATTCAACTTACCTTGGCAGAGCACTCGCGAAGCTCCCCGATGCAATGAGGCCCCTAGAGCCTTCTCCGCTATAAAATTGGCAATGGCGCCTTCTGATTGGCTGAAAACGCTGTACATCAAATGTCAGCCAATCAGAAGGTGCCAAGGTGTGAGCCAATCAGAATGGGATACACCCCTATATCCCATTCTGATTAGCTAATGCACCTGTCAATCTTTTTTAAACCAATCAGAAGACTCTATTGCCTTCAGCCAATCACAATGAGATACACCCCCACGGGGTGATTGGCTGGAGGCATCTGCGCCTTATAAATTGGCTGTTGTCACTGTCAATGAGACTGCAGCCAATCAGAAGGCGCAGATGGTGTATCCCATTGTGATTGGCTGAAGGCAATAGAGCCTTCTGATTGCTTTAAAAAAAGATTGACAAGTACATTAGTCAATCAGAACGGGATATGGGGGTGTATCCCATTCTGATTGGCTCACACATTGGCGCCTTCTGATTGGCTGAAATTTGATTGACAGCGTTTCAGCCAAACAGAAGGCGCCATTGCCAATTTTCTTGCAGAAAAGGCTCTAGGGGCCTCATTAGTGTCAGGGAGCTCCACAAGTGCGGAGCTCTGTTAGATATTTTTTTTTGTTACAGCGCAAATTCTTCTAGGGCCCAGACGGTGCAGAAGAGGAGGAGCACGGGGACATCACGCCAAGGTAAGTTCAATGTATATTATGTTTATTATATTTTATTTTGTGTGTATATGTTGTAGTAATGTAATGTTTATTTTTAACAGGGGCCGCTCCGGAGAAGAAAATAAGAAGGAAGAGGACATGCTGGAAAGGTGAGTTGAATATTTACATGTTTATACTTTACCGGGAAGACTTCATATGTTTGACAAATCCTTTTTTTTTATGTTAAAATGTATCATAACCCTGAGACTCATGGGGGTCAATACAGACCCCCATCAGCCCAAAATTAACCCTGTCACTCATTGGGGTCAATACAGACCTCCATAATCCATTAATTAACCCTGTCACTCATGGGGGTCAATACAGACCCCCATAAGCCCTTCATTAACCCTGTCACTCATGGGGGTCAATACAGACCCCCATAAACCCTTAATTAACCCTGTCCCTCATGGGGGTCAATGAAGACCCCCATAACCCAATAAGTAACCCTGTCCCTCATGGAACAAACGTTGGCTCTATTGCGATGTGTATGCGCAAGACAGCTGCAGTGCAAGCAAGTAGGAACTAGATGGTGCTGTCAGGTTTCAGGGAAGGCCTATAATTATCCCCCCTCCGATGTGTCGCAACTCAATGGTGCTGAATCGACAGCGAGGCCATCGCTATGTTCAGAGCAGGCACTCAGCCCTGGAAGGCCTTGGGCGCGCCTCTAATAGCTCAAGGCCTCTTCTGTCGGTGCAGCAGTATTCCGAAAATTTGACAGCGCCATCTGCTGCCAATCTCTTGCGTACGTAGGGGAAGAGTGAAAGGACCCAAACTTTTTAAATGTTCACAGAGAAAAAAAAAAAGTAATTTTAATGTAAAAACAAATACAAAAAATGATTTACAAATTGCAAAGTAAGGACTGCAGGGACAGCTTCTAACTACACCCACATTATACACTGGACTTTATTCACTTAATAATGGCACCATCCTATTGTATAGTATCCTTTGCAACCGGCTCACTAAAGCATAAAATGATCTTTCCAGCTTGAAAACAAGGCTTCATAGAAAGGTATGCTCTAAAAAAAACGCTCACCTTGGTAAGCAAGATTCAATGTGAATTTGCAACAAACTGAGTGAGCAATAGATATGACTTTATTACACAGAATGCATGCACACACAGAGCAATAAAGTAAATCAGTTTGCCAATTTTATGGCAGGTTGGTTGTAGTTTGCATTCTTTATACTTGTAATTGGCTGTAAAGATTAACCCCCCCTTGTGGAAACAGAACATGTGATGTCAGAATTCAGAATAAAAAATTAGATTTTTCAGATCACTCATTTAAATGGCAAACTGATTCTGTAAGGCTTAAAATATGCTCTTTTAAAAGCACAGCAAAAAATAGACCTAAATGTCCCTAAAGGCAGCAATTTGTAATTATTGGAGAAAAGTATTTTTTTTATGTGAATTTAATTTAAAGAGAAATATGTATGTTTGTGATCAGTATATAGAACTGGAGCCAAACACTAACTGTGCAAAATAAATAAATAAATAGCTGGTGATTGTGGACTAAATTGCAATTTTAGTGTAATCGGGGTTAGCTATTTTGCTTTTACTAGTCCTGGCCTCTTGCATAATATTGTTTTTATTGAACTACCATAATTATGAGCCATGTACTCCGTTTGAACATTATGAGATATTTGTATTCTGAGCCTTGCCACAGTGGGTTTCTTTAAATAGAAGCTATACTTTACTCCTAAATTGCTTAAGGCAAAGGAAGCAGAGATGATGTTTAAATGCAAATGGTACTAGGAGTGAATACTAGCTAGCTAACATCAAAGCCTCACCAAAGTCTCTGCATTAATGAGGCTCTTTGTTTTCTGGATCAGAGCTTACAACAGGTTTCCAACTCATTGCCAAGGTTTTATCTCCATTTGGGAGGGCTGTAATTCTCAGACTATTTTTTTTTTTCACATGCAAAACAGGAGTATTGGCTTAAAAAAAAAAAAGTTCAAGTAACTAAAATGTCATTTATTTAATCCTTCCCACAGCTGCTAGTGAAATCGCTAAATAAACTTGAGCATCTGATTAAGATGTCTGGTCAATAGCTATAATCTGTTGCAATCAGTAAACTACACTTAAACTGATGACAGTCAAAGAACCATGTAAATATATTAATTATGGCATGTTTTAGAATGTCTTTTTATATATATAGCATTTTTAATAATTAAGTTTGATAATGCACAAACGTATTTTAATTTATAAATGTTATATGCAAATATTCTTTAGTGTGGGCTTTCATTTTCTTTTCTTACTTGATTCTGTTTACACAATGGGGTGTCTTTTTAAACCAATGAACTGCTGAAAGCACTGGCAGTGTGAGCTGCCAGACTCTAATTGTGCAGACAGAAGCTTCCTCCTGCATTTAAAAGTCTCCTCCCTACTCAGTAAGTTGATAGGCACAAACCAAACTAGTAGATTCCACACATATAAAGATAATAAATTAGAGGCTCTAATTTACATTCTAAAAACAGAACATTTTAAGTACAGGACTAGGTCCTTTCCTGTTATGAGTACGCCGGCGGGCAACCAGCACAGGCAGCAGAAGCAGTGAGCATCCGCTAGATGTTGCTGCCAAAATTTTCCAGCTGATATCATAGCTTTAGGTTAAGGATAAAGCATAGGAATTGTATATGATCTCAGCAGCGCTTGCAAACTGTGCACAATTTCGGCACCGCCATCTAGCAGCTCCTTGCTGCAACTGCTGCTGCGCTCCTAATAGGAATGATTCTAGGACTACTCTACATCGTTAAAGCATATATTCCCAGATTCACTGAACTTAAAAAAACATTGAAAGCATTTTTCTTTGATGCATCTGAGAAAATATTTCATTATGTACCGCTGAGTATTTTCTTTTTTCAAACCAGAAAACAACACAATTCAACGGATCCGTGGGCTTGCCCTTTTCAGCCAATGCGAGGTAATACAACTGTATGTGTCATCTGTATGAGTTATCAGCTATTGAAATCTACAGGCATGTGTATGCTATGTGCAATTCCTAATAGTTTGAATGATGTTTAAATATTTAAATATTTTTTTTTTAATGCAAAACACAACTTTTGTGATGTTTAAAGCATGTATGACAATAATTGTTTTCCATGTCCTAGAGCAGCTTCACAAAAGCACTTTCCAGCACTTATGCAGTGTAGCAAATCTGCCCCATAGTATTTATATATCTCACGATCAACACCATTTGATTGTAAAACAATTATAGTACATCTGATTCCAAGAAAAATACATCTAGTGTGGATAATATGTATTTTGATTATGTGATTATGTATTAAAACATATTTGTTCAGTACTTTCCATATTGTGTTAATCTAGCAACCCAAACAAGCAGGGTTTAAAGCCAATCTATTAGGGGATCTGCAGTGCTATCCCAGGCTACACACATGGAGGGCATATCATTTCAATTATTTGCAAAACAGTTATGGAACATTATATTCCAGCAAAAACAGATGTTCCTTAGATAAGTGGTTTTGATTATGTTTGCAGCTATATTTTTCAGAGAATATTTGCAGTTTGTGCTATTTTCTTTGCAAACTGTATTTCATTGAGCAATCATAAAAAGTTAATAATAACAGTTTAATCTCTTTTACAATCTGCAATGGTTATTTGACCAACTACTTGATCATTCTGACTCCTCTTTCCAGAGATCCACTGGGGAATTTTTATAGTCTTAGAAACCTTAGTATATGTTTAGACTAATAAGATGTTAGTTTTCTGTTTCCTGGCCCTGGAGCAAAACAGAAAGCTAATAATTTATTGGAAATCTAATTTTCTGTCAAGTGTTTCTAATGGAGATCCTGTGTGTGAACTTTAAAGGATTGCTAACAAGTTAAACCTGTATACACCTGAAAGGGGCCTAGATAATAAATTACATTAACAGCACGAAGTTATACAGTTTTATACAAAAGAATAGGCTAATTGTAAATTAAATACTTGGGATCTATCCTGTTATGGTGTCAGGACAGGCCTGCCACTGCAGTGCGGCCTCCAACCGCTAGATGGTGCTGACAATATTTTGCAGCGCTGCCAATATATGCAAAAAGTTCTAAGCTTATAATGTTAGCCTAACCCTCACTCTAAACCTAACCCTCACCCTAACAACAACCCTAACAGTTTACCTAAGCCTTGACTCTATGATATGGCACCGAAATATCGGCAGCACCATCTAGCAGATGCTCACCGCTGCTGCCTTGTGCTGCGCTACCATAAGAGGATAGGACCAATACTTGTCATTACATTCTGTGAAATGGATTTTGGAATATTATTAGACTAATTATATTATGAAAATGTTAACTTCTGTATAGCTATATTATTTGAGTATATATATATATATATATATATATATATATATATACATATATATATATACACATATTTTTTTTTTTATATATAGCCTTTGTAACTATTAGAGTATAAATAAGGTGGCTTATGGAACACCTGCAGGTGAGTGGTTTTTAACCTTAGTTTTATTGATTTGTCTTTTATATATTTACAGATATGTATAAAAATATAATACCAAAATTTAGCCACATATGAAACAAGGCTTATTGGAAGTATATGACATACAATATGAGTGGTTTCTTGAAAGCGTGCTCCTCAAACACTATATAAATTAATTCTGTATGTGTATCAATTACGTGTGTGTATGTATATATATATATATATATATATATATATATATATAAAATCACATATAATAGTTGTCAAACTGCGAGACGTTGTCACGCTTTGCGTGGTGCGTACGAGTTAGGCGAGCCAAGCTGGTAACGGGTAGCACTTAGGTGATGAGCGCCAAAGGCGCTCATCACTGCCAGCCTCGCCAAGCGAGGCGAGCGGTTAATGCATAGCACTTAGGTGATGATCGATGAAGGCGCTCATCATCTGCGAGGCGAGCTGTTAAGGCACTAAAACTCGCAGTACAAAGGCAATGAGCACCGACTGCGCTCATTGCCTGCTCGTCTCGCGAAGTGAAGGCAATGAAACACGCGGTACTAAGCCACCAAACACGGGATCTCCTTAGCCTCCAAGCACTTGACAAATGCAGGACTTAGAAAAATAAAATTACAAGATGAGGGACTATGAAAAATAAAAAATACGAGATGCGGGACTTTGAAAAAAAAAATGCAAGATAGCAAAAATACGAGGTAAACGGCCAAACGGCGAAAATCCAAAAAACACAAAAAGAAACAAAGGTAAAGTATATTAATTTATTCAAGAACTAATTCATTCATTTTTAGTTAACTAAATATACATAAATATTTATCTCTCTTTCTGATGAGTGACGAAGGTGCTCAGAGGAGCAAAAGTACACAAGAGGAGAGGCTCGCAATGAGCGCTGGAGGCCATGACATTGTGTGTCAAACAGCATTCCCATGGCTTCAAATTTTATTGCCCGTCATTTTTGACAGGCAAGTCGCTAGTATATATATATTCTAGAGATAGATGTAAAATATAAATTTATGTAATACAAATTAACAATTTATATAAGTGTATATATTGTCAGGTATTAATTATGGCAGGTAACTAAAAAGCTGATGTGGGAGTAACTAGTAGGGGAACAGTGGCCATAATTTACTAAGCTTCACAGGGGCTGCAAAGTGATTAGCTGAGGCTGAAATTGCTTTTTGCTATCAGAAAATGTAATTTGCAGTCTCTGCATAGCCTTAAAATAATTGTTCTCTTTGTTGCATCTGAAATAAGGTATTTGATAATTTACCACTGTGTTACAAATTATTTAAATATTTAACTGATCTGGGGGCTTGGCCATGTCAGCCAATGAGCAGTAATATAGCTGTATGACTCACACAGGTTTATACTGTGAATGTTTAGAGCATGATCTTTTTTAATTGTATATATATATATATATATATATATATATATATATATATATATATATATATATATATATATTGTGTTCCATGTCCATATAAATACTTTTGGGCTGTGCTATAGATATCAGTACTCTCAGTATTATAGATACCATAGTTAGATTGTATGCTCTTTGGCAGAGGATATTATGCCCACCCCAACAGTACATGATTATTGTGAGGTGAAGAATAAATATAACAGGTAGAGTTACATTACATCCTGTCTCAGCATCAGGTCTTGCAGTTATTTGTATACACTGTAACACTTCTATACAACATACTCAGCACTATTCTTTAGTTAGTATAGAAATAAATGAATTGTTTTGAAATACTGAACTATTTTAAATAAACTAAACAGACTCCCCAACAGAAAAGGAGCAACATGACAAAACATAGAGGGTATATGGAGCCTGCTGTGTGCTCATTGTAGCCAGTGTTTACATGGAGTGCCTGTCACTTTAAGAGCCCAGCTCTCATCCATTTGTTCAGCCCCCAAGTGCTTGTGCAGCTATCACTCAGCAGGCGGGTGCTTTGATGTGCTCTGCCTTCCCCTTGTCCTCAGATCACAGGCTCACTATCCTGCTCACTGCCATCAGCTCCCTGACTCTCACATCTGCCTTACTACAAACTTTTCCCCCTCCCTCAGCTTATTGCCCCTTGTCTCCTAATGCAGGGGGAGTGATCAGTGGCCACCCCAAGATTACATCTAGATCCCTGGACACAAGCAACTAGTACAATGCCCCAGCTGAACAGCGGAGGAGAGGATGATCTGGGGGCAAACGATGAGATGATCTCCTTCAAGGATGAGGGGGATCAGGAGGAAAAGATCCAGGAGAATGCCTTCACTGAGAGGGATCTGGCAGACCTCAAGTCCTCGCTGGTCAATGAGTCTGAGAGCACTCCCGGAGATCACCCAGAGGTAAGACCCCCCGACCTTCATCAGGTTGTATGGCTGAGAAAAGGGAGGGTGTCCAACAAAACTTGTGAACTCCTGCTGTTTCCACAGGCGATCAGGCGTGCACAGGATGCTCAGAGGGTGTATCAGGAGAAACTCGCAGGTCACATGGAAGATGGTAAGCTCCAGGGACCATAGCCCCCCTCCTCCTCCTCTGTATGTAAGACCTGGGGGGACTGAGCAAGGACACAATGTGTGCTGGAGGGAGCCCTGCAGCAAACTGATCACATGTGTGCAAACTTTACTCAAAGGATCCTTTATGTGAGGCTCCTGTGTGTGTATATAGTTACTTTATATAATACAGATCTTATTTATACACACACACCAGGATTTATACACACTTGTATACGCATATATCTGTGTGTGTGTGTGTGTGTATTTATATATATATATGTGTGTGTGTATACCTATATGTAAGAGTGTGTGTATACATATATGTGTAAGAGTGTGTGTGTATATATACGAGTGTGTATGTATATATATATACATATATATATGTAAGAGTGTGTGTGTGTGTGTATATATAAGAGTGTGTATGTGTGTATATATACATATATGTATGTAAGTGTGTGTATATATATATATATATATATATATATATATATATATATATATATACACATACATACACCAACTGACAGTCTGTCATTGGCTAAATCTCAGTATGGCACAACAACTAAATAGTTTTAATTCACTTTTCCTACTTCCAACTTGAATTCTTTACTTTCAATAGGCATAATCACAAGTTGCAAAAAGCAGTCCACTATCACTGTGGCCATGTACTTTTCACCTGCATTGTTTCATTATATATCAATATAACACCTCACTAAATAAACCTTTGTTGTTGTTGTTCAGTCCTTCAGTCTTGTCTGACTCTCTGTGACCATATGGTCCGTAGCACCCAGGCACATCTATCTGTGTTTCTGGTTGTGTTTATACATGTGCTTATCTTGGCAAATATACTGGATTGGGTTGCCAGTTCCTTCTCCAGTGGACCGTAATTTGTCTGACCTCTGCTATGATCTGCCCATCGTGAGTGACCCTACATGGTTTAGCTCACAGCTTCATTGAGGAACACAAGCTCCTTCGCCATGACAAGGTAGCAATCTAGAAAGGGGAAATGAACCTTACTTGGCCACAAGTGCACACCTGCATATGAAGCAAAGTATAAGCATCACACCTGCTGGCTCTCACGCACTTTCTTCACCTCCTTCCATATGTTCTTTACCTTTTTGTTAGATGCTTAGAGTTGGACCTTCCTCACAAACTGCACTATTTTGGTAATTTGTGTTTTACCATAAAATCACAGGTTTGTATTACTTGTGAATAAAATAAGAGAAACCGCATAGAAGTGCATTATAAGGATATTTACTAGCATAATAAAATGTGTGTGTTTTTTAAAGCACCAACATATTCCGTAGGCCTGTACATAAGAAAAATAGAATCAACACATGGCAAAAAGAAGGGCCCTGTCTTTAAACTTGAAATCTTGGGTACTTAGTGCTTTTTCCAAGGCACCTTCCAAGACTGAAAACTTGCAGACTTTTTTATATATATATATATATATATATATATATATATATATATATATATATATATATATATATATATATATATATACACATATATACACACATATATATATATATGTGTGTATATATGTATGTATATATATATGTATGTATATACATGCACACAAATATATCTGTGGGTGTGTGTGTATATATATATATATATATATATATATATATATATATATATATATATATATACATATACATACACACACACACATATATCTGCGGGTGTATATGTATGTGTATATATGTGCATACATTTATGTTTAACAACCCCGTCCGTGTTGATTTCTTTTAATCATAGTATGAAAGTGAAGCCTGTTTTGGTGTTTGTTTGTGCATTGTGTGGGGAGTGGCACAGAAATACCACACAGGAACATGGGTTACATGAAACTTTCACCTCATCAGTGGAACCAATAGAGCAAGAACATAGTTCCACTGTACCTGTGTTTTGATTTGTCATCTGCCGACCCCATTGTTTTTACCTTGAAGTGACATGTTGTGGGATTAGTCATTGCTTCGCTTGTGATCAGAGGGTAAAGAGAGCTCCCTACGCAAATAAATCATGTTTGAAGTATACAGATAAGTCTAATTTATCAAGAACAAAAGCAGCCTGTCTAGACAGACGTTGATAAAGACAAAAGGAAAAAAAAAACATCCAGGTTTTATTGGTGAGAATTATGTTAAATGCTGCCACTTTACACTAGAATAAATAATTTTTAATCTTAATACAAATAAGAAGTATGACTTTAGTCTTCGCCACTTCCTGTTTAACATCCATTACAAGTAATAAGTGGTGTTTGATTATAAAACACAAGACTAAACAGTGTTGGATAAATGCTAAGTACATACAAAATACATTTACTGTGTTAGACATATACATTGTATTTACAGCAAAGCATATTTTAACATACATAAATAGCTTTTTCAAAATGTGCAATACCAGTCAGACACCATTAATTTGCTTTAATTAATGTATCAAAAAATAATAAAACATAGTTTGTTCTTAGTACTGACATGTTTATATTCTAGGTATTAAACATCTGGACGAAGGAATGTACAAAGGTTCTGGATATTCTAGTTACCCGTTCCTCATGCTGTCTGATCCTTACCTTCCTAATGGATCTATGCCTTCACTGGTGAGTTTGCCATAATATTATCATTATATTTAGTATATATATATATATATATATTTAGTATATATATATATATATATAATTTATTTATATATTTTTATATATATATATATATATATATATAATATAATTTATTTATATTTTATATATTTTTTTTTACACCTTACACCATCAGTTCTTTATCATAAGACATTTTCTTTCTTTTGCCTGCATATAGTAGATTAATGTTAAATCAGATTTATACAACATGACTACTTGAGCAATACAGATAATATTATCAATATGTGTAAACTGATTTAAGGTTTTAATTAACTTGACATAAATGAGAAGTAAGGATGTTTTGTTCTGTCTTGATTCTTTATATTATCATGATATATGTACGTTCGGGACGGTAGTGTCACCACTGACACATACATTACTTTATAACAAAATATGTATATATGGTCTGTTTTGTATTTTAACAACATTGACACTTTCCTTGTGTCCCAAAAATATATAATAGTTAAACAATACTGCTATTAATATGATTTGTTAGACTTATATTTTTGTCATTATTTCGGTATTAGTCTGTAAGGTTGACCGCCCAAAGAATGTCTAAATACCCCGAACATTCAGAAATGATCTTTCTGCTTGCACTGTTTAATTTTATTGTGTTATCTCTGAAATTAAAAATATTATTTATCATTGTTTAGTTAAAAAAAATATGGCCTTTTTGTTCTATTGTATATTCAACAGAGCAAGTTTTATTTATTTATTTAGTTTTATTTTTTTTACAAATTGTCATTGTTTAAGTATAAGTATATAATAATTTCAGAGTTAATTCTTATCTCGGTTATAGCATTAGAATGTTGTGTTTTATAGAGTCAGCTTCCTGTATTATAAAACTTAAATTTAACCTGGGTAATTCTATAAGGCTTTAGCAAAAGATAGATCTACAAGGCAAATGTCCCATAACAGACCTCACAGCCTTGGAGAACTCTCTACAGCTCCCGTAACCATTAATGCATTTTGTCCAATGTTACTTATTTCTTTGTTCTACTTTTTGTCTCCTTGTTTCTATCATAAAGAGTAACTTCCACATTGCACTTGCAAATTTTGAAAGAGGGACATTTATATTGGCTATAAAATCATACTCAACAAGTTTCTGATAGGTGATTATAAATCTGAGATCTTATATTTCCATGTTGTGTCTAAATATTCTTGGTAATTCTGCTACAAAAATGTACTGCTGTATTTTTTTTATTTTTTTTATGTATTTCCCCATTTTAGAATACATACGGCTGTGCCTCTCCATACTGAGCTTCTGTGTGTATTTATTTTTGTAATTTTGAGCTATGAAGTTAATCATAACTTTATTAATAGGTGTAAAACAAAGTAGCATCACTATATATACTCCGCAAATATGTTGAGTAATTTACATACTTGAATTCATTTGGAAAGTGTTGTAATTTATGGCTCTTTAAACATCCTCTTCCTGTCCACTCTAAAAGAACTCCAGTTTTGATCGGAATGGTAAAAAAATGTTTTACCCTTATATTGTAATGTCATTAGGATAGATTGTTTCTCTGTAGAGGTCTAGGTTGTGGTGCCTTTTTAAGAGAGGGGTGATGTATAATATGATTCCTACATTGTAATATGTATTTTAATGTGAGTACATTCCTTATACTGATAGATATATATGATACCTGATAAAGTGCACTGGAAATTCATGGGCAGCAGTTACAAGCACCAGTTACACAACTGTTATGGTAGCTGACATTATTAGTTTGATTTATGATGAACATAGTATTTGACATTCACAGGCTTTACCAAAAATAAATCAAATGTAAATTGAGAATCTCACACTGTGAATAAGCATGTAATGTAAAACATTTACTACCCTCCACTTGGAAAGGAGTCCAACGTAATTACCTCCATTCACTGGGGGCAAGAGGGTAAAATGATTTATATACCGGTATGTGTATCTGTGTGTATATATATATATATATATATATATATATATATATATATATATATATATATATATAATGTGTGTTTCGGCAAATACCCGGTACCTTTTTTTTTTTTTTTTTTTTTTTTCGTTTTTCTCTGTGTTATATGTTTGACATTTTGATTGACGTGAATACACCTGTTAAAGTGCAGTCCTGATTTCAGTAATCATGTTTGTGTATATGTAGTGTTTGTGTGGGTGGTATGAAAATATTAGTATGGTCATTCTCTTCATATGTGTTTGTCAGCCTTGTATTTGTTTTTTTCATTTGCTGTGTAGGCTAACAAATATCACATCTGTTAAAGAGAAACTATATTTTTATTTAAATTATCTTGTTATATGTTTTGTGCACAGTGCAATCTGTGTTAAAGCAGTGGATAGAACACTTTGCTTTTATTTTTTATTAAAGGACTGTATGAAAGTGTTTTTTGTTGTTGTTGTTGTTTTTTAAGGTATAATGGCTGGTAGACAGTATGCCAAAATTTTTAAACTTAATTATTTTTCAAATGTTTCATTTTTCAATTGCAGCTCTGATCAAGCACTGCAATCCTCAATTGCTGCTGCATCACTATAGGTGGATTCTATGTAAATGAAGTACACATTGATCCTCTAGGCTCTGTGAGTGAGCCCAGAGCAGCTATATACACAACCATGCACACACACCTCCATAATTTACATAGAAACCTCCAAGAGAAGTGGTAGGCAAGAGGCTGACCATGGGCCTGCATGCAGCTCTTATGCCCTTCTCATACAGCCCCCAGCATGTTCTCTAAATAGGGAGTGCATGCCGCTTTTACACAGTCTATTATGTCTCTAGCAAATGATACCTAATTGTACGTCCAAATACGTCTCCTCATTATCTATACTTCTTTAACCTATTAATTGTTTTTGTCTGAGATTTTACCGTTTTGCTTTTGTTAAACTAAAAAGGTGTGAGGCCCTTTTAAGGATTCAGGGACAACACATATTAGGCCATTCATTTGATAAAAGGTTCCCTGACACTGTCCCAGAGTGACTCAGTAGCAAAGGAATAGTGTAGTGCTTGATCAGAGCTGCAAATTGAGTCGCAGGAATAAAACATTTGAAAAATAAGTAAGCTAAGTATTTTTTCTAAATAAAATACTAAGGTCTTATTATTTGGCATACAGGGCAGTATGGATTAAAATATATATATATAAAAAAAACTTTCATACAGTGGTCCTTTATTAAATTGTGAAGTTCTACAATACTCAACAGTCTTTTGCTCCATAATGGCCAACACAGTGGCACGTCTTTTGCGCGCTGGAGACCAGAACGCCGTCATCAGGGCGGGGAGAACTGTGCTCTGATGATGCTCTGCGCTCCAGCCTGCATCCCATCAGATTTACTGGTTGCTGGAGACTACCAAGGCTAAGGTAAGGGGCTATATATATGTGGCATGTGTAAGACCCTTGGCAGCCTCCAGTAAATATGAGTTGGGGGCATCTGTAACAGATGGGATACAGGCTGGCATTCTATATATTCTACATAGAACTGCAGGCTTGAGTGCAGAGCGTCATCGGGTTTTGCAGCGCGCAAAAGTCGGCGTGCCGCCCAACTCAGTATGCAAAATGTGCTGGAGATCGGTGACCGTGTGTCTGAGTAATGTGTGATAACTATTTCTTTTTAAGTTCTTGCTCATTGCTGTTCTTTTTTAAATATCTTCAACATTTGGTAGACTTTTGATGACTGAAACTTGCAGGGAGACCTTTAAAAGGATACGCAACTCCCATATTTGGTTTAAAAGTGTACATGTTAAAACATTTTTTAAATTGTTAAAGTAACTTAATTGAAATGAAGCTTTGTAGCACTTTTATTTTTTCCCTCTTAATAAATTCTGATTTAGGTGTGTCAGCATTTGCTAGTCCATTTAGCTCAGACAGAGCATATTATTTTTTCTTTATTTATACCTCAGATGGTGCAGTGTCCCGATGCATGTGAAATGTGTTTTTTGCAGCAACAAAAATATGATCAAGTTGTATGTATTGGTTTAAAAAAAAAAGTATATTAATAAACATAGTTTACAGTCAATGTGTGTGGCAATAGGGCTTGTATGTGGGTGTGTAGCTAAAAAATAAAATAACTTTTTTGAGTTCTTTTTTTTATAATCAACTCAAAAGATGCTAAATGGACATAGAACCCAGCAGTTTTTGTCATGCATGTTTTAAACATTACAAAAGTTGTTTTTAATATTAAGTAAAACCTGTTTAAACTTCATTGAAACTAACAAAATTTGCAGAGAGCATACATCAGTCTGTAGATCTCATTGGCAAGCCCCTGAGACTAGTTAAACTTCTGAATTCGTTTTTGTGCCCTTTGTTTGTAAAAAGAAAATGCAATGTGACCAATTAACAGATACCCTCTATCTAATGCAACAAAGAAAAACATGTTTCTGCATCCCTTTAAGATAGCCCAAGAGAGAGATTGTTTAACTATTTTTGGTAATACAGTAATAAAAGGTATGTGTACGTGAAAGTGTTAAAATAGATGCTCAATGCAAACCTTCAAAGGCATCATAGGAAGCAGATATGTGAAGAAATGACCCAGTGCCACAATAAAAAGATCCCCATGCTTTAGGCTGTCCATAGCATGAATAAGTAATTTATTCTACAATACCACTTATCAGTTGTCAGGTATGCGTATAGTCAGTTATATACTGGTATTCAAAGATGGGTAGTAAGGAAACTTCGTTAATAAGGTCCAAAGAAATGAAAAGGTATGACCGCAATGTTGGCATTCAAATCAGAGATTACTATTTAAAAGTATACACATGAATATCATTATTAAAGAAACTACTTGTACACAATATGAACAAACATTGCAGACTCACTTGAGGCTATAAGTGGGTGCAGGCAATGTGTACATCATATCAATTGCCATTTGTAATTATATTATTGTAATATAAAATTATAAATTGAAAGCAATTTTGTACAGAACTAGGATATAATATTAAGCAGAGAAACATAATTGTATTCTCCATAATGTCCACTGACTGGACCTGCAACCTAAACTTTTTTTACACTAGAAGTGAATGGAGATTTTGTTTCTTTTGCTTATGATAGATGTCTTGACTTTGGAATGGTAAACATTCTGGTTATTCATAGATCCCTAATACATGCATTTATAGATGTGTTTATAGATCATACTACATTCCACTTGGCTTTTGGATGGCTGGATTCTGTTAGTTTTGGGCTTATGTTCCATATATACGATCCTCTCCTCTTTATGATGAGTTTATTTACTTAAAGGGGAATTGCCTGCAGCCAGTATGGTGTTTGTACTCAGTCAGGATTAATTTTCTAATCTCATGTTAAAAGCAGAAATCCAAGCAAGCGATCTTCAAACTGTCAAGGGGCCCTGTCATATTAAATCCTCTATTGTGGAAAATCAGATGATTAATTGCTTTTATATTTCATGTATCCGCCTTTGAGGTGGTTTCAGACCTCAGAGTCCGAACCTGTTTAAACATTAGTCTTGTTAAATCTCCTTGTTAGTTATGTAAAGCATAATTGAGTTTAGGCTTCAGGGAATTTTTTTCTTGTTGTAACGTATATGCTTTTTTTTCTCCAAGATCTGAATAAAGGAAGCCAGAGCTCACAGATTAGTCTTAAATTTAAAACATGCAAGTTGTGTGTAGATATGGCACCTAATATTACTGTCCATAATTCTTCATATGTTTTAACATGGTGATATGCGTATTACATGTCACCTTCCCAGGCAAGATCCTCTTATCTTACTTCACCTATAATACAATATGGTTGTAATCTGTGTGATACAACCATAACATCTGCAAAATCCTATATAAAATATAAAACAGGGTTTGACCAATCCTGGGTCCTAGGGAGCCACGTTGTTTAAATTGGCTCATAACCTTTTAGTTATTTTGCATTTTTATAAATATAATGCCTTTCCTGGCTCCTAAACAAAAGCTTGACTAGTTCCTACTATGTAACTGAATTTGTGAGCTCTTGATGTAAATTAACATTTTTGCCTTTATTGAATACGACAAAAAAATAATAATTGTGCATTCATAGAGAGATATCTTTTTAGGTATCGAAACGAAGCAAGCTCCTAGTATTTGTATACCTTTTGATAATATAAATGTAAATGCTGGATTAGTACCTCTAACAGTGAGGGGATTCAAGACTTCATGGGATGTGCACAAAGCTATCCTGAGGATAAATGAAGTCTTAGCTATTTAGGTAAAAAGGACAATGAGCAGATTAGATGGACCTACTTTAAACTCCACCCAGGTGGTCCATGATTAAACAGAAAAAACAAACAAATTATAAAACAAAATTAAAATTATATATTTAGATACTATCAGCCTTATTAAATTGCAATTTGGCCAATTGAATAGGGCTCTATATAAGCACAGAGCATATTTTTTACAGAAGTTTTTAGTTCGTGAAGACCTTGCTTTTGGATAGAAGATCACTAACTAAAAACTTCTGTAAAAAAATATGCTCTGTGCTTATATAGAGCCCTATTCAGAGGCCAAATCGCAATTTAATAAGGCTGTATATGTGCACAGGCTATTATATTTAAGAAGTAAGCAGAAAATATGATTAGTTAGTCATCAAAGACCCCCATCCTTATTCAAGTGGTCCACCAAGACCTCAGTCAATTTTTAAGTAGTTATAAAAAAACAAAAATTGTAAATCAGTGGTCTAGAAAAAGTTTCTTTGGTCCACTACAACACACATATAAAGATTATGTTTTTGAGAATTTGGTCATAAAAGTGAATGTATGCAATTTATTTATAGATTATGTTGTAAAGATATTTGTTTATGTATCATCTGTTTTGTAGATTTTTGCTTGGATGTGTTGTTGTGGTGGTCTGTTCAACAACATATGAGAAGAGGTCTCCAGCACTATAATATGCTGGAGCTGATACATTTATCTGAAACTTAGGAACCATCCAGGATTGTGAGAAGCCAGTTAATATGTATAATAACTAAAAAGTTAGGCGTAATCAGTATGTTAGGATCTGTGTCTCTCTGTGTCTTGGAACTTGTCAAGCCTTGTAGTATGCTGTAGTCCACCATGGTGTGAATATACAGTGTTTGGGGAAAATTAAGACAAGGTTTGAAGTCCATGATTCTTTTAAATATACACAATATACATATTGACTGCGCTGTAAAGAGTTCAGGAAGGAAGATTACATAGGGAATGACACACAGTGGGAGGAGGCCATTTAACTAAAGTGAATTTAAGGATAAAGGAGCTTTAAAAAGGATATATAGACAATGTAATAATGATGTGGAGGTCCGGAACAAATTGGCTGAAGGTCCCCATTCAGTCCAGGTCCTCCTATTGACTACCCCTGCTGTAGTATTTAGTAAGATTAACAACTTTGTAATATACAGTACTTCACTAAAATACAAGTTTACAACCGAGATCAAGTTACAAAAATGACAAAAGAAAATGTTATTGACATTTGTATGTTTTACCATACAACAATGAAGCATTTTAGTTAATTTATGTGGAATATGTTTTAAATGTAAACTGTATATTATCATCATAGACTCAGTGACCCATTTTGCACCTCTGTGGAGCTTAGTGAATTGGCCATTGTTCATTTCTGCAAGCTGACTTCTATTGGAGGCAATTTGATTCTGTTATACCTGGGCAATTTAATAGAGGACAGGGAATATAAATTTCTTATACATATAATTACTAACGAACATTTTTTTTTTGAAGAAATTGAAAATATACATAGCAATAAAATTGATATGGAAGTTATATGCGCGAACAGAGGTATAGCAGCAAAAAAAATTGCTAAACAGGTATGTAAATGCCTGCCACACGATTTTGTCGCGACACTTAGCACTTTCCGGAGACTGGGACTGGAAAGAGCGCAACCACGAATCAGCACTCAGCGGGGTAGCTCAAACCGGGGTATACCTGTATATTGCTTTAATGGGCCATAAAACAGCACATAAAAACAATATGTTTGATAAACCTTTATTTTCCTGGTGGGTGAAGAGGAAGTGTGAACAAGGAATCATGGAGACACTGTTAATTGTGTTTTCTTATCTGATTTATGCTCAAACCATTGCCAGTAAAAGCATAATATTTTGGCAGTTCAGACATATCAGGACGTGGGACTAGAAAACAACCCCACACTGCCTATATTTAATGTTTATTTGATCAGCTAATTTACTGTAGATCAATTATTTTTCATGACAAAAAAAAAACATGTTTGTAATGTTTAAAATGTGATCTCTTCATGCTAGAAATTGTTGGACTACAGTAGCCCTTTAACTTCTAAAGAATGTTATTGATTTACCTTTTTTGTGTATTATTTCATGGATAATAAATCTTGTACGGTGAAATAAAGGACCAGCTTAGTACACAAGAATAATTTTACTCTTTAGTTGATTGTAACATATGATGACTGAAACGTTTGGAAGTATCCTTTGAAGGGTAAACTTAAAGTACATTAAGTGCATTTAATTAAAAACAAAAATATAGATTTATTTTTGGAGCTGAAGTAGCAGTTCTGAGTCTCTGGAATTGTTAATGTGTGGAAGTAGACAAAAATAGGATCCATTCATGTGACGTTATCACTCAGAATAATCTCTGAATGAGCAGAACAGTTGCATGAACACACTGAATAATTATCAGTAAGCAGCAAGAAAATAGCTGTAAGATCCTTCACAGCCAGCCATTACTTTCATTGTAAACATTTTGTAGTGTGATTTATATTTTAATTTAGTTTTAAATGCAAAATGGCAGCGATAACAAATCTGTACTATGTACTCTCCAATATTCTCTAGACATCATGAAAAAGATTAGTATTCGGAAAGGCCAATTTTCTAACATGAAGTTTTATTTAAGTGTTTCATGTGAAGTATAGAATAAACTTCTAGTATCTTGGTATAAAGTAAGACATATTTCACTGGATTGTTTACTTGGAGCATAATAGACCCCAATAGACATTATTTGATCTAATTAATGTTTTTTGTCTTTAATTGTATGTTATATTTCTACTACTGGCAAACTAGTTAATATTTCAAACACCTTCTGATTACAAGCTTTCATTGAGTTGTCCGTGTTTTTTACATTTGGGTCCCTTCTCCTGTGGATGAAGCTCTGTGTGCTCCTGATTTGCTGGCGGAGTCGTTTTGCAATTGTCTGTGGAATCAAACTTCTTTACCACATGAACAGCCTAACAAGTATCTGCCAACAGTTAAGGATTTCTGCATTTCTTGGTTTGTGCTTTAAAATTCCTACATTATATTAATTCATTCTGACTGATCCACCTGTACTCTTGAGAGATACTGAAATCTGGACTGTTAGACGACATTGTAGGACAGAGTCGCACAACCAGTGGCAGACTTCTTTCTTTTAAAAAGTTGTGTTAATATTCCAACACTCTACAGCACTGGTAGTCGCAAGGATGACCTTGGTCCAGATTTGGACTTCCAGACCCTTTTCTTCCAGGCCTTCACTGTATGAAATGCATCACATGCCCCTCCTGAAACGTCCACATTCTTATAAAAGCTATCAGTTAAATGGAGTATATTCCCTGTGTCTCCTTTACTATGTAAGCTTCCTTCCTGAGTACTTGAGTTAATGTGTGGGTATAAAAGGATAATTGGATTTTAGACCTTGACTTTGTTTGTTGTTATTGTTTAGTCATGTCTGACTCCGTGTGACCATATGTACTGATCCATAAAGTTTTATTTGCAAAGATACTGTAGTAGGTTGCCAGTTTCTTTTCCAGTCTGACCTCTCTGCTATGACTTAACCCATCTTGGGTGACCTTACATTGTATAGCTCACAGCTTGACTGAGATACACAAGGCCCTTCACCACCACCACCACCACAAGGTAATGATCCAGATGGGGTTTACACAAATAGATTTGGTCCCTTCTAACTTCTGTTAAAAATCATTTACTTCACCTCCACAGTATACTATACTAAGCTAATCAATTTAAGAGGTTTCTTTGTTTAAAATTTCTTAGTGAAATATTACTTATTCTTCTTCTTTTTTTAAACATTTCAACAGTGTTTTTACTCTAAAACATCACAATAGTTTCTGCCAGTCTATCATTATCACTTTTGTAAAAATCTCTGGCCTGGAACAGATGGCGATTTTAGTAATAACTTTGAGCCTCATTCAATTGAGTTTTGCTATTCAATTGGCGTCTCTTTGCGGGCTACGATCGAGGTATGGGCTCCGGCCTCCGATTCATAGCGATGGTTAACATCGCAAGTTAATGCCCCTCCAAGCCTTTGATCTTTCATGGCTGCAAGAGTTCCAAATGCTAAAATCGCAAATCGATATTCAATTTCTCCGATTTCCCCCCTCACTAACCACTCTGTCAAGCCCGCAAATGGCAAAAGTCGCTTCACAAGTTAGGGGTTCCAAGGAGGACATGCAAAGGGCTTAAAGACAAGTCCAGAGCACTTTAATTGCAAAAATAAAATCAATACTGTACTTTTATTAAAAGGGAAAATGATGTTAGGTCTTAGAATTAATAGCACAACATAATCAAACTCGCAAATCGGCCTCCAAAAATACTTTATTTCATGTTTCAATGTGTTAATACATATACATAATAGCATGCGCATGTAATAGGATATCATATTTACGGTTTTATCGATTATTGCAATATATCAGAAATGTGGGTCCGATTGTAACTCATAATTGAAGCCCGTAGGACTTTGAAATACAAACTCCATTTCTCATTGATGTAATGATGACAATCTCTGTTTCCATTGGCTGTTTCTATCTCAGGAGTTACGGCCTTGGCTAATTGATCTTTTCACATATGATGGCATGGTTTCCGAATTTCACTGTCGTCCCCTTACTTGCGGTCTTGCCAAATTGAATAGCACCGTAACTCGAGCGCACTGCAGGCCCGCAGACATACAACCTATACTTGCAGCCACCGAATTTAATGAAGCTCTTTGTGTTTATCCTGTGTTTTTGTTTTAGAATTATTTATTAAAATATAATTTAGCACCAGGAATAACAACGCCACCTTGTATTTGTCATCGTAATTGTCTAGTTGAAACCCATAGATTTAATGGGACAAACCCACCAGATTTGTACCAAACTTTATACTTTGGGAGAAGAGTAAAAGTCAAGAAAGATTTTAACTAGTAAATTACATTAACAAGAAAAGTCAACTGCAAAAATGGAAATAGGTAGCTGTTAATTTGGACAAAGGAATTATCACACAATATAAGGCTACCTAATATGTTGTAATGACACAAATAATATAGAATTCCTGCTAAACAATTAGCAAAGAGCAAATTAAACTAAAAACAAGATTCAGAATAATTGCGTGTGTGCAGGTTTGCAAGCAGATGGATGTGAATTATCATATAGCAAAGAAATTGAACAAAAAATATAATTTGTCTTCTTTAAATATTCAATTAAAGTATCGGTTTTACAATACACTGATAACAATGCATATGTTACTAATTGGAAAATAAAAGATTGAGTTTTTAATACAGCTATGTTGACCAATGGATGGTTCGGTTTAGGTTTTCAAAACAAACAGAAAAAAAATGATTTCCGTATTGTCTATTTTCAAGCAAAGCAGCTATTTATGCTTTATTTTGTTTGCTTTATTTGTTTGACACCACTATAATTACTTTTAGACAAAGGCTCAAAGTTAGCGAACAGTTGACTGGTTGACAATCTTATCATCAAAGGGTGGGCGTTTAAGGTACCGCCTCCTTACTCCTTAGAGAACAATTATTTGTTTACAATGGGTATATTTGTTTTTAAGGGACACATATGCCCCTTATTTCCAGTAGACTCTTGAGGAACTATATTTGACTCAAATTATATTATTAGCTATTCTATGGCAGCTCTTGCCATCTCTAGAATTATTTTATCAGGTCTCACTTTGTAGATATCTGTCTTGTCAAATAGGTGGAACCGTTAATAATGAAAAAGTGCATATCACTGTGCACCTTTTATAAAGGTAAAGGCATCCAGAGTTTATAGTTTATCACCATTTTCCTCATGTCCACTTTAATATTGCATCATTTAATTGTATATACACTCAAATGCAATTCAAAACAACCCAAGGCAATGTTCAGAAGGGGTAGAAATCTCACAGAAATAGACAGTCTATTTCATCTTTATAGTGTTGCTAGCACCATATGTTAATTATGCCATTTTAAAGGACAACTGTACAAAAAAAGTTTGACAACTAGATGTCATCCTTCCTACCTCGCCCCTCTCTTCACTTATAGCCATAACACACACTCTTAACATTCATCTATGAGGAGGTGATATAACACAAAATGGATTTCTGTGCTCATAAAGTTTTCAAAAATGTATATTTCTCCCCCAAAAAGTTTTATATCCATGGCTTAGACAGCTGTTAATATTGTTAGCTTGGTACATACTTGAGAAACAAGTGTCTTTTTTTTTCTCCATGAACTGCAGTGGTCTTTTATAGAACTAAAATGCATAATGGATTCATTTTTTAGAAAGTCAAACAAATAATAATAATAACAACAACAACAAATACTTATATATTATATACAATAACATCATGGCCATCTCCACTCTTATGATATTCAACCTTTCTCTTTTTTCTTTTCTGAGAACATATTTCTTGCTCAGTAAATAGAAACATTTGGCAAGAATCCGCTCCTTGCATCACAGTGACTATCTCTGCACTGAGACAACTGACTTTACTTATTTGTCCTTCTAGCAGTAAGGGGTACTAGAAGCTGAAGGAGAAATGAGGATGTAATAATACAACAATGGCTATAGCATGCATATAAGATAATAATGAAAGCTCATATTTAAGATGTTATTGTTTCTAAAAAGATTTTGCCTGTCATGAGTTCTAGTTCTTTAAAGGGAAATACTAGCTGTATATAGCACAGTTTCCTAATATAAATCATTCCAAACACTTCCAGTGTTACCAAGCAGCTCTACCTCCTACAACACCTTTATCAATAACTCCTCATTAACATAATGAGCCAGACATTAGAATAAAGGGGCAGCAAAAACAAAGGTGAACATCTGCTTTACAATAGAGAAAGCAATGATTACAATGTATAGATTGTATAACACTCTTTAGGATGAAACCACCTTGCTGTTGAAATGTCAGTGTCCCTAAGTGGGAGTTATGTCATTACCCAGAATCCTTAGCTGCAATGTAAGCGTTCATTGTGCACCAATCTCCTTATACTGAATATGTATAGAAATCAGTCCGGCGAAGGCGCTCGTTGCGAGGCGAGCAGTTGAGGCACGCAGGACTTAGGACCCGTACGACTTAGGACCGAAACCCGTACATGCACTGTGCGCCTCTCAAAATTACGACTTTAACAGCCATACCACTGAACTCAAATGACATGAAAAAAACAACAAATATGCCTCAAATTAACTTACACACACACACACACAGCTTAGCCTTTAAAGGAACTCCAAAACCATTTGGTTGATAGTACAACATTTTACATTTGAATTATTGAACAATGTAAATGGCAAGTTGACATCCTAATTTGAAAATGGTATTTAGCACCATTTGCTACCTGTTTAAGAGAGTGCTCAGTTGGTCATTTGTTTAGTGGCTGATAACATTGTTACCCCTATACATGGGAGTGATCTTCTAAATACAATTGCAAAAACAAGAAAATAATATTTTTTAATTATTCAAATTAATCTGTGCTGATAATATATTTTCACCTTAATTTCCCATATATTCATTCCAGAATGTTGATGGCAAATACTTCTATATTCAGCAAAAAACATTAGTTGAGAGATGTGATAAACTTAGTACCACATTTAACACGAGTGAGTAATTTTTAATTAAGAGACACAAATGGGTCTTGGTCTCTTAGGAATCTGATCTAAAACGGCAAGTAGATAATACATTTAATAAAAAAATGTTTAGTTATGCACAAGTGCATGTGTGTAAATGATGTATTTTAACTGATAAATTAAAGCCAATTAATACATTTGTTATATGCCATACATCTTTGTTTTTGCTGTTGTCACCAGCCCCTGATTACATACAGTCTATTTAGTATTGGCCTGCAGCTGCAACTAGTAACTCATCCACTACAGATTTCTTTAATTGCTCATACTGCAGTGATTGTTTGCCACAAATTAATCAAGATTATTCTAGGCATTTCGGAGAAATAGATGCCATATTTCCTGAACCTACACAGTTTTTTTACTGCTGTAATGTTCTGCGTTTGATCTCTATATATTTGACACTGTGCATAGGTGGGAAAGTATACTTCCCACTCCCACGTAACAATTGTTTAGTTGTCTTTTCACTCACAAGTGAATGCAAAACCCTGGGCAATTGTATTAAATACGGCTACAAGTGTGTATGCACTGAATTACCTTGGGATGATCTTGGAAAGCTATACTCTCCTAAACGTTTCCAGAAATAAGCTATATATTAAGTTTGATTTGTGCTGTAATTTGCTCTTGGCATGCCATATTTGAGGGTAAACAAAGATTTGGGGATGTGGCACACATAAAAGGAAAATGTGAGTGTTGAAAACCACATAGCATATTTGAGTCATTTCAGAACGAAAACTTTCTAAATCCTGTTAACCAACTGCAGAATTGTAAAATCTTAAGAATAATGAAAAGGGATAAATTGCTTTGATCAGAAACACGGCCTGTTTAAAGTTTGCATATGACTAATGTAAAACTAGGTTACTTGTGTTGTTTTTATTTGCATACATTCAGCACAGGCTTTTGGAGAGGTTTCATTTCTTATTTAGGGCAAGGAGAAATTGAGGAAAATAGTCAGATTCAAAATAGCTAGACCTACTAATAAAAAAGTGACAGCATTTTAAAAGAAAGTATCAACCAAATGAGGATGTTGGGGGTGGGTGTTGGTGTGTTGGTAAGTGCATTATGTTGGCAGAGGTGGGCGTCCATATTCATAGCTTGTCTGTGTTCATCGGTATTCGTTTCTGGAACAAATAACGGGCTACAATCTATTTAGGCTCTTGGAGCTGCCATCTTTATACGTGGCTGTGAATATATGAAGCTCTACAAGAAAAAGCCTTCATAAACCGTGATCTCAAGTTGTCCCCCATAATTACTCAGGAAACATTGATTCAATACTTCAGCTAGGGATTCTGGGTAGACAAATATTCAAATATGTATGATTATACCACCAAAGGTCTAAAGTGAGGCATTCTATACAATAGACTGGTATTTTAGGACCAGGCGGGTCATTTCCTCAAGAAAGTACTTTATGGTATTCAGATATTTTTTTCAAGCTGCTATTTTGTATAGATTAGTGGTATCAGTCATTTGGGAAGCATGTGTATACAGTTTTATATCGGTGCCCTTGAGCATTTGTGTTATATACAAGGGCGTCTACAGTAAAACAGGTTCATATATAGAAGCACCGGGATTTGAAGCCAATAGGAAAAGCACCCAAGGTGGGCCAAGTCGATCCTATCATGATGTAGTAATAGGAACAATACATTTGTATGTCATTTCTTGAAAAGTATTCGGAAACAAAGTAGCATTAGTGTTATAGTGTATTATAATTATTTTATTATTATCCCTTTGTAACATATTTGGTAGTGCTTTACAAGTTGTTGAATACAAAGAAATATACAATATTAGAAACAGAAAATAATGGGGGGGGGGGCTGTCTTTTTCAGTTTAAAATATTACATTTTTATTATTTATTATTACATTGTCAAATAATACATTCTCAGTAGGATACCACAAAAGCCTAACCCGTGTTACACATAATACATTTGTTGAGTACAGAGAGCCTTTTGCAGGAAATAGGGTTATACAAATGTAGACCCAATGTACAAACTTCTCCAAGGGACGTCCGCTTCTTTTAATGGGAGCCAAAAGGTTAAAGGCTCCTAAGCTACACATATTAATTACATTGTCACTGAAATAGGAAACCGGGAATAATTAGACAAATCCTGATGTATTGGTAAAAAGACAAGTTATATGTACATTGTTAACACTGGTGAGTTACGTATAGATCAGCTGCTATTTTAGGCTGTATAAACAATATATAAACTGATATTTATTAGAGGAAATGGATCTATATCATCATCAATTATGAATGGTCTAATAGGGTTTAGTATTCTGTTACTGGGCTAGAAATTGAACATATTTCACGGACAGAAGTGTTTCTACTAACAGCCTCACTGTCGGTTTTTTTTTCCTTTCTCATAGAAATGACTTGTTCTTTGACTCTGAACCATATGAAACCCATTAAAATCACTCTTGTAAAATCCACATCACTTTACCACATGAAAGGATGGATCCTATAAATAGCTTTGCTGAGAGGATGCTGGGGTAGTCACAGTTTCACTGATCATGAAACGGGTTTGTTCCTATTCCATGTCTAGAATGAGGCTGTTCTTTGAACTCTATACACCATGTTTGTTTTGGGTGCCTTCCTATCATTTGTGTCTTCAGCCCATTCATAAGTAGCACCTACTTACATAGTTACACCATAACCGTATAGCAGCCCCCTGCTTTGTATGCTTAGTAGCCTTGGAGCCGTGTGCTCAATAAGTCAACATCACTTTGCATTTCCATAGAGTGAGCCTGAATCACTTAACCCCTTATTCCTGAAAATATCCGTAAAGAGATTCTCAAAACTTTTAATGTAGCATGTTCTTAGAATTATACTATTTTTAAGAACTATACTTTTATATGCAATAGTGCTGAGGTGCACTCTACCATATTAGTTTCTGCATATTCACTCCATGAGGTGGGAGCAGACTGTGTATTCCAAGAGGAAACTTGTATCTGCACTGTGGGAATGTGACAGTTACAGCAGCCAGTGCTACCATTTGAACACATGGAATGCTCATTAATTTACAAGGCCATGCTCTCCTGAAATAGAAGCAGGTAGGATGAGCTAAGAATATAAAATCCTGCATTAGAATAATTGCATTTACCGTAAAATATATAAAATGTAAAAGCTGTGTTAATTTAAAAGGACTTTTACAGTCATTTTTTTTATAAAACAAAATAAATAATTTTAGAAATACATTCTGAATAAAAAATGTTTTCCTGACATCTTGTTTTGGACTTGCATTACTCTGTATCGGTTTAACCACTAAAAGCACCCTATAAGATACAGATTCTGCTAAGTGTTGTTTTTCATGTCTGGTTCACCACTAGTAAATATCCTCATAGGATAATATTACAAATTAGCCCCATAATCTCTGTGTGCAGTTATTCCTTACTACTTACGAACTGCCTCTAGCTTTAGTGTTACAATAATATGCTAACGTATCTGTTTGTTAACTGGAACTTCTGAATGTGAAGCTGATGGAAAGAGACCTGTTAAAAAACTGGAGATAAATTAATCTCATAGACATTGTAGCAGCTAAGCGTTCGCTTTCTGTAGAGGTCAGATTTGGCTATTGATGTTGAGAGTTTTTCTATTACATTTTCTTAGCCATCCATCACCTCAGACCATCGTACAGTAATATTAATACATTGCCACCAAATGCAGAGTACAACACAATATATCCATACAACCAACCCTTGGGTAGTGTAATGAGAGGAAGATGTGTCACCTTGGTGTGCAGAAAGCTAATCTCACATATAAGTGCAAAAATGTACCACAGACCTGTTACAGGAGAGCATGGTAAGGTCACACAGTGCGTTATTCTTAATAAGACCGAATGGTTGTGCATTTAATTAGGGCAAAACTTTTCGGAAATGAAACACGTTTTAGCCAAAAAGAAAAATTGGTATTTTGTTTGCCCATTTTTATAGAGTGTTATTAGAAATATTGGATTTTGATAGGATGTGTTGTTTTAATATTTGAGATTGTGAATTTTGAAACCTTCCTTTTTGGCAGATCTTACTGGTCTCTGTAGTTGGGATAATTTAATCTGCATTATTTTTTAAACAATTTTCAGCTGTGTATGGCTTTCAGTAGAAGCAATAAAATGCCCTGTGGTATTCTTTCCATTGGTGTCTCAGTGGGAAGCCAGAATTCAGAAACTAAAGTTGGGAACATCTTTTGTTTGAAGCTTAATTTTGCTTTTGTGAGGACTGATTTCCCATCACAAGCATATGCTTTAACCCCACAGTGCCAAGGAAATCTTAGATTTAGTCTGTTTGTTTTTGTTCACTTCCATCTAACCATAAATAAATCAGTTGTTCATTAACTAATTTAAGCTAAAATGAAATATTGTCCACTGTCTGTTCAGGAGGGCCTTAAACAGCCACTATAATCCCAACTTTCTATCATGTGTTTAAAAGAAAATGTTTTAAACATTGCATAAGTGTTTTTAAATGGAAAATACATTATATTTAGTAAAGACTAAAGCCACACTAAAATAAATAAACAATGGGTTTGATCCATCTTAGCAGCAAATTAGTGGAGGTATGTAAGTTGGGACCCATGAAGAGTCCCTTATCTATTATCAGATCTTGTTTTACATCCAGAAGAGTGGAAATAAAAGCACAAGATTGTTTGTCAGGAGATTCAATATGTTGTCTGTCCCGAGTTACTGTACTTTTGTCGAACATCCCCTTCCTGTCTCATTTGAATGTATTTTTCTACATGATATATCACTTATTTTGTATAGAAACAATATTTGTAATGTTTAAAATATGATTTTTTTAAATGCATGATAGAATATCTTGGACTACAATTTCTCAGAATATTCCATTGTGAATAAAACAAAATGATTCAGCCACTATTTAATCCAACTTCCTAAAATCTAGAGTGACACCATCTCCCAAGATCTGGAGTTGAACAATCATTCCGTAGGCAGAAATTGCTAATGTTCCATTTAAAAAATGGTAGGAGCATACAACTGATGTACTAAGACTTATAACTAAGACTTATAACTAAAAAGCATCTTCTAGAATAATAATCCACCACTAATACATAGAAAAATATAGGAGCAAATAATTTTTTAATAACTCACAAAATCCAGTCATATCGCAAATTATGTAAAATAAAGTTGTTTGGTCTATCTGTATATCTTCTTCACTTTTCTCAGATAGTGAAGTTAATTTGTAAAGCACAGGGGGGAATAAAAGGTAATCTTTGTTTATTAACCACACTTTAAAGGATCACTACAAGAAACAAAATATGTATCAAACTAACAATATTAGCAGCTGTGTAAGGTTTGGACATAAAACATTTTGAAGTTTCTATGTATAAGTACAGGAATCCATTTTGTGCATGACTACAGGAATCCATTGTGTGTCTGTTACATCACACCCTGAGGGCTGGATGATGTGGTGTGTGTTTATAGTCATCAGTGGATGGAGGTTCAGGGGAGGAGGGAACAGACAGAGGTCCAAATACTTTGCTTTCTAACTAAGTAAGATTGTCACCACAACCCCTTCCCCCACTGGCCCAGAAGCAGGCACATTTCGCATCATTCAATGGAACAATATCTCTCCAGAAATGTTAACTTTTTTTCTAATTAAAAAACTAGCTATATGACTTTTATCCTGATTATGTTCTTAGCCAGACTCAGTTTTTAAACATATGCGTTTTTTTTTATTTATTTTTTATTTTTGTACATGGTCTTACCTGCAGTAGAGTGCTTTTAAACCCAGCTTATGGACACAGAAAATGTTCCAGTTGTTGCAGTATTGTAAAAAGGAATATTAAATAAGTACATTTTATTTTTTATTGTGACTCGCAAAATGTAAATCTAATGGCAATTTTTTTTTTTCTCTCTAATCGGATCCAGGGATTTTCGGTTGGACAATATTTTATCAATCACATGCCAGTTAAAGAGAGACATCAGGGGTTCCAAATATTGTGTAATTTAAAACTCTTGGTAATAACAAGTACATTTTCCTACAATAAAGAAGTTAGTACTTATTACCTATTTTCGTGTACTGTATCAAACTTGGAACTTTAAATTACTACCACACAATGAAAACATGTCTGACTAAAAAGGAAAAAAGTCATACATAGGTAGAAGTTGTATGTTTGAGAGAGTATGTTTACATTTCTCAAGATATATCATTGCATTTTCTGAAGCAAGGAGTCTGCTTCTGGGCCAGTGAAGGGGTTTAGGATAACTTTCAATCTTATCCAATTATCTTATCAAATACTCTCTGTTTCCTCCTTCCCCACCCATCTCTTCATAGTTCCCTCCATCCCCACCCCTCAATTGACTGATAACCAAAACACATACCCTCATGATACATCTCTGAGGAAGCGATGTAACAAACACACAATGTCCTGTACTCTGAAGCCGTCTTCAAACCATTGAAGTAACAAAAGAGCAACAAAAGAGCTCTTAATAATGGGGTACAGGTTTTATGTAATATAAGTTATAGGTAATAATAAATCTTTTATCAGTATATTTTCTTACATTAAAGTTATGTTTTATATATCAATCAGCCTTTCTGATCCACTCCCCAAACATGCTCTTATACGGTTTAAAGCCAACTAACCTTAAAAATCTGAACCGGTGCAGACACCAGGGGATGCCAGGCTGTTTGCAGGTTAAAAATTATAGGCCATTGTGAGAAAATACATTATTCTATAAAACCGTGGGAGTGGTCCTGGTTCCTACCACCCACTAGTGGGTGATTCGAGCTTTCATGGTAGGCTTCAGGGTAATGACTAGGTGGCATCTCTGATAAGTGACGTCACACAATGGAGACCCGCAGCATCACGCTTGTCTAGTTGGAGAGCTATGAGAGAGCCTAGGTATAGCAGTCAGGACCGGATAACTTTCTAGTACGTATAGGGTGATATATAGCTAGGGTCATATGACTTATGTAACCAGAAATGAGATACTATGGCACCGGTGGGTGGTAACGAAATTTTACCACAAAAAGTAAGCGATAGGTTTTAAAAGGTTGATAACCCCTAATATAAAATATCAAACTTGCTTATTTATGCTTGTAATTTACAACCCTACAAAAGCTGTAACATTTTCTATGTCCATTTCATTATACAACATTCCTTTAATACAAAAGAAAGTTTTGCTGATGCCCCTTTAAAAAAAGTGTCAGAAACCTGCTAGATCTTACAAATCACTGTAGAAAGCAGCATTACGGTATCAGAGGAACAGCTGCATTAGTTTACCACAGAATGTCTACAAAGGCTAAATAGACTTAGTTCTTGTCCAAAAATCTGCTTTCCCCTGGAACATCCATGCCGCTCTTTACCATTTAATTACTCTTTTATTTCAGTATATAATTTGGAAGCACATTTTCCCCACCCTGCGTGCCTTTTAGGCTTCTAACAAATGGTTTGCTTATGGTTTTCAAAAATGTTTTTAGGCTTCAAATCATATAACCGGGTGTTTGGGAAAATTACACTGCAGTCTTAAATAGCCGGCATGAAGTTCATTAGACTTGATGTTTCATTTAAATCAGATGGAGCTTTGGCTAAAGCAGATTTCTTTCTAAATAAGTCTTTAGGAGTCTTAATTCTTACTAATTTGCAAGATTTCAGGATTATTTCCAAATGTTTTTTTGAAACATATTCTCTTACTGAATAGAAAAACATTTGTAGCTTGTTCATGTATTGTACATTTAATATTAAATGACCCCTACACAATCAAAAAAGACATAATATTGAAAAATTTGAGTCTGACTAAGCATAATTAAGCAGGATAAAAGTCATGCAGGTCATTTTTAATTGGAAATTAATTCGTTTTTAATTAGAAAAAAACCCCTCTGCAGGACCCTGATACATTTGTGCAAGTTATGTGTGTTAGAGGGGCGTTTACATTTTGTAAGAGCTATGGTTGCATCCTTTGATATAACATTCTGTTTCTGAGCCATTGAAAGGGAAGGGGTGTAAATTTCAATCGTATCCAGTTATCAAACAAAGGTTCTAGACTTCTCCATGATTCCTCTGATCACTACAAATATGCTGCCATCATCCCGCTCTCATAAATGAGGATAATTTGTAGAAACTGACAGCAGTTAAGAACTGAAAGGCTCATCTAGACAATTTTTTCTACGTAAAAAGCATGGCTTAATTGAAGATCAATGTAGCCTTATACCGAGTGTAAATTATTATTTAGGTTCATTGCTGAAATCATCTAAGGAGGTCATGGATACTACATTATGCCAAAGGGTCTTATTGTGGATCAAGAGTGTTGGTTTATTAAGATCTCTGCTTTCTATGCAAGACAGAGATAAAAGATTAGTATTCAGGGAAGTGCAGAACATGTACAGGTTTGGGGCCGGTCTAATGTCAACTAAGGTACGCCTAGTTAGGACTATGGTATTCTCAGTAGTAACATAAGGATGTGAGAGCTAGACCATAAAGAAATCTGAGCATCGTAGAATTGACGCCTTTTGAATTGTGGTGTTGGAGAAAACTGCTTAGAGTGCATTGGACTGCAAGAAGATCCAGACAGTCAACACTACAGGAAATCAAGACAAACTTCACTGGAATAATATTTGGCCGTATCAAGAGAAGATAGGATTCCTTAGAGAAGACTCTGATGCTGGGAAAGATTGAAAGCAAACAAAAATAAGAGATTGATAGATGAGGTAACTCAAGCTATGTATATGAACTTGATGGAGCTCAGATTGGGAGTGGCTGGAAAGTGGGACGGTAGAATCAAACCAAGTCATTTTTACACAAAAGTTAGGAATCTGGAGGCAGTAAAAGTAATTGAGGAGCCATTGAAGTTGGTTGGGTGGGGAAGTCATCTGCTGGCATTGTTTGAAGGTTTAGATGAAATGGCCTGTGCACAAGTGATTATAGCAGGGAGTGAGGAACATCATGTTTCCAAGATATTGTCCTCATCTCCCATTGACAGTAAGCAAATAACCTTATATGTAATAGCATGAACTATCGAATAATCTCTGGCCATTTTAAAGAAATGGTGATTGAGTTGCCACCAAAACATCTTGCTGAAATTGGAAGTCCAGTCCTAGTTTATATTGAGATTATTGTTAGGAAAACAGGCTGCATTAATGTTTCATTAACCAAGTCAGACAGCTAGCACATTATCCAGGGAGCAATGTCTCCTAAAATTATACTTCTGATGCCAACTTTTTTTTAAATTAATGTACATACATATACCGGTATAAATGCAACATTCCCTGGATGCTCAATAAAATATGTGTTTACTGTTAAATGTTATAATTTGTAACCCATGATTTTAATATGATGCTTCAATTTAATAAATGTGTGTGTTTCTACTTTTAAGAGGGACTGTACCATCATGTAGATTAGAGTTTTCAATGCTAGTTTATTTGCAGACTGTGGAGCATTCCAGACACATTCATCTGGCCATCAAACCTTTCAAGCAGCGTTGCCAGGGACTTTCAATTGTCATTGTGCACCATTAGACGTAACCAAATTATATCACAGAAACGTGCCAGCTGCTTATAAATTAACTAAAAAGTTTTTTTTTGTTTTTTTTTCATTTATTTATTTTTCATTATTTATAGTTTAAATATCTTGATCATCTCTTAATATATAAATATTAAGGTGATATGGAAATATGCTTCAGAAAGAGGGTATTTAATGATGTCACATAGAAGTATAACTGCTCTTGGGGGCTTGTCTTCTGTCAGCCAATGGGATATACAGATTAAACTATGCTCTCTGCATTAACTGTTAATTTCAATGAAGTTTAAACAGGTTTTACTTAATATTTTTCAATCAACAGAAAAAAAACTGTAGTAATGTTTTTAAAAACAAAACTAACAAGAAAATACAGTTGTGTTCCATGTCTCTTTAGTAGCCAGACTGAATACCATGTACATTCTCACAAAAATGAGTACACCCCTCACATTTTTGTAAATATTTTATTACATCTTTTTATGTGACAACACTGAAGAAATGACACTCTGCTACAATGTAAAGTAGTAAGTGTACAGCCTGTATAACAGTGTAAATTTGCTGTCCCCTCAAAATAACTCCACACACAGCCATTAGTGTCTAAACCATTGGCAACAAAAGTTCATTGAGGGAACCATAAATGCCAACATGTACTGTGACATACTGAAGCAGAGCATGATCCCCTCACTTCGGAGACTGGGGCGCAGGGCAGTATTCCAACATGATAATGACCCCAAACACAACTCCAATACGACCACTGCCTTGTTAAAGAAGCTGAAGGTAAAGGTGATGGACTGGCCAAGCATGTCACCAGACCTAAACCCTATTGAGTATCTGTGGGGCATCCTCAAACAGAAGGTGGGGGAGTGCAAGGTCTCTAAACTCCACCAGCTCTGTGATGTCATCATGGAGGCGTAGAAGAGGACTCCAGTGGCAACCTGTGAAGCTCTGGCGAACTCCATGCCCATGAGGGTTAAGGTAGTGCTGGAAAATAATGGTGGCCACACAAAATATTGACACTTTGGGCCCAATTTGGACATTGCCACTTGGGGTGTACTCACTTTTGTTGCCAACCGTTTAGACCGTGATGGCTGTGTGTTGAGTTATTTTGAGGGGTCAGCAAATGTACACTGTTACACAGCCTGTACACTTACTACTTTACATTGTAGCAGAGTGTCATTTCATCAGTGTTGCCACATGAAAAGATAAAATAAAATATTTACAAAAATGTGAGGGGTGTACTCACTTTAGTGAGATACTGTATAAGTACCATAAAAGGATTCATCATATAGATTCACTTTCTTCTTTAACTATTCAAATGGCATAACATTGTATTGCTTAACACATTTGACTGTCATTGTTAAGATATGACCATAAATGAGAATATGATTGCATACAACAATTAAGCTAATTTTCTTTGCAAAATATAGGAATAATAAAGAATCTCCTTAAACACTTTGCAAACAAATTGTACAAAGGTGGAGGAAGCTGGTAGTTTTAGGTCAAGAGGTCAGGAATTGATGACATCCATATTTTCAGTTACTAGTACTTTCTAGTGATCATAATAACTAGTTGTATTTCTAAAGAAGGTGACTGAAGGATTGAGGTGTGAACAAGTCACCTAGTCCTGTAGTTCTCTGCTCTCGTTGGGTGTCTCAATGTCCTACTTGCAATCCTACAGCAAGAAGAAAAAATCTGGTACGTTAGTTGTCCTAAACATCAGTGCTCAAAAGCTGCTAACTATAAATGAATAGATATTAGGTTTATCTAATTACATAGTACTGTTGTTCTGTAATAAAATGTAGGTCATTTAAGTGGTGTATTCCGGCACCAAGTAGAACTCCAGAACATAACACATTTTTGTCTACATTCCTTTGTTGATAATTTGTGTTTTTTTTGTTTGTTTTTTTATTTCTTGGATTTTTAGCTCCACATTAGTCAAGTCCATATGGCTACCAAATCCGTACTGATCTTGAGATTTCAACTGAAACGGTTTTCTATAGGATATCAGAAAAAATAATACTAGGTTAATATGGGCCAAAGACAGGACTAACACTAAATGGACATGATACTGGTTTCAGAGTTTTCTATAAACCATAAAAAGTCTACTGAGGAACAGTTATTTTAATATAAAATAATTATTGTTCTTGATGTGAATTAACCAACACTGCATATATCTTAAATGGAATAGTTTTATAAATGTATTCTTTTATTACCTAAACCTTAAAATTATATTGCACTATGCTGTATGTCAGTATAAAAAAAAGAATATTTAGGCACTTCCCTACGGCAATTTCATTAAATTATTAATTGTTCATATAATGTCCAAAGATCACTGGTGGTCAGTGGGGTGCAGAGGTTCCCAGTTTCCCAGTGAATTTAGTCTTTTAAACATTGTCTATTGAACAAAGAGTAAAAATAATTGTATTCAATTGGAGACCTTGATATTTTTTTTTCCTTTTCTAAAGTATTCAATAGTGTTGTTTTAAAGGTTCAGTTTAAAAATCAAACGCATGCTTCATGAAATACTCAAACATGCCATTCATGTTAGAGCATCATGATCATCAACTCAGTGGTGTTAACCCATTGTACAAACACATAAATCAATTTGAGCCAACAGGGAACACCTATAAAGAAAGGAAGCATAAAATGCCCACAGGCCCCGACGTATTAACACAGAATATATTTAGTGAGTAAAAAGACAGCTTTGAGAAACGCATATTTAAAGCTCTGGAAGCATAATTCAAATTATTTGACAAGTAGGATAGCTCTGTTTATCTTGGAACCTTTTATTTATACAGAAATCTGCAGAAAATCATTTATTACTTGCAGTTAACAACCAGCGTGGCAGTTAATTGCTGCCTGAAGTGAAGCTTATATCAAATCCAATGACGCTTTAAAACGGAAAGACTGTAATCCCCTTTTCGGAACGTACTAAATGATTTGCATGTAAATCATTCTAACAATTATAGTTTTACCACTGCTTCCCTTCTGGTTAAGGCAGCAGGATTTGATCTATCGAGAGCTTTGGTCGTCCCATGTAATTAAACAGCATATTTTTAGATAAAAAGGAGAAATAGCTTTGTGGTCACCCCTACCTTCAGTTCAAGGCCAGGCAACATCCTTTTGTGACCTGGAGCATATTACTTAATATCTCCTCTGTTTAATCTTTATTAAAGCTTTAGACACAGTTTAGTTAAATGTCAATCAAAGCTCCCCTGAGAAGACCTCTTTCTTCCACAAGGCTCTTCCTCAATTTATTGTAAAGCTGTCTTGATCCCTGATATTCATAAAGCTCTTGACCTCGGCACTTCAGATACAAGGAGATGAGTAGAACATGCCATTTACTTTAAACATTAGATTGCAAGACAGAGAGGCTGTGTGTAAAATAAATTCCTGGGGTATGTATGTTGCCACTATAGGATCTCTTCCTGCACAGCCTATATAACTTCTATTGGCTTGTATAGAATTTACTTTTTGATTTACACTGTTTTTGGCCTTGGATTCTGATGACATGCCATTCAAACTAAAACAAGATCTGCTACAGGTTTGGCTATTGGCAGCACATGTTCAAGTGCAGTGTAGTACTTTGGGCTCATCTGGTCATATTCTGCATTATTAAATGTTGTCTATTTATTTCATACTGTGTTCATGGTTGTTTTTATTGACAGTGGTTATGTTTCTTTCATTATGCACAATCAAGCCACATGAAACCAGGCTTCTGAAATGTGTCTACCCCTCACCACCTTTTTCAAAATGTTGTACCATTAAGAAGGTTGAGCTCCATAAAGGAAATGGACCATTAAAAAATTCTGAGCACTGTAGAATTGAAGCCTTTATATTGTGGTGCTGGAGAAAACTGTTGAGGAGTTCATTGGGCTGCAAGAAGACTCAGCTAATCAATACTACAGGAAATCAAATGGTCAACTAGAAATTGTGATCATGAAGCTAAAGTTCAATTTTTGCCATATCATGAGAAGACAGGATTTCTTAGAGAAGACTCTGATGCTGAGAAGAATTGAACATGAAGAAGGGGGTGGCAGAATTGGAGATGGATAAATGCGGCCTTTAAAGCAATGAATATGAGCTTGGGGAACCGCGGAGGGACAGGGACTTGATGTGCCTGGGGTGCTGCAGTTCAAGGGTCGGGCATGATTGAACAACAAGGCAAGCCTGGGCAGTCTGAGTCTCATGGAAGCATCTGAACTCTAAGATTTTGCTAAATGTTCAAGCATTGACAGGCTGTGTGTAGGTGCATGGCACACTGCTTATCCTGAGCAACCTGCTATTTTGGGGATCATTGGTGGTGTAATTCTTGTATTATTTCACTGATCTAATCAGTACAAGTTAAATAACTACAAGTCCCAGAACCATCTTTGTGAAAGTTCTTCGCCCATACTATTGAACAAGACAACTGGTGTGAGAGCCATATAACATGTTTCCAATGTGTCAGGGTGATCTCAGTTAGACAGTCCCCAGATATGATAACTGGCCATTACTTAGTAATAGTACATTTATAGCACAACCTTAGTGATCTTACATAGATCGTGTAATACATTATCATACAACTGAGAAAAATTCTCATGAGAAATCTGCCAGTAGCGCCGGAGAAACGCGTGTCAGGACAATGCAATTGTGGCGACCAGATGCCTTTGATAATATTGCTGAAATTGTGAGGTCTGTACAATTGTATCTGTGTTTGGAACATAGCTACATTTTTAGCATCAAGCTATACAAGTAGCAGTTTATGTTAATAAAGACTTTTACATAGTACTTCATGAACGTAGATACATTGTTATATCAGTGAAGTGAGCACTAAATGTTTTATTTAGGTGGCTATATTGATCTTCACTGCTAAATAGCTCAACCCCTTTGTGCAAAACGCAACCTCAGTTCTTCCATCACTAATGAGAGTTGCTATCTGTATGTACAAGGGAATATTATAGCACTGCAACATTGTGTGGAATGTGCAATTTCATACTGACACATTCATACGTTTATTCCAAATAATAAAGGCAAGTTAAAATATTTCAGCTCTTTTTATTAAAATATTTATCTGGCAGAAAGTGTCTAATTCCGACAGGTCTCCGTAGTCATTGTTTAAGTTTTTAATGGTTCTATTTTCCCTTGTTTTTAATGGAGATAATAAATTATTTGTGTTTTGCTGCAACATTCAATTTGAATAGAGCTCTTAAGGGATCATATCTGTGCTGGCTCACCCTTTTTTGTCAGCAAGATTTTTTCCAGTTGTGTGATAATTTAAGTTTTGCTCTACATATTTCTTTGGGTTGTATTTCCCTTTGCATAATTTGTCAAGTCATGTAATACACACAAATGCTCATCTATGAGCCCTAGGGGCCACATGTGGCCCTGTTTTTTGGGAGTGGAAAGCAT